>OY992538.1:27400302-28000302 GCA_963921195.1 Pegoplata infirma | reverse complement strand
AATTTTTATGGTGATTTTTTCTATGTGGCTCCAACTCTTATATTTAAAGAGATACAGGCAAATAAACATTTTTAGAAAAATTTCATACGAAAACTATTTTTTGAATTTTTGATGGTGATCCTTAAAGTGTGTGTAGTTTGCTTTTACTCTTTTATTAATGGAGATAATGGCAAATAAAGCTTATTTCGTACAAAAAGAGATTTTTTAAAATTTTTAATAGTGGTCCCCAGATTTTGTCTATTTTATTCTAACTCTTTTATTCAACGAGATAATGGCAAATAAACATTTAAAAAAAAAAATCTTACACTCAGAAAATTATGTAAGTTACTACATGTTAGTTATTTGTATATTTTACAGTAGTTAGTTGTTTTGAACTACAAAGTCAGTTGTTTTTGTATGAAAAATATCAAAGAACTATTTCTGTTAGTTATTTTAAGTCGTTTTTTTGAATAACTAACAAAAAAGTACTGTGATGTAGTAACAGTTATTTAAAGTAGTTAATTTTATTTATTTTATCTCTGAAAAGTCTTAAAGTTTTTTTCCAAAAAAAAAAAAAATTTCGTTATTTTTATTTTTCACAACTTTTTTAAAAAAAAAAACTTTGAAAAAATTTGCTCTTCAATTTTTTTTTTTCTGAAAAATATTTTGAAAAAAAAATTATATATTGATTTTTTTATTTTTACTACATTTTAGTTGTTTTGACTACAAATGTAAGTAGTTTTTACTACATAAGTCAGTTGTTTTTTGTCAGTTAAAATAACTAACATTGTAAGTTGATTTAACTGAAAAAGTAGTTGACCCCAAAACAACTTACAAAGTAGTTATTTTAACTGACATTTTCAGTTGATTTTACTTACATAATTTTTTAAGTGTACAAAACAGATTTTATTAATCCGTAGATTTTGTTTTTTTTTCTCTAACTCTTTTATTCTTTTATTTAACGAGATAATTGCAAATAAATATTTTTATAAATATTTTTTTTTAATTTTTATGGTGAAGCCCAGATTTTGTATATAATGCTTTTCTATTTAAGGAGATAACCGCAAATAAAGATATTTAGAACAATTTCATACAAAACTAGATTTTTTAAATTTTTTTTTTTGGTGACTCCCAAATTTTTTTGTCTAATTGGCCCTAACTAGAGATGGGCATGGGTCACGTGATTGACGCATACTCACGCGTGATTTACGTGATTAGCTAAAATATATATATATATATATATATATATATTTTTGAAAGAAAAAGTAATGAGTTATTGAAAGTCCTGAAAATAAATATTTATTTGCAATTTGGGCTGTAAAATTAAGTCTAAGGGCGGATTTCTCAATGAAAAGTTAGCTGCTAACTGCCGAGTTAACGGAGCCTTATGTCAAAATTTGTATGAAAAAGTTAAATTTAACGGCGAGTTATTTTATAACGGAGCATTGAGTAATCCAGCCTAATTCGCATAAAACAAATATAACAAATATTTGTGATTGCGTGATTCACGTGAATCACGTGAGTGAGCAGAATCACGTGACCCATGCCCATCACTAGCCCTAAATCTTTAGTTTAACGAGATAATAGCAAAACAAAATTTTATACAAAACTAGATTTTTTAATTTTTGATGGTGATCCCCAGATGCCATTTATTTTGCTGTAACTCTTTTATTCTACGAGATAATGGTAAATAAACATTTTTAAAAAAATTCCATGCAAAACATGTTTTCCATACAAAACATGTTTTGTTTTTAAATGTTTGATGGTGATCCCTAGATGTCGACTATTTTGCTCTAACCCTTCAACCAAATAATGGAAAATAAACAGTTTTTAGAAAAATTAGAAATTTGAAATTTTGGATTGTGATCCTCAGATTTAGTCTACTTAACTATAATTTTTCTAATTACCGAAATAATGGTAAATAAACATTTTTAAAAAATTTTCATTCAGAAAGATATGTTTAACATGTTTGATGATGATCCCAAGATTTCGTATATTTTGCTCTTACTCTTTTATTTAATAAGATAATGGCAAATTAACACTTTTAGATAAAATTCATACAAAAATTTATTTTTTAAGTTGTTTGGTGGTGATCCTAAGATGTCCTTTATTTTGATTTTTAAAATTTTTGATTTTTTTTTTAATTGCACATGAATAACTTTTTTCACTTTCTTCACACTCTTATATTTAAGGACATAATGGAAAATAAAGATTTTTAGAAAAATTTCATACAAAAATAGATTTTTGAATTTTTTGATGGTGATCTCCAGATTTCGTATATTTTGCTCAAACTCTTTTATTTATTTTTAACGAGAAAATGGCAAATAAAAATGTTTAAAAAAAATAATTATGAATAGCGAATTTTTAAAATTTTTGGTGGTGATATCAAGATTTCATATATTTTGATCTAATACCCAATTCACACCTGAGGTGAAATCTTGTTCGAACGAGATTTCGATCATATGGTTGTGTATAAAATGATACAGACCATATGATCGAAATCTCGTTCGAACGAGATTTCACCACAGGTGTGAATAGGCCTTAACTCTTTTATTTAACATGATAATGGCAATATATATTTTTAAATTTGGTGGTACTCAAATGTCATGTGCACCCCATAAGGGGTTAATTTTAGTTTTGAATTTAACGGAAAAATTTAATATGAAGAAGAGTTACACAGAAAGAAACGTTAGAATACAACCATGTTAACTGCGCGAAAACTAAATGACAGGGATTTTTGAAAGCCATTCAGAGGGGATGTCAAAAAGAAGAAGAAGAGTTTCCTTCCTTTTCTACTCCTGGATTTCGATGAAGCAAGTGGTTCCGGCTCAAGGAAAAATATAAGAAAGTTTGCACCAACAAAAAGTTTGAAGATTTTATTGAAAAACAAAATATAAAGTAATATTCATACAAGTTAATAGTTTGGAAAAAGTTTAAATTGAAAATATCATCATCCCCGCCACCTCTGCTTCATCCACCGCTGGAACTGAAAGGATCCTGCATCACTGGCACCACCAATCTTGGGGTGCTAAGGTATCAAGGTTTTTTTTACGTTTATGTACCGAATTACTAGGACGACCAGACGTACATGACAGATCTCTAAAATAAAAATAAATAAGAAAAGAGATTTTTATACGCTTTTTTTTGATAGGGAAACAGTGACACTTAGCTTTTATATTTTTAACTCCACTCCCTTTTGTATAAATTGAGCAAAAAGGTGCGCGATTTAGTCGTTAGGGTTGAGCTCAGGCCTAGGGACATCCGTAAAAGTTAGCCACCGTGGAAGAATATCCCACAGATCCCCTTGTCAGTGTTTCCTCTAAACGTAAAATAAAAAGAATATAAAAACAAAAATAAAAGGTGCAAATTATTTGTATGTAACTAAAGAGAAGACCCGCTCACCGAAAAGACCCTACCTTTGGACAGAATACGGACGGACAAACCTTCATATACCTGCGAAGAAAATAACCAGCTATCAAACAGTCCTCCAGTGTGTACCTGTAATGAAAGCGGTAGCATAAAGACATCCCATAGGAAATACAATTTCGAGACAACTTTTTGATAATTTTGAATACCATTTTCTAGTTAACGTACCTATTTGTTGGACGTTGAATAACATTTAATATATTGAATTTAAATTTTGTACTGTGTGCAATTTTAATGAAAGTTGAAAATTACACATGCCATATTGTTTTTCATTTTTTTTAAACCCTTTGTATTTTCTAAAACTATTTCTTTTCAATATGGCGTCTTGCAATTGTTGTAAAACTTGAAAAAAAAATTAATTTAAATAAAATTTATATGAATATTTGTAAACTTTTAAAATGAAAGCCAATCGTGTTTTTAATATGAGTGCTTAAGCATTAAACGGTATGTGATAGTAGGGACACAGTAAGTAGAGAGACGTGTTTGGGACACCCTAATGACGGGCAAATGGGTTGTCATGGTGGAAGCCTCTTGGTTTCCAGAGGGAGGGCCGCCATTGTTGACGAGACATTAGTCAACATACATATCTTGAGTGTAAGTGCAAAAATATAAATATGAGTGTGAGTATATTGTAAAATTTTGATGTCGTTTTTGTTCAGTGTACTCTAGTGCTTCGGGTCCCCTTTTTAAATATTTTTAAATCACCATACAAGGCTGGTATGAATTTTTATGTAGTTGTCGAACGTCCAGACTGGTTGGCAAGAACCCCCCCATCCGGCGAGCTTAGCTGCGAAATCTGCCAGCATACCAGCGCTGCCGACAATCTGGCCACTCTTTGTTTTTATTAAGTCCATCTGACACTACACAAATTTTGTTTATTTTGTTTTACTCTTTTATTTAAGGATAAAAGGGCAAATAAATATTTTAAGAAAAATTTCATGCATAAATAAATATATTAAAAATTGTATGTTTTAAGGTACCTACAGACGACGCAATATTATGTACAATATTCAATTATATTGAAGGTGTGTGGGTAATATTGACGATTGTACAATGGTCAATCTTACCCACACACCATCAATATAATTGAATATTGTACATAGTATTGCGTCGTCTGTATGCACCTTTAAAATTTGTATGGTGATCCCCAGATTTTGTCTATTTTGATTTTAAGGAGATTCATACAAAAATAGATTTTTTAAATATCTAATGGTGATCCACAGATTTATATGGCATTCACACTTCTTCTTCTTCTTCAGTGGTGTAGCAATGCTACACCTTGTCCAAGAATGGACGAATAAAAAGGTGACCGAGACACGAAGTCTATGTGCCACCTTTGTGGGGATAAAGTTTTTGTGGGGTTTTAACACGTGGGAAACTCCGGACACAATACGACCATTGCCCTCACAATGGAAGAGTGAAACGACGCTTCCTTAACACGTGCGTGTGTTTGAGTATGGTTAGACACCGTTGTCTAACGGTACTCGCGGAGAAATAACCAATACTAGCGACCGACAAACACAAACACGTTTCTAAATTTATAAAATAATTTCAGCGACGAATAGATGCTTCTCCGACGCGATCTCGATTAAGACTCGGCATTCACACTAGCGACTTTAAACAAGTTGTTAAACAAAACACCCGTAAAACTGTGTTCGCATTCATTTTTAACTAGTTTAGTTATTGAGTCAAAATTAAACTGCGTTTTATTTTGACCGATAAAGTGTTTATAATTGTATGGGGAAAACACATAACTAAACTAGTTTAAATTAATGCGAATATGGTTAAACAGAATAAAAACGTAATGGACACAGAACAAAGACTGTTTTAAACATCTTCACATACCAATTTTTTGTGATCTAACATCTTTACAGTTCCAACTTATGACAGCACTGCGTCTATGGGCAGTAGCGCTTTAACCCTTAGGGCACACTGGGCACGTGCCCAGGGCCCCGACCTCAAGGGGGCCCCCAGAAGTAGAAAGTATAACATACAAATTTATGCAATAACACTTAGTCGGTTGAGTTAACAATACGGCTGAGTATAATTTTTAATTTTATTTTTTTGTTTTTTATTTATTTATTATACCCTACACCACACTGTGGTACAGGGTATAATGAGTTTGTGCTGATGTTTGTAACTACCCGAAATATTGGTCCTAGACCCACTTTTAAGTATACCGATCGACTTAGAATCACTTTTTGAGTCGATTTGGCGATGTCCGTCCGTCTGTCCGTCCGTCTGTCCGTCCGTCCGTCTGTCCATCCGTCTGTCCGTCCGTCCGTCTGTCCATGTAAACGGTGTAAATACGATACAGGTCGCAATTTTTAATCAATTGACTTGAAATTTGAAACTTAAGCCTCTTTTGGCCCAAGGACGAAGCATATTGAAATTGAAAAAAATCGGTCCATATTTAGACCTAGCCCCCATACAAAGGTCCTCTTTAGTTGTGGCTCAAATGACTCTAATAGCCGCATTTTAATAGGTATCTTCATACACACAAATCCGTCCGTCTGTCCATGTAAACGGTGTAAACACGATACAGGTCGCAATTTTTAATCAATTGACTTGAAATTTGAATCTTAAGCCTCTTTTGGCCCAAGGACGAAGCATATTGAAATTGAAAAAAATCGGTCCATATTTAGACCTAGCCCCCATACAAAGGTCCTCTTTAGTTGTGGCTCAAATGACTCTAATAGCCGCATTTTAATAGGTATCTTTTCGGAATTTGGCAGGTAATCATGCTTCATACACACAAATCACCAATCCAATTTTAAAGAAATCGGACCAGTTCTTCTTGTAGCCCCCGTACAAACCACCTTCTCGATTTTCACACAAATCTCTCAAATTTCATTAAAATAGAAAATATTTAATTAAAATTCTGTTTGTGTATGTTAAACGCGTACTTTAATAACCTTATCAAATCTGATTATCATCGGACCATTTTTGGACCTAGGTCCCATGTGAAAATTTAGCCCGATATTCAGTTGAAGCGGTTTATTGTCAACAAAAAGAAGCCTATTCCACTCAAATTTGATTTGTGAGTGCTTTTTACACTTATTAAAGATTTGCCAAAATATAGATCTAATCAGTCCATGTTTGAACTTGGGACCCATTTTTCGGGAAACTCTGGTGTAGGGTATTATATGGTCGGTCTTGACCGACTATAATTTTCTTACTTGTTTTTTTTGTGTAGGTTCCATTTCTTAAAACAGTTAATAACATGAATTGAATTTGTACCAATTAACTATAATAAATAAAAATTTAAAAACTTTTTCTTGTCATTCGATTTTAATTTTTTTTTTCCAGTGGGGCCCCCAAATACTTGTGTGCCCAGGGCCCCCGGCATACCTTAACCCGGCCCTGTCTATGGGCTTGTTGGACGTCCATTTCAAAAACAAATTGACTCGTCCATCCAACAGGTTGGATGCATTCAGTATCGTCACAGACTAAATACAGACTCGACAGTAGAGTCACAGACTATAAACAGACTCGACAGTAGAGTTTTATTAGAAAAAATGGGGAAAAACTAAGCGATTTTAGGATAAAACAAAGCGGTTTTTAGTCCCTTTTACGCTAACATGGCAACACTTTCTACGACTTAGGAGTGAGTGAAACAACAAAAACCGATCTGGCATCTATTTTTCTTATGGCGCGTTATATCAGCTTTCTCTTTCTAACCTAATTCGTAGAATAATTTGAAAATATTAACCATATGGTTTAGAACTACTTTTTTGACACCTGTCATATATGTCGAGTCTGTATTAGTCTGTGGTAGAGTTTTACAGGAAAAAATGGGGAAAAACTAAGCGATTTTAGGAGAAAACACGGCGGTTTTTAGTCCGTTTAACGCTAACATGGTAACACTTTCTACGACTTAGGAGTGAGTGAAACATCAAAATCCGGTCTGGCATCCATTTTTCTTATGACGCGTTATATCAGTTTTCTCTTTCTAACCTAATTCGTAGAATATTTTGAAAATATTAACCATATGGTTAAAGCACAGACTAATACAGACTCGACAAATATGACAGGTGTCAAAAAAGTATTTTTTAACCATATGTTTAATGTTTTCAAAATTTTCTACGAATTAGGTTAGAAAGAGAAAACTGATATAACACGCCCTAAGAAAAATGGATGCCAGATCGGTTTTTGTTGTCTCACTCACTCCTAATTCGTAGAAAGTGTTGCCATGTTAGCGTAAAACGGACTAAAAATAGCTGTGTTTTCTCCTAAAATCGCTTATTTTTTCCCCATTTTTTCTTGTAAAACTCTACTGTCGAGTCTGTATTTAGTCTGTGGTTAAAGAATACTTTTTTGACACCTGTCACTTATGTCGAGTCTGTATTAGTCTGTGGTATCGTGTATGGCCCCCCCTAAAATATGGCAGCACAATTTATTTAAAACTACAGCCAACTTCACTCGAAAATTTAAACAGCTGATTTTCTATCTCTTTCCATTAATGTGGTGAACCAAAAAAAGTTCAACTTTAGTTAAACAAATTAGTTTTTGTAAAATATTCGCAAATTTCTAAATAAATATTAATATGGCTTTGTCACCTGGAGTTCAAGAACGCTTAGAAGTTGTCTATGATATTGCCAAGACCACATTCCACTGGGGTTTTATTCCAATGGTCTTGTATTTTGGTAAGCAAGTATTGTGAATATTCACATTTCATGTGTTATGTATTCATTAAAACGCGATTGTATTGATTAATCCGTTTCTTTTTTATCTTTTTTTCAAGGATTCAAAAAAGGTGCTGAACCTGGCATGCCCGCATTGTCCTTGATGAGTTTACTATGGCAATGAGATGTGAAAACGGCACTACATCGGCCGGTTTTTATTAAACATTTTAAGAGGGGGTTTTCATAATGGGGAATAATTACACACAATATATCTTGCAGTTATGTAGGAAAAGCATTTGTTTTGTTTAATAAAAAAAAAGTCATTAAAAACTCAAAATAAAGCATTTCTAAGAAATTATTTAAAATAAAGCATTGCCCGATTTCTTGCAACTCAATAGAATTCGTCTTGAAGCTTAAGATACGAGTCTTATTTCAATCAATTGATAACACAGTGAAGAAAAAACGCACAGACGACCATATAGGATCGATTCTACTATAAAAAGGTAGTAAAATCCTCGGATTGTTTAGTCTAGTTACTAGACGCTAGTTTTCAAAAAGATATTCAATGCAACAAGGTTCTATCTACGTGTTTTTGGTTTGAGATTCAGTTAACAAGGTTCTAACTGGCTGATAGAACCTTGTTTACAAATAAAGCCGATATTATTTTGCAGATAGAACCATGTGGACACTTTAATTGGAAACAGAACCATGTTGCACAGATTAAAAATTGCATATTGCACAAATACACTAAGCAAAAAAACTTGTTAAATGATAAGAAAAGCTTGTATTTTTTTCTACCTCCTATTTTACGAGAATTCCTAGTAAAAATTACAAACATTTTTTTGTAATTATACAAGCTTTTTACCAATAAAATTGTAAATTTACAGCTTTTTTGACGCAATAAAACTTAAAAGCAATTCTCGTAACTCAATTACATCCTATTTTACGAGAATTCCTTGTAAAAATTACGAGATTTATTTTTAATTTGAAAAGGGGTTACCTTACGGGCTAATTATGGTAAGCTATTTGTTTCCGAATGTAAATAAAAATCACTTCGTTTTTATTTTTCTCCACCCAACGTTTCGTTTGTTTTTTTCAAACTTCTTCAGGGGATTTTATTTATTAAAAATGTTTTTATATTTTGTCAATTTAGAAATTATAATTAAAAAACTGGACTTCACGACACAGAAATGTATAAATAATTAATAAATCAAAACAGCACAATACACAAAAATAATGTCAAACTTAACTCTAATATCACAGAACTTCAACTCAATTTATGATTTATTTAAGATTTATATTTTTATTATAAAATTACTAGAATTCCTTGTGAACAATAATTTTTTCTTGTAAATTTAAAATTTTTTCGTAAATTAACGTTTTAGTAAAACATATATATAAGTTTGTCATTCTGTTTGTAACTCATCGAAATATCGATCTGGGACCCCATAAAGTATATATATTCATGATGCCCGGTCGATTTTAAGACATTCTAGCGATGTCCGTCTGTCTGTGGAAAATGCTGTCGCGGACATAATATTGCACAGAGATGACTGAAACTTAACATATTTATTGGAAGTTCTCCCGAGAAGTTTGGTATTGCATTTGAGCGATATCGGTTCAGCGGTTCAAAAGTTATGAACGAAAATGTAAGCACACCTCAAAAATTTCAGTACATTCAACATAACCTAAAAATACAAAATGCTTTAATTCGGCTTCTGGTTGGCATATGTGAACATAATTGAACACCAAATGGTATTTAAACAAGTACGAACACAAAAAAAAAAAATCGCGGATTTTTTTTACCAACATTTTTTTTTCGCGAAAATTTTTTTTTTCAAAAAAAATTTTTTTTTAAAAGTAATTTCCTTTTAAATAAAGTTTTTTGCAATAATCTTTTTGAAATTGTGGAGGGTATCACTACATTCGGCAAGGCCGAATTTAACTTTTTTACTTGTTACCAATAAAATTGTAAATTTACAGCTTTTTTGACGCAATAAAATTTGAAAAGAATTCTCGTGACTCAACTAGATTTTTTGCTACATCCTATTTTACGAGAATTCCTTGTAAAAATTACGAGATTTATGTTTTTATTATAAAATTACTAGAATTCCTTCTGAACAATAATTTTTTTTCTTGTAAATTTAAAATTTTTTCGTAATTTTTTCAAAAAATTTTAATTCAATTTTTAAATATATTTCCTACAATTTTAAAATAAAACTCGGTACCAAGTTTTAAAAATAAAACTCCGAAATAAAGAGTTTTGTTTTTATACAAATACTTTTATTTTTAAATAAAAAACAGAATTAAAAAATACTGCGTATTTATATTTTTATAGGTGTTTAAAAAAAAAATATTAACCCATAAAAGGCCAAAAAATTGTTTTTTTTTTGAGATTTTTTTTTTTTTTGAGAATTTTCGTAAAAAAAAACTTCTCTGCGTAGCGGCCTTCGGTCGGGCTTAGGGATTACAAACTCCATAAATTAGTTTAGCGGCTTCGCTAAATAAAGTTTTTTGCGTATTAAGCCTTTTTCCAGTTATAATATTTGAATTTCAAGTCGCGAACCAGATCTCGCCGACAAAAAATCACCCAAATATTTTCGATTTGTAATCAAAAGATCTATCTCTGGTAAAAATTTGATTTCAATCCGAAAAATGCCAGTAAACTTAACTTAAGCCATCATTTCTTTAATACTTGTTTTTGCTTACCATTTTCGTTTCATGATTTTTTTAAAACAAAAAGACACATACAGTTGAACCTCGATTAACCGGGTTGCATGGGACCGGACTAAGCACGGATAATCGAAAAACACGGTTGAAAGAGGTTATATATATTTCTACATTTCTATATGTTCGTGAATATATTGCACGGATAATAGAGGTAAAGCACGGTTAATAGAGGTAAAAACAATAACAAAAAATACAATATGTACGTACATGTATGAAAAGCACGGATAGTAGAGGTAAAGCACGGAAAATAGAGGTAAAAAACAAACACACAGCATGCCGGTTAATAGAGGCACCGGTTAATAGAGGGCCGGATAATCGAGGTTCAACTGTATTACTTTTATATTTGGTCTCTTGTTATATTATTATTTGTTTTCGCACATTTTTATACGTAAACTAAAAAAAATGATAAATTCATTTTTTGCTGTACAACTGCAGCAGATTTTGTCCTTTAAAAAAAAACATTCTACAATTGAGTGGCAACCCTGGCAATTCTAGTTGACCAAATTTTTTGTTATAAAATTTTAAAAATATTACGAATGCTAATCTTTCAAAAACAGGTTAAAAAAATATTGCATATATATTTTTTATAACTGTTTAAAAATTGCTACCATTAAGGATGTTTTTTAGTTCCAAAGCCCCCTCAATTATTACTAGGCGAAAAAAGTAGTTGTTATGCTCAAGTCAAAAAAATTTTTTTTTTGAAAAACGAGTCAAAGTGGTTGAAATTAAATTTTAATTACATGGTATGTGAAGAGTTTTAGTTTTTTGCATGCTATCTTTTATATGAGGTTTTTATTTAAATTTTGTTTAATAAATTTGACACGTCCATGCTAAGTTGGCCAACCACTACATTTTTATGTCCACCGTTTTCAATAGTGATCAGATATATTATTCTTAATTTGAATATAAAATGTTCGCTGTTTATATGCAGACGTGTTTGATACATTTGGGACATCCACGATAATTTGACCAACCGCTGTATTTTTAGGTTCAAAATTTTGACAAGATATCAGATATGTTATTCTTAATTGGAATTTTAAATTTCAGCTATTTACATGCAGAAATAAAGAAGTTATTGATTTTTGGCCGGAATTAACCACCGTGCACTGGTGAAAAATAAATTTCTCTAAAGTGCGTATGATACATGCTTTTTTCAAGTTACTTGTTGCTGCATTCATTACGGTTTTTCTATAAAAATTTCGATAACATCAACCAAAAATTTTGAATTTATCGAAATTCCCATAGAAAAACCCTAATAAATGCAGCAACAAATAACTTTAAAAAAGCAAGTATCATAAAGGCATAACCTGCTTGCATGTTTTCAGCCATAAAAAAAGAAGAGGCATGCTTTTTCAAAATGGCGTCCTTAGATACCCCATGGTCATATATAAATCCATTTCCTTCATTAACCGCCAGTTTCTGTAACAAGAACGTGATTCGTTCGTGACGAATTTGTGTGCATTTTGTTATTGTAACAAAAACAAAATACATGCAAATTCGTCGCAGACGAATGGCGTTCGTATTACAGAAACTGGGGGTAAGTGATTTTAACAGGTTACACCAATACCCCGGTTTACGTCGCTTCGTTTTGCGTCGTTTCGAAGTTGCGTCGTTTAAAAATTTCTTAAAATTTTTTTTTTTTTTAAATTCACTTTTTCAACTAAAATTATGAATTTTGGAACCAATTAAACGAAAATCAATAGAAATGTATGGGAAATCGTTAGAGTCCGACCGAAACCAGTTTTCGAGGCCGAACCGAAACCGAACCGAATATTCGGCCGAAAAAGTAATATTCGGCCGAAACCGAACCGAAACCGAAACTTAAAAAAAAATACCGCCTGGCATGAATAAAATTATTAAAAAGTTGTTAAAGATTAATATACAGCATATAATGCTTTTAAACCATAGGAATTGTTGTATTTTTGAAAAAAAAAAAAAAAATATGTTTTTTAAAAAACTTACAAAAAAATTGTATATTTTATTTGCAGATTAGGAGAACATAATTTTTGAACTGAAACAGTTTTACATTTATTGCATAAACTTGTAACATTTTCTTCAATTGAACTGGAACAAGTGTAATGAAATTCGAAATCAAAAAATTCACCGACTTTTTTACATATTTTTTAAAATACCAAAAAGTTTCGGTTTCGGCTAATATTCGGCCAAAATTTTGCCGAATACCGAATAGAGGCCGAAACCCCATTATTCGGCCGAAACCGAGACCGAAACAGAATATTCGGTCGGACTCTAGAAATCGTGCTTCGATTTGTTTAGTTTTACTCCGGTCCCAATTAGCGACGCAAACCGGTGTATTGGTGTATCGTGTTTCAGAACCATTTATGTCAAAAATAACAATTTTAGCTTTACATTATGTTGATTCAAAATTTCCCATGTTAATTCCAAATTTCCTATGTTAACCCGGTTCCCCACACTGTAGACAACAGATTTTTGCTCTCCCCACACTGGTGAAAAAAGTGGCGTCCTTGGATACCCCCTGACCACAGTACATGAGTAGTAGTATCACAGAGTTGTATCTGATGGGTGTAAGTATTAGTGACAGCACACGGTGTAACTTTTGACGTTTCATACAAAACGTAAACAAACATCATAAATACATGCACAAAAGCTCACACGTACAGGCACACATATACTAGGCAGCGATGATCATTCTGTACTAAAAACTAGAGTTGTCAAAACCGATTTCCGAAGTATTCGAAAAATTGATTTTTTTCTATTATTCTGGTTTTTTAAAAAGGCCGGTTTTCGACGTATTCGAGAAACCGATTTTTTGGTCTCGAATAATCGACTTTTTCATATATTTATTTTTTTTCGTTATTTTGCATTCAATGAAATTTTTTAGTAACATCTCTAATGGTACCTACAGACGACGCAATATTATGTACAATATTCAATTATATTGATGGTGTGTGGGTAAGATTGACCATTGTACAATCTTCAATATTACCCACACACCTTCAATATAATTGAATATTGTACATAATATTGCGTCGTCTGTAGGTACCTTAAGTTGAGAAATCGGATGTCCCCAAATCATTTGAAATGTATCCTTTTTTTTTTGCCTTACTTACGAGCATATTTTTTCTACTCACAATCACGTGAGTAAATTTATGACAACTCGCACTCACGTTCATTCACAGTCACGTTCATTCACACTCACGTTCATTCACACTCACGTTCATTCTTACTCACGTTCACTCACACTCACGAAACTTTTTATACAAAAAAAAACTTTTAAAAATTAAAATTTCAAAAATGTACACCCAAAAAATTTTGTAGTTGATTACAACTTAAATATCAACTATTTTGTAGGTGAATTACCACCAACTACAATTTAGTTGATTTTCTTAAGTTGCTGATAACTACAAATAAATCAAAATATAAAATCAACTACATAAGTCGTTACTATTACCAATATTTAGTTGATTTCAACTTATAATTGACATATTTTAAAAAAATAGCTGAAAATAACTACTTAAACAGTTGAAAACAATATAAAATAGCTAAATCTAACGAACAAATTATTTTTTAAACTTTAACTACCTTTTTAGTTAATGATAATTATTAAATTGTTGAACTAAAGTTGTTTGCTAATTAGAATAAGGTAAATATATTTGATTTTATTAAAACAATTTGGAAGTTTTCACAGATTTTATTTAAGTTAATGAAAAGTCTTATTACAGTAATTCTGTATTTGAGAGTTTTTCTATTGGAAAAAAATTCTCAGAATCTGAGAATTTTTCTATAGAAAAAATTTCTCAGGATTTGAGATTTTTTCTATAGAAAAAATGTCTTAGGATCTCAGAATCTGAATTTTTTATAGAAAAAATGTCTCAAAATCTGAGAATTTTTCTATAGAAAAAATGTCTCAGAATCTGAGAATTTATCTATTGAAAAAATGTCTCAGAATCTGAATTTTTCTATAGAAAAAAATGTCTTAGAATTTGAGAATTTTTCTATAGAAAAAATGTCTTAGAATCTGAGAATTTTTCTATAAAAAAAATGTCTCAGAGTCTGAGAATTTTTCTATAGAAAAAATTTCTCTGAATCTGAGAATTTTTCTATAGAAAAAATGTCTCAGAATCTGAGAATTTTTTATAGAAAAAATGTCTCAGAATCCGAGAATTTTTCTATTGAAAAATGTCTTAGAATCTGAAAATTTTTCTATAGAAAAAATGTCTCAGAATCTGAGAATTTTTCTATAGAAAAAACGTCTCAGAATTTGAGAATATTTCTATCGAAAAAATGTCTCAGAATCTGAGAATTTTTCTATAAAAAAAATGTCTCAGAATCTAAGAATTTTTCTACAGAAAAAATGTCTCAGAATCTGAGAATTTTTCTATAGAAAAAATGTCTCAGAATCTGAGAATTTTTATATAGAAAAAATGTCTCAGAATCTGAGATATTTTCTATAGAAAAAATGTCTCAGAATCTGAGAATTTTCTGTAGAAAAAATGTATCGGAATCTGAGAATTTTTCTATAGAAAAAAAGTCTTAGAATCTGAGAATTTTTCTATAGAAAAAATGTCTCAGAATTTTTCTATAGAAAAAATGTCTTAGAGTCTGAGTATTTTTCTATAGAAAAAATATCAGATTCTATAGAAAAAATTTCTCAGTATCTGAGAATTTTTCTATAGAAAAAATTTCTCAGTATCTGAGAATTTTTCTATAGAAAAAATATCAGATTCTATAGAAAAAATTTCTCAGTATCTGAGAATTTTTCTATAGAAAAAATATCTCAGAATCTGAAAATTTTTCTATAGAAAAAATGTCTCAGAATTTTTCTATAGAAAAATTGTCTTAGAGTCTGAGTATTTTTCTATAGAAAAAAAGTCTCAGAATCTGAGAATTTTTCTATAGAAAAAATTTCTCAGTATCTGAGAATTTTTCTATAGAAAAAATATCAGATTCTATTGAAAAAAATGTCTCAGAATCTGAGAATTTTTCTATAGAAAAAACGTCTGAGAATCTGAAATTTTTTATAAAAAAAATGTCTCAGAATCTGCGAATTTTTCTATAGAAAAAATGTCTCAGAATCTGAGAATTTTTCTATAGAAAAAATGTCTCAGAATCTGAGAATTTTTCTATTGAAAAAATGTTTCAGAATGTGAATATTTCTATAAAAAAAATGCCTCAGAATTTGAGAATTTTTCTATAGAAAAAATGTCTTAGAATCTGAGAATTTTTCTATTAAAAAAATGTCTCAGAATCTGAGAATTTTTCTATAGAAAAAATGTCTCATAATCTGAGAATTTTTCTACAGAAAAAATGTCTCAGAACTTGAGAATTTTTCTATAGAAAAAATGTCTCAGAATCTGAAAATTTTTCTATAGAAAAAATGTCTCAGAATCTGAGAATTTTTATATAGAAAAAATGTCTCAGAATCTGAGATATTTTTTACAGAAAAAACGTCTCAGAATCTGAAAATTATTCTACAGAAGAAATGTCACAGAATCTGAGAATTTTTCTATAGAAAAAATGTCTCAGAATCTAAGAACTTTTCTATAGAAAAAATGTCTCAGAATTTGTCAACATTCTACACAGAAAAATTAGCAGATTTTGACATATTGTTCCTTCGAAATATTTTTACTATCTGTGCTATTTTTTGTAGACAAATTATTGGATTCTGCGACATTTGATCTGTAGAAAGAATTTCTGAAGTTCTGAGAATTTACCATTTTTTCTAGAAAAAAATAAATTAGAAGTCTTGAAGCGGCAAATTATCTGCACACAAAAAAAAATCGAGGTAATATTACCTAAAATTATAGTATAACTTTATCTAAGTGCCAAGATAACATAGAGCCAACAAAGTTTTTAGACAATATTACTTAAAAGCCAAGGTAATTTTTAAAAAATGATATGTTCGAAAAATTATCTATGTTTTTAGGAAATATTCCAAATAAACTTTGTAAACATTACAAAGTTTATTAGAGCAAAAAATTTATACATAAACTTTGGTAATTTATCTAAATTATTTTGTTAATAAGCTAACTATAAATAATTCAACTAAATTAAAAAATTTATTGGTTTTATTATGTTTTTATTTATAAAAAATATTTTTTTTAATCATGAATTACAACAGTGAAGGTACTAATTAAATATTTTGTTTTTAAATATTACTAAACCTAATTACGACTTTATATTTTAAAATATAATGTTGACTATCTTCTTAAAACATATTGGGTAATCAAAGTCCATGTCACAGACTAATACAGACTCGACATAAGTGACAGGTGTCAAAAAAGTAATTCTGAACCATATGGTTAATATTTTCAAATTATTCTACGAATTAGGTTAGAAAGAGAAAACTAATATAACGCGCCATAAGAAAAATAGATGCCAGATCAGTTTTTGTTGTTTCACTCACTCCTAAGTCGTAGAAAGTGTTGCCATGTTAGCGTAAAACGGACTAAAAACCGCTCTGTTTTCTCCTAAAATCGCTATTTTTCCCCTCATTTTTTCTTGTAAAACTCTACTGTCGAGTCTGTATTTAGTCTGTGTCCATGTCCTCCTAAAATTTAAAAAGAGAAGTAAAAAGTTTAATGTATGAAAAACGCAAAAAAGAAATAGTTGTAGATTTTTACTGACATTTTTCTCACATTCTAAGATATTATTTGTGTAGAAAAATTCTCAGATTTTAGCATTTTTCTATGGAAAAATTATCAGATTCTGAGACATTTTTTCTATAGAAAAATTCTTAGATTCTGAGACATTTTTTCTATAGAAAAATTCTTAGCTTCTGGGACATCTTTCCTATAGAAAATTTCTCAGATTCTAAGACATTTTTTTCTATAGAAAAATTCTCAGTTTCTGAGACATTTTTTCTATAGAAAAATTCTCAGATTCTGAGACATTTTTTTTTATAGAAAAATTCTTAGATTCTGATACATTTTTCCCACAGAAAAATTCTCAGGTTCTGAGATATTTTTCCTATAGAAAAAGTCTCAGATTCTGAGAAAAAAGACCTTTTTCTTAAGAAATTGTCTAGAATTCTAAGACATTTTTGCCATAGAAAACGTCTCAGATTTTGAGGCATTTCTCTATAGAAAAAGTTCTATAAGAAAAATGTCCCAGAATCTAAGACATTTTTCATATAGAAAAAGTCTCAGATTCTATAGAAAAGTCTCAGATTCTGACATCATAAAAGAAGTCTCAGATTCTGAGAAATTTTTCTTATTGAAAATTCTCAGATTCAGAAACATTTTTCTTACAGAAAAAGTCTCAAATTCTGAAACATTTTTCTTATAGGAAAAAGTCTCAGATTCTGAGACATTTTTCTAATAGAAAAAGTCTAAGACATTTTTCCTATAGAAAAAGTCTAAGACATTTTTCCTATAGAAAAAGTCTCAGATTCTGACATTTAACGAATAGAAAAAGTCTCAGATTGTAAGACATTTTTCTTACAGAAAAAGTCTCAGATTCTAAGACATTTTTCTTATAAAAGAAGTCTCAGATTCTGAATCATTTTTCTTATAGAAAAAGTCTCAGATTCTGAGACATTTTTCTTAGACATTTTTCTTACAGAAAAAGGCTCAGATTCAGAAACATTTTTCTTATACCAAAAGTCTATAAGAAAAATGTCTTTCTATAAGAAAAGTGTCTCAGAATCTGAGACTATTTCTATAAGAAAAATATGTCAGAATCTGCGACATTTTTTATAAGAAAAATGTCTCATATTCTGAGATTTTTTCTAAAAGAAATATATCTCATAATCTGAGACTTTTTCTATAAGAAAAATGTCTCAGAATCTGAGAGTTTTTCCATAAGAAAAATGACTCATAATCTGAGACTTTTTCTATAAGAATAATGTCTCAGAGTCTGAGTCTTTTTCTATAAGAAAAATATCTCAGAATCTGAGACTTTCTATAAGAAAAATGTCTCAGAGTCTGAGCCTTTTTCTATAAGAAAAATGTCTCAGAATTTGAGACTTTTTCTATAAGAAAAATATCTCAGAATCTGAGATTTTTTTTATAAGAAAAATGTCTCATATTCTGAGATTTTTTCTAAAAGAAATATATCTCATAATCTGAGACTTTTTCTATAAGAAAAATGTCTCAGAATCTGAGAGTTTTTCCATAAGAAAAATGACTCATAATCTGAGACTTTTCCTATAAGAAAAATGTCTCAGCGTCTGAGTCTTTTTCTATAAGAAAAATATCTCAGAATCTGAGACTTTTTCTATAAGAAAAATGTTTCTGAATCTGAGACTATTTCTACAAGAAAAATTTCTCAGAATCTGAGACTTTTTCTATAAAAAAATGTCTCAGATTCTGAGAAATTTTTCTTAATGAAACAGTCTCAGATTCAGGAACATTTTTCTTACAGAAAAAGTCTCAGATTCTGAGACATTTTTCTTATAAAAGAAGTCTCAGATTCTGAGACATTTTTCTTATAAAAGAAGTCTCAGATTCTGAGACATTTTTCTTATAAAAGAAGTCTCAGATTCTGAGACATTTTTCTTATAAAAGAAGTCTCAGATTCTGAGACATTTTTCTTATAAAAGAAGTCTCAGATTCTGAGACATTTTTCTTATAGAAAAAGTCTCAGATTCTGAGACGTTTTTCCTACAGAAAATGAAACATTTTTTATAGAAAAAATCTCAGATACTGGGACATTTTTCCTATAGAAAAAATGCCAGATTTTTCGACATTTTTCCTTAAAAAAAAAATGTGTGAAAGTACCTTTTTAAAACTGGATTATTTTTAGCATCTGTAGTAGCTTCACTTTTTTGGACGTGAACTGCTGAAGGAAGCTGAAGCCTGTAGCAAAATATGACTCAAATTAAAAGACAGCACATAGCAGATTTAGTATTGTATTTTTTACCTATAAATAGCTGTAAATATTCATCATTTATTCCAATGAATAACGATCTCCAGCTTCCATATTTTATTTTATTGGTGTCACTGTTTCAAGGAAAATGTTGCATTTTTGTTTTCTTCTATGTTGCTGTATGCCAAATTTCTTCAAAATCGTCGCCAGTTCCTGTTTGAGTTAAATTTTAAAAAAAAATAGACAATTTGTATAAACTTTATTTTATTTTAATTTTTAGACTTACCATTTCCAAAATGAAATTTCACAATGACAACAAAAAAATAAATTATTTAAATTCGAAATTTTAACTATTTTCATTAGTAAATTACATGGCCATTAGGTAAAAATGTAGAGTAAAATTATACTGGTGGCATAGGTAATAAGTCGTGGCTTTTAAGTTTCATACAAAAATAATTCACCTAAGCCAGCCTAGATAACATTACCTCGACTTTTTTTTTCTGTGCACCCAAAAAAAAACAATTGTGGAATTATAAAATTTTAGGGTACAATTTACCTAAGTTTTTTCGCAGGAATCCAACTTGAAAAGTTTCTTTGCTTATTAGCCGAAACAACTTAGGTAAACTTACAAAATGCAACTAAGCATTATTTCAAATTTAGTTTTGTTTATTTAGCCAATATATTTAAATAAATGGTACAGTTTGATTGGTTAAATGACGTATTTATTTTAGGTTGATTTAATAATTTTATATATCCCCTTCCATACAAAATGCTCAATATTATAAATTTTAATTAGATTTATTTTTAATAATTTTTTTTAATAAAAAGGATAATTTTATAATAAAATTTAAAAAATAATAAGCTTAAAATACATGCTTTTGATTTAAAGACTTGCCTTCAACATAATCGTAGAATCGTTTTATTCAACATGATCAGTGAAAACCAAATTTTTTTATATAAACTTTCTTATCGACAATTTTTCTATAGAAACTTTGTCAAATACAATTTTTCTATAGAACATTTCTCAAAGACAATTCTTCTATAGAAAATTTTTGATAGACAAATTTTCTATAGAAACTTTCTGAAAGACAATTCTTCAATTTTTTCTATAGAAAATTTCTAAAAAAGATATTTTCTATAGAAAATTTCTAATAGACAATTTTTCTATAAAAAATTTCTGAAAGACAGGTTTTCTATAGAAAATTTCTAACAGGCAATTTTTCTATAGAAACTTTCTCAAAGAAAATTCTTCTATAGAAACTGTCTCAAAGACAATTTTTCTATAGAAAACTTCTCTAAGACAATTTTTTTTAGAAAATTTCTGAGAGACAATTTTTCAACAGATTCTTTTTCTACAATTTCTGAAAGACAATTCTTCTATAGAAAATTTCTTAAAGACAATTTTTTTATAGAAATTTTCTCAAAGACAATTCTTCTATAGAAAATTTCTGAAAGACAATTTTTCTATAGAAGTTTTCTAAAAGACAATACTTCTATAGAATATTTCTGAAAGATAATTTTTCGATAGAAAATTTCTGGAAGAATATTTTTCTATAGAAAATTTCTGAAAGATAATTTTTGTATATCAAATTTTTGAACGACAATTTTTCTATCGAAAATTTTTTATAGACAATTTTTTTAATAGAAAATTTCTCAAAGACAATTTTTCTATAAAAAATTTCTCAAAGATAATTCTTTAATAGAAAATTTTTTAAAGATAATTTTTCTATAGAAAATTTCCCAAAGACAATTATTCTACAGAAAATTCCTCGAAGACAATTCTTTAATAGAAAATGTTTTGAAACAAATTTTTCTATAGAAAATTTTCTCAAATACAATTCTTCTATAGAAAATTTCTTAAAGACAATTTTTCTATAGAAATTTTCTAAAAGACAATACTTCTATAGAAAATTTCTGAAAGATAATTTTTCGATAGAAAATTTCTGGAAGAATATTTTTCTATAGAAAATTTCTGAAATATAATTTTTTTATATCAAATTTTTGAACGACAATTTTTCTATCGAAAATTTTTTAGAGACAATTTTTTTATAGAAAATTTTTCAAAGACAATTTTTCTATAAAAAATTTCTCAAAGATAATTCTTTAATAGAAAATTTTTTAAAGATAATTTTTCTATAGAAAATTTCCCAAAGACAATTATTCTACTAAAAATTCCTCAAAGAAAATTCTTTAAAAGAAAATGTTTTAAAACCAATTTTTCTATAGAAAATTGGTTTTAAGCCAATTAAAAACGATAAGCTTTCTATAGAAAATTTCACAAAGATAATTTTTCCATAGAAAATTTCTGAAAGGCAATTTTTCTGTAGAAATTTTCTGAAAGACAATTCTTCTATTGAAAATTTTTCGATAGAAAATTTCTGGAAAACTATTTTTCTATAGAAAATTTCTGGAAGACAATTTTTCTATAGAAAATTTCTGGAAGACAATTTTTCTATAGAAAATTTCTGGAAGACATTTTTTCTATAGAAAATTTCTGGAAGACAATTTTTCTATAGAAAATTTCTGGAAGACAATTTTTCTAAAAAAAATTTTTTGACAGTTTTTGAAATTTTTTATAGAAAGTTTCTGAAAGTGTAATGAACAAATTCATCGCGGTCCAAATATTGCTATTATTTTGCCAATTTTTTTTTTAATTTTTACTGCTGAAATTAAGTCAACAATCTTTAAATATGTCACAATGCTATTATATCAACGAATCAGAACGTGTTGAATAATATATTAATTATTCAGAAAATTACAGGAGAGTATTTTGATTGGTATTTAAAATTTCCATCTAAGTTAAATAATAATTGAGATAAGTGTTATACACCAATAAACTTAATTTCACCATACTTTTACGGTATACCCATATTATATGAGGTTTGCGTCTCGATTACTTTATTCAATAAAACGTAGTAGTAATTAAAAAAGCACTATTTTTGATTAATTTATTTAATTAAGGTTTTAATTACCCTAATATTAATTAAATAAGCATATTTTCGAGTTTTATTATTTTTTTCACAATATATGACCCAAAAATAGTTAATACTTCTTTAATCAAATGTGTTGGGTCGATAATACCACCTCCTAACTTTTTCTGAGAGGTGAGCTCTTTGATTTGATAGGTTTATTACTTCCTTTTTCTTTTATCGATTGAAGTATAAAGACATAATCAATACAAAGAGTGTGGAAAAATAAATATAGTAAAATATAATTTTTAATAGTGTACAAATCTAAAATCATCCAATTTCTGCGGCGAGTTTTTTTAAACTTAAATCTAGCATTTTAATTGTTTTTAACAAAACTTAGGTAATGTTCAATGATTTTTAGAATATTTCAATGTTCTAACAAAATTCTTAAACTTAGGCTTCCTAATAGATAACCACGTGAAGGGAACTTCATAGCACTGGAAATTTCCCACTAACCTGATCGAATAATTGCTACCTAGACACCAATAATTAAAATTTGTGAAACAATATTGGAAGTGCCACTGGTACGGCACATACCCATTGAAAATCTGATCTACATATATATTCCTGCCTTATGATTACTATCAGCCTGGTACAGCCTAAAAACATTGGGAATCTAAAATATATATATTCCCCGTATGGAAAAGTGACTATCTTCAACAAAAAATAAATTTCGGTCATCCACTGACGAATCATTCATTGGATTCCACTGTTAAGGGTTTAAACCAAAAATTACCCAAATTCAAATTGATTTTAAGTGTCAGTGGTTTTACCTGTGGAGCTTTCACTGTGTTCAGCTGATGCCAAGCAGTTAGCTTGCAAAACAAATATTGCTCAAATCCAATAGTAGAGTTATTTTTCTACATCAGCCTGACGTCATCAATCATGAATTTACGTTTGTAGTGCCTGAATTATTAGTTTTGAAAATCGAAAAGAAGGAAGAAAGAACATAAAAAAACATAAAATATCCACGACAGTATTGACAATTTTACCAAAGGCATCAACAAACAGGTTTTCCTGTTTAAATCTACTCATTTAAATAATTCTAAACAGTTAAATCATAAAAGTACTTAAATTGGCGATAAGTCTACATTTGGATAGAAATCAGCTTAAATTTGAAAACTTAATGGTCATCTACATTTGAATTTATTTTAAAAATTACATAAATTCTTTATTTTTACTTAAACTGAAGATTACAATTTAACTAAAATTAAACATGCCTGACAAAAATTTTACTTCATACTATTTTTGTTTTTAGCTAACAATCGCTAAATCTCTATGCAAATTTAAGCTAATTAAAAAAAAAAATAAAAAATATATATATATATATATATATTTTTTATAATATTTTTTTTAAAATCCAAAATACTTATCGAACTACCTACGTAACTATCTAACAATGATAATCTAAGTATTTATAGACAGTAAACATTGACATTTGTTGCCTATTGTAATCAATATTTTGCAAATATTAGAAAACCACTATTTGAGAAAGTCAGCCCAAACAACAAGATCGAGAGGCCTCTTCATCGGTTGCAGCTGTTATAATTTCGGTGAGTGTAAATAGTTTTGTTTTATAACAATTATTTAATTTCTAATATTTGCTTATATTTTGATATGTTTAAGTATGTTTCGATTAGTACTTCTTTAAATCTGCAAGAAGGGTCAACTAAGCAAGGAGAGAGTTTTATTGATTTGTTTATTTTTTGATTCTGGTTTTGTATTATAGATTGAAACAAAATTACACCAATTTTGTTTTTATCATTTTTTTTTATTAAGTAAACAATCAGGGGTGCTCTCTTCTTGAATGGTTTATTTTTTTTTTAATTAACCCTTAAATGAATAAAATATTTTTTTTTCATAATCGTAAGCATATCATTAGTTTTCGTCACTATTTATAATGTATTTAATTGAATATTTAATTGAATATTTCTGAATATATTTTATGAATTTGAATATGGAATTGTAAACTTCTTGGTGTTTTCTTACAGAATGTGATGTGAATAGTTTCATTTTGCGTTTACGGGGTTTTAGTAAAATTGCAAACTAAAACCAATGGTTGGGCGGGTTAAGAAACGCTGGTCTCTATAACACCAGAGAGACCCAACCTTCAGTGAGGTAGACAATGAATGCATATTGTTTAGTAAATTTTGATCAGTCTTTAGCCATAGTAGGGGGCAATTTTATTTGCACTATGGTTAAACATGGCCCATTTTAAGTAATTTGTATAAAGTAAATTTGAATCGGAAGTCTAAAATAATAAATTTTGTGTAGGGAGTTTTGTGTACTATTTGAGGAAGATAGGGAGACAAGACCCCCCCATTACGACTGACTGTTAGCGGATTCAATGGCTTCCATTAATCTTACCTATCTCCTTAACAACATAAAATATTAATTCAGTACTAGGTATACAAAGTAATAACATCTGTTGGTTTTAAAACTTTATCCTCCTACGTTCGAGATTTTTTTTTGGAATGAACGCTACAAAAGACAATTTTTCTATAGAATATTTCTCAAAGACAAAGAATGTTTTTGAAAAACAATTTTCCATAGAAAAATTCTCAAAGACAATTCCCAAAGACAATTTTTCTACAGAAAATTTCTCAAAGACAATTCTCCAAAGAAAATTTTTTAAAGATAATTTTTCTATAGAAAATTTCCCAAAGATAATTTTTCTATAGAAAATTTCTCAAAGATATTTTTTTAATAGAAAATTAAAAAAAAAAAAAAAAATTCGATAAAATATTTCTCAAAGACAATTTTTTATAGAAAATTTCTGAGCGAAAATTTTTCTGCAGAAAATTTCTGAAAAACAATTTTTCTTTAGAAAATTTTTTAACTAAAATAACTAAAGACAATTTTTCTATAAAAACATTCTTATTGTCAATTTCTCTATACAAAATTTCTGAAATTTTCTATAGTAAATTTCTGAAAGACAATTTTTCTTTAGAAAATTTTTTAAAGACAATTTTTTTATAAAAAAAATTTCAAGAAATATTTCCATAGAAAATATCTCTAAAAACAATTTTTTTATAAAAATTTCTCAAAGACAATTTTTCTATAGAAAATTTCTGGAAGACAATTTTTCTATAGAAAATTTCTTAAAGACAGGTTTTCTATAGAAAATTTCTGAAAAAAAAAAAAAATTTCTGAGAGACAATTTTTTTACAGAAAATTTCCGAAAGAAAATTTTTCTATGGAAAATTTCTGAAGGACAGGTTTTCAGAGAAAATTTCTGAAAGACAATTTTTTCATAAAAAATTTCTCAAAGGCAATTTGTTTATAGAAAATTTTTTAAAAGACAATTTTTTATAGAAAATTTCTCAAAAACAATTTTTCTATAGAACATTTCTGAAAGTCAATTTTTCTATAGAAAATTTCTGAAATACAATTTTTCTATAGAAAATTTCTTAAAGACAATTTTTCTATAAAAACTAAACAAAGACAATTTTTCAATAGAAAATTTTTCAAATACATTTTTCTATAGAAAATGTCTTAAAGGCATTTTTTTTTTTCTATAGAAAATTTTTGAAAGACATTTTTTCATAGAAACTTTTTCAAAGACAATTTTCGTAAAGAAAATTTCTTAAAGATAATTTTTCTGTAAAAAATTTCGCAAAAACAACTTTTCTTTAGATATTTTTTGTTTTTTTAGAAAGTATCTATAGAAAAATTGTCTTTCAGAAATTTTCTGTAGAAAAATTGTCTTTCAGACATTTCGATAGAAAAATTGTCTTTTAGAAATTTTCTATGGAACAATTGACTTTGAGAAATTTTTAAAGAAAAACTGTCTTAATACATATTTTCTATAGAAAAATTGTATGAGAAATTTTTTATAAAAAAATTGTCTTTAAAAAATTTTTTATAGAAAACTTGTCTTTAAGAAATTTTCTATAGAAGAATTGTCTCTCAGAAATTTTCTATAGAAAAATTGTCTTTGAGAAATTTTTATAAAAAAAATTGTTTTTAGAGATATTTTCTATGGAAATATTGCTTGAAATTTTTTTTATAAAAAAATTGTCTTTAAAAAATTTTCTAAAGAAAAATTGTCTTTCAGAAATTTACTATAGAAAATTTCAGAAATTTTGTATAGAGAAATTGACAATAAGAATATTTTTATAGAAAAATTGTCTTTAGTTATTTTCTGTAGAAAAAGTGCCTTTGTGAAATTTTCTATATACAAATTTTCTTTGAAAATTTTTTTTCTGGAAAATTTTTTATAGAAAAATTGTCTAAGAAATTTTTTATAGAACAAATGTTTTTGAGAAATTTTTAAATGTTTTAAGCAACATTTTTATAAAAAAATGTCCAGACTCCGTCCATTTTTTCTATCGAAAATTTTCAAGTTTCTGAGACTTTTTCTATAGAAAAAATTTAAAATCCCAAGATATTTTTAGAAATATTGTCAGATTCTTTGTTATTTGTTCTATAGAAAAATTCTCTAATTCTGAGAAATTTTTTCTATAGAAAAATTCTCTAATTCTGAGAAATTTTTTCTATAGAAAGTCTTGCATTTTGAGACAATTTTTCTATAAAAAAAAGTCGTAAATTCTTAAACAATTTTCTTTAGAACAATTTTCAGATTCTGAGACAATTGTTCTATAGAAAGTACCATATTGTGAGACTGTTTTTCTAAAGAATTTTTTCTACAGAAACTGTTAATAATTGTGTGGTGGGTGTAGATGCTGAATTACCACTCACCGAACGAATTCTACGATACAGTCTTCAAATTCTAAACTACTATTCTAAACTACATTTATATACTTTTGTTGTTCTGCTACATAGACCACATGATTCACATTCTGCCACAAATTGGAAACCTAAAAAAAAATTAAATGTAATAAAAAAACAATGGCATAACATCAATAAGGTCTCACTCGCATGATGATTATTTCCACTCAAAAATGGATCTGAACCATGTGTGGAATCTGCAATCAAAAACCTCAAGTCATTTTCTGGATCTGCTTTGGTGTCCACTATTGAATCAATACTGCGAACCGGAGACCAATTGTTTTATGTTCTTTATGGCGTTCCTAAAAATTTAAACTGCCTACATTGGGTGGAGATTTCAAGTAATGTATCTTTACAAGTTCCGATTAAAAGCGTGGCGGATGCCGCAAATGTTCGGATAAACCACCACCGTCTGCAACTGAAAGTTAATATTTTCGTTAATATACGTTTATCAAATATATAAACACATTATTTTTACTTACCTTTTTAATAAATTAAATAAATTAGTTCCTTATATACATATATATTTAATAAAAAATTAAAGACAATTTGTTGTCAATGTGTTGTTTACAATGTGGCATTAATATGTCGACTTTATCGAATAAAATTTATTTATATTTATAAAAAAAAAACTTAGGTAAAAGATTCAAGTTTGTGTATGTCAAATTTAATATTGTAAACAATGCTATTTTACAAAATAAATGTCATATACAATTTAGTTAAAACTTGAGCAATTTCTTGAACTCAATATAAAAAAAATTTACCTAAGTCACATTAGACTGTTTAACACTAGTTATTTTTTTGGGTGTATGGAAATCCTTAACTACACAACTACAAAATTTTTTGGGTGTAAGAACATTTTTAGCAAAATTTAAATTTTAGCCAAATTCTACAATTTTTTTTGTCTTTTTTGGGATTTTTAAATTTGTTTGCTTTTTTTGGGACGAAAGAAAATATGAAGAACAAATAAATCACGCAAACTCACGCAAAAAAATCGTCTCATGCATACTCACGCAAAAATCTTGCTCACACACACTCACTCACGCAATTTTTTTCCTCTAACACCCACTTACAATCACGTGAGTTACTTAAATTGCAGTCACACTCACGCGTGTATCACGCACTAAACTGCTCATGTACCAATCTCTATTCTGAAGTATGTACAAATAGCTTGTTTTGCTTTCCTTTTTTATTGTTTTGTTTAACTTTTTTATCAAATAAATAATTAAAAAACAAAAACCGAAAAACCGATTATTCGAAACCGGTTTTTAGTTACAAAACCGAAAAACCGATTTTTTTTAAAAGGCGGTTTTTCGAAGTATTCGAAAATCGGTTTTTGAAATTGACGAATATTTGACAACTCTAACTAAAAACCATACCACCATATTGGAAAGTACGCAATTAGCACCAGTGTTTGCATACTAGTCTGTACTGTGCCCCTGACTAAGAGAATAAACACAATTGGAGCGGGAAGCGTTTTTCCGCAACTGTTCACACACGTTTTATATGACAACAAAATTCCGCCGCGTTTTTCCGCCAAACTAGATTCAATTCTATTTTTATGAGGACAATTGCGTTTTTCCGCTTCCCGCTCCAATTGTGATTATTCTCTAAGTTCCACAGACCATATAGACATGCAACACGAGTGCTTATTTTGGTACTTTCAATATGGACGCATACAAAATACTACTAAATTTACTTCTCTGCCTAGAATACGTGTGCCTGTACGTGTGAGCTTTTGCATTTGTATTTTCGTTGTTTGTTTACGTTTTGTATGAAACGTCAAAAGTTACACGCGCGTGCCGTCACTAATACATACACATATGCGAAACTTGTTCGTTTCACCCCTATGCTAAGTTCACATCTTAAAAATTCGGCCTTAAGCTAAGTAAGTTGTTCACCGGTGAAAAAAAATGTTTCGAAACATCAATTAATTTGTAGCGAAAATTTGACAGTCATATGTTTGGTTATGTTTTGCGCGTCAGAATACATAAAATAACTTTAAATAATATTTTTTGGTAAGTTATATGATATTATTAATGTTTGCAGTCCCAAACACTTATAATTACTTCATTTTACATCTGAATGTTAAATTTCACCGCTTTTTAAATGGTCTGTACAATTTAAAAAAATGTTGCTTATAGTGTTGATGCGTATTGATGCAACATATACCGGGTTATTTTTCCGGTTTTTCACCAGTGAACAGAATACCTCTTCAGCGAAATTTTTACGCTTTTGTAAAGCCGGTGTGAAATTTATGTTTTTTTTATATGGAGTTTGACAGATTTTCACGTGAAAACCGAGCAACTTACCCACCTTTAAGCTAAGTAAGTTGTTCACCGGTGAAAAAAAATGTTTCGAAACATCAATTTATTTGTAGTGAAAATTTGACAGTCATATGTTTGGTTATGTTTCGCGCATCAGCATACATAAAATACCTTAAATTAAAATTTTGTTGATGATTTTTGTCTATTTATGTGATATAATTAATGTTTACAGTGCCAAACACTTATAATTACTTCATTTTATTTCTGAATGTTAAATTTCACCGCTTTTTAAATGGTCTGTACAATTTAAAAAAATGTTGCTTATAGTGTTGTTGCGTATTGATGCAACATATACCGGGTTATTTTGCCGGTTTTTCACCAGTGAACAGAATACCTCTTCAGCGAAATTTTTACGCTTTTGTAAAGCTAGTGTGAAATTTACGTTTTTTTTATATGGAGTTTGACAGATTTTCACGTGAAAACCGAGCAACTTACCCACCTTTAGAGGGGATTGTTTTTTTTTATTATTTTCGCGGTAATCATCCATTTTTGGTTAAAGGTTCTTAAAGTTTTTGAGAAGAACTCAAAATCCAGGTTATTTAGAGGTGATCATCATTGTTGTTACTTTCGTTACTTACTTTTTAGATGTGTAAGAGATGTAGTTTTATAAAAATTGCAAATTAAGAGTTTAAGAAAAAAATCATTTCAATGGCAATTTTTATCGGTGATCACCAATTTTGGTTACTTACATCTTTGTCAATCCTTAGAAACATTTTCCAAAATTTTGGAATGATATTTAAACTAGAATAACCGATCCATTAACAAATAAAAAACTCCAGCCTTATAAATAAATATTCAACATAATTTTTGTTTTAGTATAAGAGTTTTTACAACTTGTATTCGAGATATTTTTTTGGGGTAATTTTTTTTGGTTTTATATAATAAAGTAATTTTAAAAACAACTACAAATATAACGATTAACCAATTTTCAAGTGGACTTAATAACAATTACTTAACTATACTATGAATATAAAAAAGAAAACAATAATATTTAAATTTACGGTATTAAAACATTTTTTCGATTGGGTGATATGGGTGGAGATTTTTGTTTTCTTCTAGCCTCGGTACAAACAGTTTGTTGTTGTGCCAAACGATCGGTTACTTCTCGAACACGTTCGCTTAACCGGAACGTAGAACACGCAACGGCCTTGCGTTCTGGTATTGGAGAGTTGGGCAAAGATGTTGAGTGCTGACTTTGTTGGCTGCTGGATGAGGAGGAGGGAGTGAGGGAGTTTGCTATGAAAAAAAAAAAATAGAAATAAGCACATATGTTAAATTAAATTGATAAAAATTAGCGAATTTAAATTACTTTTGTTAGGGCAAGCTTCATTTATAACTTTGCGTTTTAATTTTAAAACATCCATGCAATCCTTGCTTTTCGCAAATGCCGATGGCGTACTACTCACTTGACTTTGCATACAGGAAAACTTATTCTTAAGCATATTCACTTTACCCGGTTTGTCATATAATGCAGCCTTATTCTGGGATTTGGGTTTGTCCTTATGTAAACTATTCTCCAAAGATCTTTTACGCATTTGTATGGTATTTGTAAAATCCGAACGCATTATGGGCGATGTTGATGGATTTATATCTATATTAAGTACATCAATTTCTTCAACTATTTGTATAGGCTTTTGATCTGTTTCAAGTAATATCAAAGTTTTCAATTCATTTTGATTGTCATCCACTTCCGGATACTTTTCGCTAGGTACTACCAACTCTAGTTTCGTTTCTTCTATATTACTATCAGCTTGATGAGCAATTTCTTCAAGTTTTAACTTAAGTAAATCATGTGGTATCGATATTGATAAATCATCATTTGCCACATGATCTATGTTGTCTTTACTACTGCTGCTAGTACATTGACATTGTATGGTCCCGGAGGCACTACAATTTGAACATTCACTATAACCGGAATCACTACGTTCACTACACTGTGATTTAGTTAAAACTTTGGGACTTCTGCGGCGTGGTATTTCTGAATTGGGTAGTTCTATACTAAAGTCATCATCTTCTTCATGTAGTGAACCCATTTGGACGGAGATATTCGGATTAAATATTGAGGTACCCGAAACGGATGGTCGAGGACTACTGGGTACAGAACCAGCGGCTGAGACAGCAGAATTGCGACGTGAAGCAGATAATGTAGCCATGCGACCTAAAGCTCTTATAGCATTGCCAGTTTTCTAAGGGATTAATGTTAATAATACAAGTAAGAACAAAACATAAGCATTCTAACATACAAGATTGGTACTCCATTCAAATAAGGATAAATTCACAAAGTAAAAGATAGTGAGTGACCTTATTTGACTGGACTTAGAATATATTAATGTACTGACAGAAATTAATTTTGCACAGCGTGGCAATTCAAAAATACCCCAAATTTTAAACACTTTGCGCCCATTATATAAAACAATACATTCAGAAAATTATTGTATTTTATATGATTTTGAAAATTCGATTTTTAAAAGTTGCATAAATAAGAAATTAATAAAATTAAGAAAGCATTCGATTTTGTCGCGTTTAAAAATGTGCCCAATATCGTACCACACAAAATACATTCAAAATTATTTTTTTTATTTTTTGACCGTTTTAATACTGCAATGTAAATTTTTACATACTTTATATAAATGCATTTTTTTCCGAGGAGTATTTTTGGTCACATGTGTTTTTTTGATATCTCTCATTGTTTTTGAGAAAATACGAATATTGTAATTTTTTCCAATTCAACCGCGATTTTTGCAAAAAGTGCTCGATCGAAGATTTTGGTTTTTGTTGCTAAATTATCCTAAGACATCCTAAATAAATATTAGAAAAAAATTATGGTATTCACACTTTTAGATCAAACCCGTCTCGGACCCCCGTGTAGTATTCATAATACTTAAAGTACACTTATTGCAGGTTTATTTGACAGATATTCATGGAATGTCTACCAAATAAACCTTCTTTAGTTATACTTATTTCAGTTTTTATGCATAACCACCTAAAAATATACAACATTTCAAAATTGTAACGAAACATGCAAAATTCTTATGCCAATTTTCAATATTCAATAACAAAAAATTAATTTAACATTAAATTAACAACAAATCAAATTTTAAACTAAATTAGCTTATATTTTTTTTTTAATATTTAATGAAAGTTTTACTTACTTGCCATTTGCGTCTTATTATAAACTTTTTAAGTTTATCGGTACATATCTTTTTATTGGCCAAATTTTCATCATGATGACCCTGTTTCAACCAAGGTGCTTCCAAGCATTGCTCGGCAGTCAAGCGTTCTTCTTTTCGATGGACTAATAAATTTGATATAAAATCTTTAGCCTGTTGTGATACACAATCAAAGGCATCATCGTCAAAATCATAATCAGCTCGTGTAATATTGGAAAATGTCTCGACATCTGTATCACCCATAAAAGGTGAGAGGCCCGATAAACTGTGGACATAGGAACAAATAAACATTTAAGTTTAATTTAAAAAAAACATGCCATAACAATACTTACAGAACATAACATATTACACCAACACTCCACATATCGGATTGAAATCCGATTGGTTCATAGCTAATAATCTCGGGTGGTATAAATTCGGGAGTACCAAATAAAACTCTTACTGGTGAACCGGTGTTGAGGCGTTGAGCTAAACCAAAATCAATAATTTTGATTTGATGGCAAGTTCTCGTTTTACACATAATATTCTCGGGTTTTAAATCCAAATGCACTATTGACTGGCTGTGCATATAAGCTACACCTTCACACACTTGACGAACAAATAGTATACAATCGCGTTCGGTTAATGTAAAATCATCAGCTACCACACGTTCAAATAACTCACCGCCAGTAATGCTAAAATTTTTTAATGGAATATTTAAAAACCGCATTAAGATGTAAAATGAAATGACTTACTATTCCATGACCATTACTATTTCTCGAGAACTCTCAAAAGATGCTGCTAATTGTAAAAGTTTTGGATGTTTCAATGATTTCATTATAGAAATCTCTTCTTGAACTTTAACGCGATCTTTGGATTTAATGCATTTTATAATTTTAGCTGCACAAACTCGTTTGGCTTCATCCTTTTCTTGTACTTTATAAACCACACCGAAACGACCTTTGCCTAATTCTTCCAAGATATCGAAACGTTCCTTAAATTCACCACCAGCTTTTATAGATATCGGTTTGTGGAAGTCTAAACAAAAAGGGAAAAACAAAATAAAGTTACGATTTTTCTTCAAATTTTTCATTGTGTTTTCTGAATTTTAATTAGTTTACATTGAAAGACCTCTCTTGTTAGTCCATATATAAAAATGTTAACTAACATTTTTTGTGTCTTTTCTTTATAGAACCAATCGGTCCAAGTTTGGACTTGGGACACATTTTCCGACAAACACTGATGTAGGGTCTTATAAGGTCAATAGAGCGTCCCAAATTATAAAATTTTTTTAGGCTTAGGGCGGATTACTCAATGAAAAGTTAGCTGCTAACTGCCGATTTAACATAGCCTTATGTCAAAATTTGTATGAAAAAGTTAAATTTAACGGAGGGTTATTTTATAACGGAGCATTGAGTAATCCAGCCTTAGGGCGGATTACTCAATGAAAAGTTAGCTGCTAACTGCCGATTTAACGGAGCCTTATGTCAAAATTTGTATGAAAAAGTTAAATTTAACGGAGAGTTATTTTATAACGGAGCATTGAGTAATCCAGCCTTAGTCTGCAAATCTATGTTCGATTATAACTCCTGGACAACAAAGCTGATTGCAATCTCAGTGCATTTTGATAATACAAATATTTTTAGTTTTTTATAGTCGAATTAAACACTCTTCCGGCAATGCTACAACGTACTGCTAGCGAAATAATTCCTTAGTTAAAGGAAGTTTTTAAAGCGGTTTACAGAAATGTTGTACGCCTCAATCTTGGAGTAAATCGAGTGTAGTCGTCATACCGAAAAGCGGTATAATTTATCACGCAACTGCAATGGATTATCGACCCATTAGTATATCATCATCCTTCCTTCTGAAAGCATTGAAAAGAATTCTGGCCCTTATATAAGAAAGAATCTAGGTGGAAACTTTCAGTCGACTAAGAAATATGCTTATCAACAGGGCAAGTAGATAGAAACTGGTCTTAATTCGCGTGTATTCACTATAGAGATATCCCTGGAATATAAAGAAGTTACCTAAGCCACTTTTTTGGACATAGAGAAGGTTCATTCAACAAAGTAAGTATGGAGGAAATTATAAACACTATGGACAGGGCTAGCATAAATCCGACCATCAGAAGATGGATTGGCTGTCTGCTGTTTCAAAAAGTCATAATATAAATATCGAGGGGAACGCCACAGGGATGAGTTTTATCGGCTCTTGGTCATGGATCCCATGTCAAAAAAAAAAATGGAGACGCAAGGAGTGACAGTAGTTGTTTATGCAGAAGACGTGGTATTAATCTCAACCAGAACATTTTTGACCACGATATCCGAGCTGCTAAAGCGATCACTGAAACAGTTATGGATTTGGGAAACTGAGATGGTATTGTTTACACGAAAGTATAAGATCGAAAAATTTAGGAAAGTTAGGTTTAACGGGGTTAAAATCCCACTTTCAAAGCAAACGAAATTTTTAGGAATTATTCTTGACAGTAGATTATTATGGAACCAGAATACCGATTAATTTATAGTTGAATTTCCGACTCGAGAATTTTGGTCGTTGCTTTCAAAATGACGCTTTAAATATCTTAATAGACGGCTCCAAACAATCGGCGGGATTTACTACGGACGTCTGTGATATGAGCTGTAGCATTTTCCAGGCTATAAATAAGGCAGCCTTAGAGTTTCTTGGAGAATCGAGAGAATGATAAACTTTTACGTCGACAGTCAAGCTGCACTAAAAGCTCTAATTGTAAGATGCTTTGTGTACAATCAAAAGTCGGTTTTGAGTGTTACGAGAATCTTCAAAAACCATCCGGTAATCACCTCGTCTCTCTAAACGAGAAAGCTGATGATTGTCTGGTTGCCAGTGTATTTCCATGGCGAACAGGAAATGAAGAGAGTTAAGTACAAGCAGAATTACCAGAATAATCTGGCGCGTTACGACCTCAGAATAACTCACTACCTTTCTCTTAACAGAAGCGAAAGTTGTCTACTTGGGAGTGGTCGCAGGATACTGTCTAATTGTTGTTCACTCAAGAACGATACACTCAAAATAATACATTAGAAGATTTACTATTTTTTTTTTGCTAATGCTGGTTAGCTAACTTTTAGCAAATTTTTAGTTGAGATTAGCATGTTAGCAAAAATATCTTGTAAACTTCATTTAGCGCATTAGCAATTTTAAACAAAATTTGAACTAATTTTTTTTGCTAAATTTAAAATTGAGTTGACCAAATTTTTACAAGCTTTTTTGCTAATATTAGCAAAAATAAATGGTAATTTTTTTTTTTATTTTCAAAAAACTTAAAATGGCGCTATCTCGGAAACTAAGCCAGATAGAGCAAAATGGAGGCAATTTTTGGTTCTCTCCGGTCCTCTTCACATGTGTGGACCCTAATGGGTCCTAACTTTGGATCCAAAAAAGTTAGCATTCCCGAATATTTTAAAATGCTCATATCTCGGTGAATATTGCTCTCAACACGTAGAACAAGACCGCAAAATAATCAGAAGCTCTCAGAGTAATATTTTTGAAGTTATCGAGTTTTGTAATTCTCAAAACACCGGTGGTCCCCTAAAATCACGTATCTCAAAAACTAAGCAAGGTAGAGCGAAACAGACACAAATTTTGGATCAAAAACAATGACGATTTTTAAGGAACCCAACTAGGTCTAAGCCCATCGGGGTCTGGACCTATCGGGTCCGAACCCAATGGGGTCCTCAAATGTGTATGAACTAAGTTGAAAAATTTTCTTGTAGGTTTACAAGCTTTTTTTGCTAACTTTACAGTTTTTTTTTTTGAGTGTAGGGCTCATATCTGATTCCAATTGTAGAAGATGTAATGAACCGAATACGGATTAAACAGTTGAACATATCCTGTGCAAATGCCCCGCATTGGCAGGGTACAGCGAGCGCATTTTAGACAAAGCAGAACTCAAAAATCTGGAAAATTATGGACCTTATCTTAATTAAATTATGTGCAACATTAATTAACGCGATTAATCCTCGTTCTGAAGGAACATGTGGTATAGCTGTGGAACAGCCGGTCTATGTGAGGAGTTTAAAATTTTGAGCTTCACCAAATTTAACACCCTCAGTTGTTTTTTTAAAATTTCAAATTATTAATTTATTAAAGTATCTACTCACCTTCTGTTAAGTCTTCAAATTCTTCTGTTATATGAACACGATCACTCGGCAAACTAGGTTCGCTGCGACCATGAATATTTTCAGCTCTTACACGAAATCTATAGGTGCACATGGGCTTAAGATCTTTTACTGTATAAGCCAATGAATCTACAATGCTGGCGATTTCTAACCATGATGCTTCTGTTTCATTATCGTCCGATGATTCCAATTGTTGCATTTCAATGCTATAAGACAATTACCAAATATTTGTGAGTAATTTTTTTTTTAACGTTACAGTTAAACTTACATAAAACCTGTTATCATACAACCACCATCATACGGGGGACCACACCATGCTATAGACACACGATCGGGACCTTGAGAAATACTGGGTTTACCACTAGGTGGTTCTGGTGGTCCTTCTACCGCCACCGAAGCTACCGCAACATCTGTACCAAATTCATTCATAACTTCAACAGTATATTTGCCACTGTCATCGGTTACTATGTCTGAGATCTGTAGTACTGATTTATGCGAAGATGTATTAATAATAATATTCGAAGTTTCAATTATAGGACGGCTCTAAAAAAAAAACAATAACAACATAATTTTAATATAATAGTGTATCTCGTTTGAAAATGTTTTAAAAAACAAAATCTTGTCATTGAACGAATAAAATACAATGTGTGTTTTTTTTTAATTTGGTTGCGGTTTTAGCAAAAATTTCAAATAAAAAAAAAAAAAATAGAAGATATTACGTTGCTTCACCGCAACCTATGATCGTGACACGATGTTACGTTCCAAATAGGCAACGAAATAGAAGTAGTCTATTGTAATTTTTAAGTAAACAAATAAATAAGTTTACATTTTGTAAAATAAAAAAAAAAATAAAAAACAATTTAATAATTAAAGCCATGTTTTAAACTTAGATGTAGACAGATTACTGACTGAATTTTATTTAACCTCTTAAGGAATAACTTTTAAAGTATTGTTTTTATGAAACAAGTTCATTGATTTAATGAAAACATAAGCGGTTACAATTTTATGAATACGTAATTACAAACGAAGACACATTAACCATAGAGAAACATAGAGCCGAAGGCGTCAAAAATTGAGTTGTCAAAGTACAACTTGTTTAAATGTATTTGTTGACAAAGTACGACTTGTAAACATGTATTGTGTGGTGAATTCACATCGACAACGTACGTGTGAGAAATTAGAAAAAGATAGCAACATTGTTTTTTCTTTCACCTTCGCCTCTATGTTTCTCTATGACATTAACCATCAAACAAAATATTGTCAAAATTATAAAAAATATTTTTATTTTATATGTACATTAGGGGTATAACCTGTACCGCGTTAACCATTAGGGCACACTAGGCACGTGCCCAGGGCCCCCTGAAATGCCAATAAATTCGCTTATACGAAAATGGAGCAACATTTTTTTTAAAATTGTTTTTAAAGAAAATTTCACATTTTCTTTCTGAAAAATTCTCAGAATCTAACAGATTTTTCGTACACTCATAATAATACATTAGTAGATTTGCAATTTTTTTTTGCTAATGCTTGTAAGCTAACCTTTAGCAAATTTTTAGTTGAGATTAGCATGTTAGCAAAAATATCTTGTAAACTTCATTTAGCGCATTAGCAATTTTAAACAAAATTTGAACTAATTTTTACAAGCTTTTTTGCTAATGTCAGCAAAAATAAATGGTAACCCGGCTAAAAATGAATTGTATATGAGCATATATGAAAACATCTGACCATACATCATTAATTCGGAAACATATATGATCATATAACAACATATATTAAAATTGGCGCTTATTCAATATATGACCATATATGGAAGAACATATGATAATATGCGATCATATATTGGTCCATCCTTAACATAAATTGTCATATATGATAGTACATGCGTTTGAACACTTTATTTTTAGCCGGGAGTTTTTTTTTTATTTTCAGAAAACTTAAAATGGCGCTATCTCGGAAACTAAGCCAGATAGAGCAAAATGGAGGGCATTTTTGGTTCTCGGGCTCACCAGTATCGCCGGTCCTCTTCACATGTGTGGACCCTAATGGGTCCTAACTTTGGATCCAAAAAAGTTAGCATTTCCTAAAATTTTAAAATGCTCATATCTCGGTAAATATTGCCGACACAACAAAAAGTCCAAAAGCATTTTTGTAGCTCTCAACACGTAGAACAATACCACAAAATAATCAAAAGCTCTCGGAGTAATATTTTTGAAGTTATCGAGTTTTGTAATTCTCAAACCCCCTAAAATCACGTATCTCAAAAACTAAGCAAGGTAGAGCGAAACGGACACAAATTTTGGATCAAAAACTATGACGATTTTTAAGGAACCCAACTAGGTCTAGGCCCATCGGGGTCTGGACCTATCGGGTCCGAACCCAATGGGGTCCTCAAATGTGTATGAACTAAGTTGAAATAAAAAAAATTTCAGTTAACTAATTTTTGGCAAAACATTTTTGCTAACTTTACCAAAAAATTGTGGGCTCAAAATCAGCAAATTTTCTTGTAGGTTTACAAGCTTTGTTTTGCTAACATTACAGTTTTTTTTTTGAGTGTATACATCTGAGACTTTTTCTATAGGAGAAATTTGTCCTACATCAAAATTCTCAAATTCATAGAAATTTTTCTACATAAAAAGTTTCAGATTGTGAAATATTTTTCGCACAGAATAAGTTTTAGATTTTGAGATTTTAAAAGTCTAAAGTTTGTAAAAGTTTGCCAAAATAAAAAGTCTCAGACTATGAAATATTTTTCGTATTCAAAAAATCTCACATTCTAAGACACTTTTCATATAAAAAACCCACTTGTCATATAAAAAAGTTTCAGATGCTGAGACATTTTTCGTATAGAAAAAGTCTCAGTTTCTGAGACATTTTTCGTATGGTAAAGTCTTAGATTCTGAGACATTTTTCGTATTTAGGAAGTCTCAGATCTAGACATTATTCGTATAAAAAAAAAATCTCAAATACTGAAACATTTTTCGTACAGAAATGTTTTCAGATTCTAAAACATTTTTCGTCAAGAAATTGCCACAGATTCTGAGACATTTTTTTGTATAGAAAAAATTCCAGATTCTGAGGCATTTTTCATATCGAAAAAGTTTCATATTCTGAGACATTTTTCATATAGAAAAAGTTTAAGATTCTGAGACATTTTTCGTATAGGAAAAGTCTCAAATTTTGAGGAGTCTCATTAAAACCAAATTGTTCTACACAAATATCATGTCTATCACAAATATCACAAATATCAATCTTCAAAGAGGTTTATGAGGAAACTTTTTTTAAGCCAGCGAAAAGGGGATGCCGCCATTCTTCATAGTTTTTCATGCCGCCTGCATACACTCAAAATAATTTTACAGTAAAAGTATTAGTAAATGATTTGGTAACAAAATCTACTAATAAGTTACTAATTAACAGTACACTCAGAAAATTATGTAAGTTACTACATGTTAGTTATTTGTATATTTTACAGTAGTTAGTTGTTTTCAACTACAAAGTCAGTTGTTTTTGTATGAAAAATATCAAACAACTATTTCTGTTAGTTATTTTAAGTAGTTTTTTTGAATAACTAAGAAAAAAGTACTGTGATGTAGTAACAGTTATTTAAAGTAGTTAATTTTATTTTCTTTATCTCTGAAAAATTTTCAGTTTTTTTTTTTCAAAAATTAAAAATAAATTTTCGTTTTTTTTATTTTTCACAACTTTTTTTTTAAAAAAAAAAAAACAAAAACTAAAAAAAATTGGGTTTTCAAATTTGTTTCTAAAAATTTTTTTGAAAAAAAAAAATTATTTATTGATTATTTTATTTTTGCTACATTTTAGTTGTTTTGACTACAAATGTAAGTAGTTTTTACTACATAAGCCAGTTGTTTTTGTCAGTTAAAATAACTAACATTGTTAGTTGATTTAACTGAAAAAGTAGTTGACCCCAAAACAACTTACAAAGTAGTTTTTTTTACTGACATTTTCAGTTGATTTTACTAACATAATTTTTTGAGTGTAGTACAGTAGTTTTTTAGTATTTTCAAAGTACTAAAATTAATAATTTTTACTTGTTTTGAATAATATTAGTAACAAATTTTAGTATTGATTACCAACGCCTGCACTAGATCATTTTGGACTAAAAAATTAGTTCATTAGTTAAATTTTTAGTATTGAATGTAGGGCCGATTTGATATTTTCAAAAAATGTCCAAAAGTTATATCCCTAATGTACATATTGAGTTATTCTGTTTTTCATTTGAAATCAGCATAATTTTTTAATTTAAATTAGCAAATTTTTCAGATGAAATCAGCAGATTATTCAACTTTAAGCCACAGATTATTCAGCATTAATATAATCCTTATAAATACCTGTAAATATCTGTATGTCTAAACAGATATAAATATATATCTAAACAGATGACTCGACGGAGATTATTTAGATAAAAATTTAGCTAACCGTGTTGGCTAAAATCCGGAGATATCTCATATGGTTCAAAATGAATGTATTTTAAGCAGATTTTTTTGATGATTGAAAATATTGAGGTTTGATTTTGAGTGTAATTTAGAAAAATCTTAAAAATTCTGATTGTGAGTAGTTAGTACCGTTGTTTATTGGGGAATAGATAAGAAATTATATTCTCAAACATAATTTCAAAGAAGCTACCCCGACATAAAAACAAAATATGATAAAACAATTTACACATCAATCAAAATCTTTTTAATAAAGTCTTAAATCAAGTATGCACACTAGGGCGATTCGTTGAAAATATCGGCATCATTCTCTAACTTACAAGGGAAGTCTCCCTGGTGCAACCCTCCGATCTTCGTGAAATTTGGATATGTTGTTCAGAACAAAAATTAATTAGACACTTATTTTTTTAGCGGCCCAAACATATTTTTAGAGGGGACGAAAAGTTGTGTATGTTTGGACACGTTCTTTACATACTTGGGTAAGTTTGTGACAGATCTGCACCCCCTAAATATGAATTTGGGCCGCTAAAAAATATGGGTCCGTTTATCTTTTCTGATCTACAAAATAAAACCAATTCCATAAAGATCCGCAGGTGACACTAGGGTGACTGCCCTTGCTAGCTTCAAGAGTTCAATAACCACAAAAAGTGGTTTTCGATGAAACGCCCTAATGTACACTGTGCAATTTCTTCTCAAATATTTATGTTTTATCTAATAGGGCAAGGTTGCTTAAAATTTTTGATTTTGCAAAACGTAATGAAAATATTTGATATGTAGAAATTTATAAAATGCCAAATTGCCGCGAGTTGCGAAAAATATTTGGACTACGCAAATATTTTTTTTAAATTTCTGATATCTTTAAGTGAACTGAAATGAAGAATTTCGTGATAAACTCTACCCTAGCGACATCTACCAAGTCCATATTTTATCTTTGGAAAATAATTACGCACACTCAAAAAAAAAAACTGTAAAGTTAGCAAAAAATTTACTTAAATTTAACTAAAAAAGCACCTGATTTTGGGCCTACTAAATTTCTAGTTAATTTAACTAAAAATATTTAGCTAACTTTTCGTAGAATGAATGTAGCAAAAAAAACCGTGACTTTAACTAAAAATTTAGCTAAAAATTTCGTAACATTTTTAATGTACATATTTACAAAAAAAATATTTGAATTCAACTAAACTTTTTGTTACTTTTCGTAAACTAAAATTAACAAAATATTTTGGAATTTTATTTTTTTTTTATTTTTTCACAGCATTAAGTTCAGCTTAAGTAGTACTTACGAGATTTGCATAGGAGGCTACACAAGAAATTTTTTAATTAGTAATCACTATTTTCACTTAACAAATATGTTACGAAAAATCAGCAAATTAATTAGTAAAAATTCGCTAACTCAGTTTTAAAGTCAACAAAAAAAAATTAATTCAAAAATTGCTCAAAACTAGTATTTTCGTAAATTGAACTTAACTAAAAAAAGTAGTTAAAACGCTGATTTTAACTAAAAATTTGCTCAAAAGCCAGTTAACCCGACTTAACTAAAAAAAAATTGTTAACTTTACAGTTTTATTTTTTTGAGTGCAGTAATCCCATTAAAATGAAGAAAAAATTAAGAATTTTGTTAATAACTTCACCTCAGAGCCATCGGATCCAAATTTTATAGGGAAACTTATATTTTGTGAATTTTAGCCAAATAGTACCACAAATACAAAAAAAAATTAAATGCTAAAACAGTGCAACCTATCGGGATTAAAGTTAAGAGAACCCTTAACCCCAGACTAAACTACTCTCAAAAAATTATGTAGGTAAATTCCAGTGAATATTCACTTAAAACAAATGAACTTTTATTTAAAAACCATTCCAGTGTTTTTTCTTTTAAAATAAAAACACAATACAGTCAATTTTAAATGTTAATTTAATGACTAACCAAAACATTAAAAAACTAGTGAATATTCAGTTATTTTGTATGGAAAAACAGTAAAACTACAGAAGAAATTTTTTACTGCCGAAATTAAATGTAACAGAAAATTCGTTTTTAATACAGTAAATTATTTTTTTTAAACTACAGAAACAGTAGAAAATAAGAATTCTATAATAAAATTAATGATTTTTCTTTTAAAATAACTTTACTGATTACTTTTTAAAATAACCTAGAAACAGTTAATGACATAATTTTCTTAGTGTAAAATGTTATCTAAGTTTGTTGCCAATCGGACCAAACAAACGTTTTGAAATATTAAGTTATTTAATTTTAAATTCAAAAGTTATTAACGAAAATGAAAGAACGCCTCAAAAGTTTTGGCCCATTCCACATAACCTAAAAATACAAAATGTTTTAATTCTGCTGCAGGTGGACAATTGCGAACGATAAATGATACTGAATGGTTTATGAAAAAAAAAATTGTTTGCTAAAATCTTTTTACTAAAAAAAATTGACGAAAATTTTATTTCGCCTAAAAAAATTCTGTACACTCAAAATAATACATTAGTAGATTTACTAATTTTTTTGCTAATGCTGGTTAGCGAACTTTTAGCAAATTTTTAGTTGAGATTAGCATGTTAGCAAAAATATCTTGGGAACTTCATTTAGCGCCTTAGCAATTTTAAACAAAATTTGAACTAATTTTTTTTGCTAAATTTAAAATTGAGTTGACCAAATTTTTACAAGCTTTTTTGCTAATATTAGCAAAAATAAATAGTAATTTTTTTTTTTTTATTTTCAGAACACTTAAAATGGCGCTATCTCGGAAACTAAGCCAGATAGAGCAAAATGGAGGCCATTTTTGGTTCTCGAGCTAGTAGTATCACCGGTACTCTTCACATGTGTGGACCTTAATGGGTCCTAACTTTGGATCCAAAAAAGTTAGCATTCCCGAAAATTTTAAAATGCTCATATCTCGGTAAATATTGCCGACACGATAAAAAGTCCAAAAGCATTTTTGTAGCTCTCAATACGTAGAACAAGACCAGAGTAATATTTTTGAAGTTATCGAGTTTTTTAATTCTCAAAACCCCAGTGGTCCCCTAAAATCACGTATCTCAAAACTAAGCAAGATAGAGCGAAACGGACAAAAGTTTTTTACGGAACCCAACTAGGTCTAGGACCATCGGGGTCTGGACCTATCGAGTCCGAACCCAATGGGGTCCTCAAAGTATGAACTAAGTCGAAATAAAAAAAAATTCAGTTAACTAGTTTTTGGCAAAACATTTTTGCTAACTTTACCAAAAAAATTGTGGGTTGAAAATCAGCAAATTTTCTTGTAGGTTACAACCTTTTTTTGCTAACATTACAGTTTTTTTTTGAGTGTACCTATTTTTTTTTTGGCAAATTACTTCCTTTAGTCAATTTTTTCGACAAAATTTTTCAGCAAAATTTTGATTTTGTCCTGGCCAGTATTTCGAGGTGGTGCAAATGTAATGATTAAAGAGTATACAAAGGGAATCGCAGAATTCATTCTGAATAATATTTAGATTTCGGATCCCCGAGTATCAATCTTTCTTACAATCCATCAGATATTTAAATTTACACACACCCTGTATTTTTTCCAACCTATGATATGCATGTCAATTTTTTTTACACATATTCACATGAATGTAGGCCCTTATTTTTTGAAATTTTTCCATGTTTAGCTTAACATTAAGATGCTGTTATCGTTTTTCAACAACCATAAAAGGTAATACAACTAAATAATTTTTAATTAGATACACACTTTTCATTGACGTCAAATATAGACAAATAACTATACATATAGTAATATAGTTTTTTTTTTGTATAAATTAATATATTTTTTGCAAAAAAAACTTACCGCCTTAAACCATGTTACTTGTGGTTTTGGTAATCCTTCATATATGACTGATAATCGTACACAACCTCCAATTAAAGCGGTACAATCTTTGGGACCTTCCAATATATAAGCAGGTTGATGTAAACGATCTTTACTTTTATGTTGATAATCAATTGGTGGATCTTTTTCGATATTTGTAGATTCCAAATATTTTGATGATCTGGGTATTACAGCTAGAGATGTAAAAGATTTTAATGTTGAATATGGTTTACCCGGATGTGTCAAAATCAACTGAACTTCACCACTGTGGGCCAAGGTAACATTATTTATATGCAAAATGCGTAAACCATCTGTAGTAGATGACTCCAACTGTAATGATATTATAAATATAAAGTACACAAAAATTCAACAATAAACACTTGAAATATTTTTTATTATTTAAAAAAAACAGTCTTTTAAAACAGCTGAATATAATTTAAACATACACAAGTTAAAAGTTAAAAATAACAGAAAAGACAATAAAAAAATATATAAAATTTCACAATAGTAATTGAATAAATAAATTAAATTTCATGTCTGTATATTGTCGTGAATTCAATATGAATATGAAAATAGAACACTGAACGATCGTAAAATTGGCGCACAACTAACTTGCAAAAAAAGTTCTATATAGAATTTAAAAATGAAAATTAACCAATATTATTTTTGCTTTTATTAGAGTACCTACATATAATATTCTCTTTAAATTTTTTTTTACACTTATACCTAGATTAACAGTTTTCTGCAATTAAAAGAAAAACTCTGTCAAATATTTTGAAAAACAACTACACTCAAAATATTTTGTAGGCAAAAACAAATGAAAAACACACTTAAAACCAGTGAATAAACAATTGAAAACCATCCCAGTAATTATTCATTTGTTTTAACAAACATCAACATTTATTTTTTACTGTTGACAAAATTTTCTAAAATAAATAACATTAAACATTAAAAAATTATGGTTTTTTCACTCTTTTTTACCAACAAATTCGAAAAAAATAACCAACGAAAACATTAAAAATTAATGATAGTTCTGTTATTTTTACCAACAAATTTCAAAAAAATAACCTACGAAAACAATAAAAATTAATGATTTCGTAGGTAATTTTTTACAATTTTTTATTGAAATATTTTTTTTTTAATTTTTAATAAAATTTTTGGGGAATCGATCCCGCAATCAACTACATTCTGGCCAGACACTCTACCCATCGTGCCAAAGTCACTTGATACAAACATGTTTTTATATTTCTATAAATAATTTTTTGATTTTTTTTTTACAAAAAAATAACTTGTGTAGGTAAAAACTAATGATATTTCATTAAAAAATACCAACAATATAAAAAAAATTACTTACACAAATCATTAAAAATTTAAAGAATAATAAGTAGTTTTTACTTACAGAACAAAAATAAATGACTTTAAAAATTGAGTGTTAATGAAGGTCTTTATTTTTTGGTGTGTTATTTTTGAAACAAAGGACAGAAGAAGTCATTAATAAAAACTGAACATCAAATGAATGTTTTTTCTTTTAAAAACGACTAAACGGAAAATTTTTAAAATAAACTACAAACAGTTAATGACATAATTTTTTAAGTGTATCAGTTTGAATTAGCAAAGTTTTTTTTGCAGATTTTTGTGCTGAAATGGATGTTATAGATTAATTCTCAGTCGTTATTAAAATTAAGATAAAAACACTGTGTTCACATACTTTAACCATTTTATGTTGAAAATTAATTTCACTATCAATCAATAAATTATAAATTCCTATCAGCAATGCAATATATTTAGTTAGTTGATGCCTGTCGACAACACAGCATGTCGTCTGTCTTATTATGTTTTGAATACTAACTTACTGGAATATGTTTAACTTGCTGTTTAGTTAACTTTCTTGTTGCTGATCCGATTCGATCCATCCATAACAAAGCGATCGTTATTGATCTTTGCCAACAATATTTATTTATGTTTATTTACATACCAGGCTTTATAAGTAGTTGTGTGCAAATGCTGGTTAATTTGTTTTTATTATAAAAATGTATGCTCATTGATTAAAGTACCCATGGGTATGTTAGTTAGGTGCAGAACTTTAAAGTTTGAATTCTTTTTAATGGAAATCTTATGTGAATTTTCAAGAAATCCAAAAATTGTTTTTAGATTTTTGCAGCAAAATTTTGTGTTACAATTAATAGATTGCAGAACAATCTAAATTGTTACAAAAGTTGTGAGAACAATTTTTTGCTTATTTATTTACAATAAAAAATATGGCTCGCTGACTATATTTTACTTCAGTGCGCTTTTTATATATTTCAAGTGGCTTGTGATCACAGTACAAGAGTACACGGTAAGCCTATAGTAAATCCTACAGTATTCCTTATTAAAAATTTGGTAGTTATTACTAATTGTTAGTTTTAAAGGGCCCTACAACGCGTTAGTCAATTTTTACTAACGCAGTTATAAAAAATTTAAAAGCCAAAACCTATCCAAAATCGATTTTGACAAATTTTTTAATAAAAAAATTGGTTCAAAAAAATATAATTATTGAGCTTGATGGCTGGCAATGATCTATTTCGGAAATTTAAAAAAAAAATATACATTTATTTTTTTTTAATGAAAATTTGCTGTGCGTTTGAAAAAAAAAATATTCAAAAATGTAAATTTTACCATTATAGGTGTCAAAAATAAGTTTCCAATTTTTTAAAAATTACTAACAAAAGTTATTAAAAAATTGGTAAAAAATCAGTATTCAGTAAATTCCAAGTTAAAAAAAATAACTAGATTTATACTGTAAAACTAAATTTATACTGTAAATTACTAAAAAAGTAGTATAGTTAAAGTTATAACACTTTTACTGTATTTTTTACTGTAGGATTATTTTGAGTGTACGTAAGATTTTGATTTTTTTTTTTTAAATAAATCGATAATATTTCTTGGAAATTAAAGAGTTGTCCAGATTTAAAATTCTATTTTAATATACCGCCATCCTAAAATCATTTCCTTATCGACGTCTTAGAGGAATTGTCCACACTTTTAAAACAAACATTCATTGTTGACAATGTAAGAACATGTCATCAAGGATTGCCTATGATTTGTCAGAACCTGAAGACATTTCCTCAAGGAATCACAAATTCCTCGCTATAAATTAAATCCTCGCAAATAAATTTCCTCGCTAACAGATACGGGTGGAAATAGCTGAATGAATTTAAAAAGTGATTCAAATTATTTTTTTATTAAACTAAAAAACAACTACATAAAACAACTGTTACTACAAAGTAGTACTTTTCTTGAAATTATTGTTTGAAACATCTGTAAAAAAGTGGTTTGACATTTTCCAATAAAAACAACTGAAATCTATATAAATATATAAAAATAAGTTGTATTTTCTTTGTAATGCGTTTTCTCTGGAATGAATGGACCGATTTTGTTTCTGCAAACTTCCAATGATAGGTTTCGTCAATACCATAGTTTTAATGTGCATGCGGTCTTTGTGCATGGATTGGTTCAAAAGTTGTATGCATTTTAGTGCAATACCTCTGTAATAGTGTTGTACCCGATACCGACCAATTTTACCGGTACTTAATACTCAAAAGTAGTTACTCAATACTCTAAAAGTTGTATTTTTTACAAAATACATGAATTTTGTCAGATTTAAATCTCAAAATTTATTTTATTAAAAAATTGATTTTAGTTTAATAGTTTTTAATTAGCTTTTGTTTTTGATACACTCTGCAAAGAAAAAATAAAATGTTTTTTTTTTTTTATAAAAAAGGTAGTTGCGTGGGTATTACTGGTGCTATTAGATCAGCACCCCAGGCCGGTCTGGAAGTGATACTAAACATTCAGCCCGTAGATATCTACATCAAGAGCACAGCAGCAAAATCGGCTCTTAGGTTAAGAGAGTCACTAATGCTTATGCAACGCTCTTGGGGACACTCGACCATATTAAGTACGGTGGGCGGGACGGAATTAGAACGGAAAACCGACTATATCTCACCGCAGACGAACTTTAATAGGAACTTCGAAGTCCAAATACCAACTTGGGAAGACTGGGCGGAAAACTCTGTTATAACGGGGAATGCGATATCAATTTTCACGGACGGATCGAAGATGGAGATGGGTACAGGTTCGGGGGAATACTCTGAATGCCTCGAAATCAGGGCCTCAGTAAGGCTCCCGGACAAATGTAGTGTTTTCTAGGCCGAGGTTTTTGCAAATGACAAAGCCGCGCAGATGATTATGACAAAGGACCTAAGTCCTTGCGACATCAACATTTTTGTGGACAGTCTTGCAGCTCTGAAGGCCTTAGAGTCAAACACTGTAAAATCGAGAATTGTTAGTAATTGTATACAATCCCTTCATCGAATCAGTCAGTCAAGCTAATCTGGGTCCCAGGACATAGTGGGGTCGATGGTAACGAATTAGCTGATGAATGTGCAAGAAATGGCTCCGAGTCGATGGGGGAACGTGTCGAACCTGATATCTCGGTTCCTATAGTGGAGTTGATGAACGAAATTGATAGGATATCAGAGAATAGGATGAGGGATAGGTGGATATCGCTGACCACGTATCGCGAACCATGTGGCCACTGCCAAATCCTAGGAGGAGAGAAAGTCTTCTTACCTTTGGCAAACGGACGGTTAGCCTATTAGTAGGAGTACTGAAAGGACACTGTATAATCGGCCAAATGGCCTTTCGTATGGGAATTTCTGACAGGGACTTTTGTAGAAGTTGTGGAGTGGTGGAGGAGGAGGAGTCAGTGAAGCACTTTTTGTGTGAATGTCCGGGTTTGATGAAACGTCGTCTTAAGTATTTGGGGCAACGATTTTTTTGACGACCTAGATTGCCTAAACAGTGTCCCATTGACATCTCTAGCAGAATACCTTAGAGAATCGGGGTGGTTTGAGAGGTAGAATTTTGTATATCAGAGGGGAGTAGGGAGACAACTTTAGGGGAATCACAATGGGCCTTATGGCCTCCGAGTGAATTCGCCAAATTGGCGGACGCCCATCCAACCTAACCTAGTTTTAAACAAATTTGAAAAGTATCGAGTAGTATCGACTACTCAATTCAAAAGTATCGAGTAGTATTGAGTAGTTGAAAGTATCGACTATTTACAACACTACTATGTAATGAGTTTTCTCTGCAATGCGTTAATCGATTTTGTTTCTATAAGTTTCCCAAGAAAGGGGATGTCAGTGCAAAGGTTTTAATGCATGTGTATTGGTTCAAGAGTTATATGCATTTAAAGTGCACTAAATAGAGAAATAAGTTATATTGTGTTTGTAATGCGTGTTCTCTGTAATGCGTGAATTTAATTTCTGCAAAGGAGATGTCAATGACAAGGTTTTTATGTGTATACGATTTTTGTATGTGGTTCATGAGTTACATGCATGTAGCGTGAATGATGTATATGGTGAAATATTTGGAAGGGTATTCTTAGAGGGTGAAATAGGGTAAACAGAGAAAATTGGTACTATTTGTATAACTATTGAACGAAAAATCCAAAAATAAAAAATTTAACATACAAGATCCTCCAGCATAATTAACATCCAAGAGAAAGGAATATTTTGAAATTAAAAATGTTTAGCATAAAATGGGGTACCTAAGCATTTGCACTACAAAGTATGCAGGGGGTTCGCTAGTAGTATTTAAAAACAACAACTAACACTTAATACAAAAACAATTTTCATGTAGTTACTGCAAAAATTTCTTTTCTGAGTGTAGTAAAGAAACAAGGAAGCAATTATTTTAAATTTCTGTCTGTCTTTATGAACCTGCAATAGGTATTGTTATCGTTTATGTTAATTACGTGATTTTAAACAAAATATGATTCACAAGAGGCAATATTTGTTCAAGGCTTTGTTTGTAAAAAATATGAAAAATAACTCACAATTGATTTTGTCTCACTAAGAACAAATTTATAATTTTTATCGAATAGGAAGATTTTAAAATAATCATTTGATGTAAACTTTTAACTAACTTGAGTTTCACTAATAACTAATTGACACCTGAAGGGAAATCTCCTTCCAACGAGATTTCAGCTCAGGTGTGCATTAGGTAAAAGCAAATTTAGCTTGTACACTATAAAAAATTTTAGTATGCAATTTATTTGCTATTAAATATAGTCAAAAAAGATTCTTAATGATCATTAAGTCTCATAACATGATTGATACAGTTATATTTTATTTTTTTTAAATAATCCCTTGACGCCGCTCTTCTTTATTTTTTCTGCATGTAGGGTATTAAACATTATATTTCGTGTATACTAATGTAAAAAGTATTTTTAGTTTTATTAACATTTTTACAAAAAAAAAAAAAAAAAACATTTCGTAAAATCAACACAAAATATAAAAACTTACCGTAAACTCGCATGAATCATCATCATCATCATTTTCATTGACTTTACGACCGCACATATACCACGTCACCTGAGCATCTGAGGGATAAACACGAGCACAAAATGTAGCTTTAACGCCACAATCTGCCACAATTGGTAAAGGAGATTTCATTACTGCTAAACCGCTATCAGCGGAGATTTCTGAATTACGCTCAATATTTAAATTTGTAAAAGTGGAGCATTGAAAACCATTTATTGTGGTTATATTGCAGGTATAGCAACCAGAATCCAAATCGAATGCATCGTGAATACGTAAACAGAGAAAACCATTGCCATGATCAATGTAGCTGCATTCGAAGTGGAAGGGAAGAGATTATAAACAAATTAATTAAAAACAAGTAAACAAATTAAATATTTATTGGTACCCTACAGAATGTAAAAGATATTATTGCAAAAAAAAAATTATTTAAAACAGAAATTACTTAACAAAAAATAGAAAAACAAATTTCCGTGAAAAAAATGTTTGTAAAAAATTCCGTGATTTTTTCTTTTGTGAAAAAATATGTATTTTCGTACTTGTTTAAATACCATTCGGTGTTCAATTCTGTTCACATATGTCAAAGCATTTTGTATTTTTAGGTTATGTTTTCGTTCATAACTTTTGAACCGCTGCACAGTGCGACATTTGGCCAATCTAGGTGGACAAAAATCGAAAAATAAAAGTTGGCGAATTGTTATAATTTAAATGAATGTGACAGCAAACAATCCATATACTATGGAAATAATCATAATATGACGAAAAAAGTGCTGTTTCATTTGATACAGGAGTTTAAAGTCACATCTTGTAATAGACTTTTGAGAAATAAAATATATTTTTGAGCACCATCCCAACTTCAAACACTTATAACTTTTTTGCTGTTGTAGTTATAAGTCCATTTCTTTTTTTAAAAATACAGTATCTAGTTTTTAAATCCGTGCTCATTTTTTAATTTAATCGAAAACTTATTGTTGTAATTTATTAAAAACAAAAATTAAAAATTAAAAAAAAAAAAAAAAAAAAAGAAAAAAACGGAAACATCGTTGGAATAAAACTATAGTTTCCTCACGCTCCCTCACACGACCTATACATGTGGCAGGTGTTGGAATATCTCTAGTAAGAGATTAAACCATGTTTGCTGGCGATTTTTTGCGATTTATAGAGAATTTTAAAGTTTAGTGAACGTCTAAAATGGACTTTTTGCTTGATTTTTTTTTAATTCCAGAGACTTTTAGTTTTAAACTATATGAAAAATACACTTATATTGCACATAAAATTGAATGATTATGTAAGAATACATTATAATATAAAATGTAATGTGTTATTACACCAAACCCTTGTTTAACGGCATTACATTTTTTTAACGATGTTTAGTTTTTGTATAAAATATGGGAAAATTGAATAATTGTTAAATTCGTAGAATTCGCAATGGAATTAAAATAATGAAAACCAAATAACTTTAATTTTTTGGTTTGAAATTCTAAAATATGAGTGATACAAATCACACGATTTCAATAAATTACTGTATTGCAGACATGGGCGTTTATGATTACAATTGTGTAATTGATTACAGTTTCAATTACAATTACATGTAATTAGTAATTGAGTTTTTTCAATTACAATTACAATTACAAGTAAAATTGAAAATTTTCAATTACTAATTACATCTAATTGTAATTGAAACTGTTATCAATTACATAATGTAATCATTAACGCCCATGTCTGTAACTTACCCTAAAGTGCCCCTAGGGGAGCCAAATGTATGACCGACCTTTCATGTAATTGTAATTGAAACTGTAATCAATTACACAACGTAATCATTAACGCCCATGTCTGCTGTATTGCTATTTCTATTTCTATTGTAAAATCGTTTTGTGTGTAATAAATTTATAAAACTGCAAATAGTGGGTTGACCACGCCCCTTTTTGTTACAGTATAGAGTTAATTTTACAATGTACATAAGTCAAAAAAGGAAATCTAGCCCAAGGTTGTCCAAAACAGCTTAAATGTCTGCTATAAAAAAAGTGGGCGTATACCGCCCATCAATAATTGTCTTCGAGGTTATTGTGTACATTTTTTTTTACAAAATGGTACACAAATAATAATTTTTTTACAAAATCTCATAAAAATTCTTCAAATTATTTAAGCAATTTCTTAAAAAAATAGTTAATTTCCCAAAAATGGGCGTGGCAATTGTTCGATTGTTTCAAATTTTGTTGTCAATATTAGTTATGTCCTACATTATTATCAAACCAAATTTCAAGCCAGGATCTTTTAAATTAGATTTTTGTCCACCTAGATTGGCCAAATGTCGCACTGTGCGCTGAACCGATATCGCTGAAATGCAACACCAAACTTCTCGGGGCAACAACAAGTAAATATGTTGAGTTGCAGTCATACTCATGCAATATTTTGGCCGTAATCATCATTTCAACAGAATGAAATGTTGATCGTAGAATTGATCACTAATCAATAATATGTGCGGCATTCAATGCCAAATCGGGCACTTTGGGCACAGTATATACAGTAGCGAAACTCTTAATGGTGAATTTTCCCCCATTTTTATTCACCTCAATTTGCTCACACGTATAGGAAATGTGTGAATTCACCTCATTTGTCAAAAATTTTAAATTTAAAGACATTTGTCAATAATTATTTTTGTTTTGTTTTTAAAATAAAATGGTTTAAAAACAAAATTTGTAAGTTTAAGAAGAAAAAAAGTGCAAATTTATATGCTAATAAAAGCAAAACTTTATAAATTTAGGGTCCTAGTGATGCCTCATTCTCATTTGGGCTTTCTGTTTTTGCAACCTCAAACTTTTGTTTTTATGATGATGGCAAATTGAATGGGCAAAATTTGATGCTCCTTATGAGGTCACTCACTCCAAAGAACGAGATTAAAAATGTTCCTGGCTGGTAAAGGTGCTGTTAAATATTTTTTAAAATCATGATTAACGTGGTCAATATGAAGCACGAGGAATTCCTATGAAATAATTTCAAGGTATTGCGAATTTTCCCGGTTCATCTTAAAAACGTTTAAATTATACACGATTTTATAAGTTTTTAACAATAAATAACTTTTTTTATTGAATTTTTATTTAATAAAACATAAAAAATTAATAAAGTATTTCCCATAGAAGAAGTCAGATTGTATGACATTTTTCCCACAGAAAAATTCTCAGAGTCTGAGACATTTTTCCTATAGAAAAAGTCTCAGATTCCGAGACACATTTCCAATAGAAAAAGTGTCAGATTCTAAGGCATTTTTCCTATTGAAAAAGTGTCAGATTCTAAGAATTTTCTCCTAAAGAAAAAGTGTCAGATTCTGAGACATTTTTCCTATAGAAAAAGTGTCAGATTCTGTGACATTTTTCTTATAGAAAAAGTCTCAGATTCCGAGACATTTTTCCTATAGAAAAAGTCTCAGATTCTGAGACATTTGTCTCAGATTCTGAGACTTTTTTCTATAATAAAAAAGCCTCAGGTTTTGAGACATTTTTACTAAAGAAAAAGTCTCAGATTCTGAGACATTTTGCCTATAGAAAAAGTTTCAGATTCTGAGGCATTTTTCTTATAGGAAAAGTTTCAGTTTCTGAGACATTTTCTCTATAGAAAAAGTCTCAGATTCTGAGACATTTTCCGTGTAGAAAAACCCCCAAATTCTGGGATATTTTTCCTATGGAAAAAGTCTCAGATTCTGAGACACTTTTCCTATAGAAAAATTCTCAGATTCTAAGGCATTTCTCCCATACAAAGTCTCAGATTCTGAAACATTTTTCCGTAGAAAAAATCGCAGATTCTAGGACATTTTTTCTGCAGAAAAACTTTCAGATTTTGAGACCGTTTTCTTTAAGACTTTTTTAAGACACAAGTTTTCTCTAACAAAGCAAATTATTGACATATTTAGTGAAAATACCAAATGATGTTCTCTACAGGAAATGAGGAGTCATTCTTGATTATATCATCCTAAATAGAATCGTGCATTTCTGAAAAAAAAACAATTTAGATGACAAAATAGATTCATTATGTGCATATTTAAAAGATGGAATGTTTACCTTTTTAAAATTAATACATCTTTTAGATTTTATATTAAAAAATACATTTGTTTGAGGAATTTAATAAATAAATATTTCCAAAATTTTACGTTAAACGTCAAGTTTGAAAGTGGTGACTAAAAAATTATGACGAACCTGAGGTGAAACACAAAAAAATAATGACATTTCAAAGCAAAACCCAAAACAGTATGCTATACTTTTTTTTTTAACTGACAAATATTATAATGGGTGTTTTGTGAGTAAACAAATTGTTAAATTTTCTTTTTATAGTTTTTACGCCAATAATTCAATTTTATAAATTTTAAATAACTTTTCACATTATTTTATAAAATAAAATAGATTTACAGAGGCTATTTGATGAGTTTTTATGCTCATTTTAGTAAATTTTTTAAATGAACACAAAAATTATGATAGCATCCTGTATCGAAATTTACCAATACAAACAACAGAAAATGTGATAATATTAGTGACCGAATGATTCAAGTAAACCTAAAAAAAGAGTTTCGCTACTGTATATACTGTGCTTTGGGTATACATTTTTTTCTTAAAAACAAAAATTTCTAGTCAGAGTTTTTATACAAACATTTTTTTACTATGAAAATATAAAAATCACAAAAAAAAATTTCGACCTTTTTACTTGTTTCAACTACATTTGTCAGTTGTTGTCAACTACAAATGTAGTTGTTAATAGATTTTGCAACAATTTTTGAGTGTATTATTTTTAAACTTACTTAAAATCATCTGAATCTTTAATAGGTTCACCGTTACGACTCCACACATAGGTATATGGCATATTTGCCTCCAATTCAAAACATAAATCTATAGTTTGACCTTCCATGTAATCAATTTCATCTGGCAGGGTTTGTTTAATTCGGCAATTGGTTTCTAGTTGTTGATCCTTAGTGTCATTGGGTAAAAATGTCACAATAGTGGACGTAACAATGGGTTCATGTTCTGGTCCCTCGATTACACAAGTATAAATGCCCTCATCATCTTTGGTGACATTGTCTACTATTAAAAATGCTTCTTCTTGTGTAAAATCCAAGTGAACTCTATCGTTTTCTTGCAGTTCCATACCATTATGATAGAACTTACAAGATGGCACTGATGATCCTCTAAAACCGGTGGCTAAGGCCATACGACCACCAATTGCCGTTGATGGACCCATTATACGTCTATGTAAGTAAGCATTGCGTTTGGACGATGAAGCTCTTATACTTCGACCTGAAGGAGATTTCGAACAGCGTGAACTACCAATTACATCAAGCCTAGCTGTGGCTTCAATTCGGCCATAATCATTTTCCAATGTTATACGATATAGGCCGGCATCATCAAAGGTAACTTCCTCGATTTCCAAATAACGTAAATCATTTACTTCTTTAATGGCAATGCGGGTAGTTGGTGTTACAATCAAACCATCTTTATCCCAGGTAGACCAAGGCATTGGATTTCCACCGATGGCACATTGGAAACGTACACTGTCACCTTCTTCCACAACACGACTATTCGGAATGGCTAGAAATTTCGGAGTAGAAATAGCTTCATGTGCGTCATGTAAACTACGACTTCTATGGTCGCTAATATCAATTATGGAATTACGATAAGATAGTCTACGTGTTGGTGAAAAACTTCTATTTGGTGTTGAGCGTGGTGTCGACAAAGGTGTCGAAGTGGCGGATAATAATCCAGTTGGACGTGATAGCTGCCTATTTAACATATTTTCCTTTTCTTCGGGAACATCAACAATAATACAGGCTGAAGATAAGGTACGACCAATGTTGTTTTTAGCAACGCACGTGTATTCACCTTCATCTTCAGGATAGACACGTGGTATACTGAGTGTGGCCTTGATGCCATCATAAGTCATATCAAAGTCTTTGCCACTAGGCAATACACGGCCATCCTTCTCCCAAATAATAATAGGTTCTGGTAGGCCCTCAACATGAGCTTCTAAGGTGATGGCATCACCGTCACAGCAACGTAAATTCCGTAAATTACGTATAAAGCGAGGCAAAGTTTCGACATTTCTGTAAAAAGCAGATAAATTAATACAAAAATTATTTACAGCAAAAACATATCAGAATCTAAGAATTAGTTTCAGTGCAACACGTTAATATTCAGGCACCGAATTTTGACATTAGCCAACAAATATTTCAGAATTTAAAAATTTTCTTATTGAAAAATCCTCTAATAATTTTCCTATAGAAAAAAATATGATCAGATCTCAGAATTTTTTTAATAAAGCGTCAAAATCTAAGAATTTTATAAAACCAAATGTTTAAGAATCTGAAACACCTCTGAAAATTTTTCTAATGGGGAACTCATTAAGATTCCCAAACTTGCTTAAAATTTAAAATAAAAAATATTTCCTTGACCTTTGAACTCACAGAAGTTGAATGTGGGGTTCAAACCTATAGAGACACGCCCATTCAGAAAGGGCGGGGCTTTAAAGGTGAAGTGTTTTATCTTAAATATCACAAAAACTGCTTATCTGATCAAGGCAAATATTATATCATTATGTAGAAAGGTTGAAATAGTTTAATTAACCCATTAAGCGACCAAAAATAGTTTTACAAATTTTTGGCTAGACTTTTTTTTACAAAGTAGTTAATTTCTGAAAATCGTCAAGATCTTAAGCTTTGAATTGCGCTAAAACCTGGCATAATGACCCTAAAATATCATTACAAAGGTTGATTAAATACCTTTCAAACGATGTGTAACATCGCATAGTTAAATTAACCCATTAAGCGACTAAAAATTATTTTACAAATTTTTGGCTAGACTTTTTTACAAAAAGGTTAATATTCTCAAATCGCACGTAAATAAACTTTTTCTAAATAGGGTTTTAGTCCAGATCTTAAGCTTTGAATTGCGCTAAAAGGTGGCATAATGACCCAAAAACTTATCAGGATATTTAGGGTCAAAGTTGTAACTTGTTTTTTTTTAACTTTAAGGCTCCGACACAATGTCGGAGTACTCTGTACTACAGAGTACCATTTAAAAAAATAGAGACGGCATTATACTAAAAATGTGTAAGTGTGAAAGAAAAAGGAACAAAATCCACTCTCTGGCACAGAGTACTCTGTCATAGTGAATTCAGCTTTAATGTTACAACTTTGAGCCATAATATCTCGGTAAGTTTTAGGTTAGATGACAGTTTTTGGCACAAATGAAAGCTTCAGCTCTTGGCTATAACCCAATAACACAAAAATGTCCAATATATACGTGCGATTTTGAAGTATGAACCATTTTGTAATAAAAGTCAAGTTAAAAATTTTTTAAATCAGCTTTTGTCGCTAAACGTGTTATTCTTACAGTGTTTTATTAAACCTTATATAAGAATATAGGTATTTAATCAACCTTTCTAATGATACGGCACTCGCCTTTATCGAATAAATAGTTTTTGAAACAATTAAGAAAAGCCTCCCCTTGTAAAGGGAGTGTTTTCCCTCGGGTTTAAATCGAACATTCGACATCTAACAGTTCAAAGATCAAGGTTTTATCCATTTTTTTAATTTATAGCAAGTTTGGTATTCCTTACTTATGCCTAATTGTTTAATTGGAAATATATTTAAGAATCTGAGAATTTCTATTGTAGAAAAAAATAAATTCTCAGAGTTGCAGAATTTGTTTTATAGCAAACACGTCACAGAATTGGAACATTTTCAATAGGAATCGTGTATCGAAATCTGAGATTTTTGCACAGGAAAATTTTTTCAAATCTACCAATTTTTCTAATAAAAATTTTTCAAAGGAATCAAAGAATTTTTAAGCTGATAAAAACTTTTATGAATAGAAAAATTTTCTATAAAAAAAAAAATTGCTATAAAGCAATAATTTCAATCTGAACCTGAGAATTATTCTATAGAAAAGTGTTTTATTAAAAAAACGTCTTATTGTTAGAATCTGAGAACAACTTTACACTCAAAAAAGTATGTCGGTAAAATCTACTACAAAAGACAGTTGTTTTGACTACATTTTGTCGTTGAAAAGGCGTCCACTACATAAACGGTAAAAACAACTGAACATGTTGTTGTTTTTAACTATTGATTTTCAACTACAAAATGTAGTAAAAACTACTACAAAACGGTTTAATACAGTTGTTTTTTCTACAATTGCCTGAAATTTTATTTAAAAAATTTCTTAAACGTTTAAATGATTGATATTTATTTATTTAAAAAGCAATACATTTCAGTTGGTTGTATAGAATTTCGACATGATGACAATTTTTTGATGTATTTATCTGGAATTATAGAAGAAAAAAATTATATTAATAAAATGTTAAACAAAATAAATTGATTGTATTTACCTTTGTTTTTTTAATAGTTCATTTCAAATTTTCACCGCTACTGATCAAAATTTGTCTGGAATAAAAAAAAACGAAATGCTTTGGCAAAATTGATTTATAAAAAAAAAAAAAAAATAATTTGAAATGTTTCAAAAAAGTATGTACCTGCTCTGTTGTGTATACAAAGAAAAGAAAGATGGCGCGCTCATAAGCAAACAAAACACTGCACACATTTTATTTTGTTTTTTTCCGATTGGTTTTTACGCACGCTTATGTGAGCGCTATATTATACACACTTGTTATCTCATTTATCCACTTATTTTCTTTCGCTCAAGAATATTTTTCCAAAAACATATTTTTTGTTATAATTAAATTTAATAAATTGTAATTTAATTTATTTAGATATTATTTATTTGGTATAAAAATAATTCCTTCCGCATCCCGCACGACCAACTCGCTCGACACATTCGTTTGCAATAAAAATTTCTAGAAAAAAACGAGTTTTAGAAAAAAAAACTAAAAACAACTACATAAATCAACTATTGCTACAGTGTAGTATATTTTTTGTTGTTATTTTTTGAAACTACTACAAAAAAAGTTGTTTGAGATTTTTTCATACAAAAACGACCGAAATTGTAGTTAAAAACAACAGCTACTACTTACTACACAAACGACCGTCATGTAGTAACTGCAATAATTTTCTGAGTGTACAGTAAAAATATGTTAAAATCTGAAAAATTGTCTCAGTAAAATTGTATCGGAATCTAAAAAAGGTTTTTTATTTGAAATTAAAAGAATTTTTATAAGGGTTCAAGTTGAAAAAATGCAGAAGAAAAATTGAATTTCTAAAAATTATAGACATTTCTGGTATTTCCCATACCGGTTTCAAACACCCCAGTTAGTGTCATCATCAGTAGGATTTTAAATGTCGGTTTGTCTTGTTAATGAAAACTGTTTTTTATATATGTGAATATTTAAAGTTTCTACAGAATAAATTTTGAGAGTTTCTAACACTACAATTCCATTTCTAGCAATCTCAACCTCACTTCATACTTTCTTTCAACTTTTTTGTCTCTTGCATTATTTCGCAAGGGTTTATTATAGAAAAAATATCTCCAAATTGGTGAATTTTTTTATAGAAATTATGTATAGCTTAGAATCGGATACATTTACATAAAGGCTCCCACACAATGTCGGAGTACTCTTTACTACAGAGTACCATCCCAAAAATAGATGGAATCATACAATAAATGTGTAAGTGCGAAAGAGAAAGGAACAAAATTCACTCTCTGGCACAGAGTACTCTGTCATTGTGAATTCAGCTTAAATCTTATATCAGAATCTGGAAATACTTCTACGAGTAATTTTTTTAAAGAATCTGTGAATTCTTTTATAAAGTCTGCTTACCCATGTCGTATTGATCCTTTCTCCATTGGTTTTTGTTTAAGTATATCTGAAAACAAAAAAAAATAATTTAGTTTAGGAAAAATTTGTTTGTAAAAAAAAAAATTGCCCAAAAAAATGTAAAAAAAAATTTTTGGTATAAAAAAAAATGTTTGGTATAAAAAAAATTTTTGGTAAAAAAAAATTTTGGTAAAAAAAAAAATTTGTGCAATCAAAAATTTTGAAAAAAAAATTAATTTTTATTTGGTGAAAAATCATTTGTTTTTTATTTTTTTTTTTTTTGTTAAAATTTTTTTTACCGAAAAAAACTTTTTGTACAAAAAAAATTGTCAAAAAACAAATTTTGGTAAAAAAATTAAAAAAAAAACATTTTTTTTTTAATTTAAAATTGGTCAAAGTTACCAATAATAGACCTAATTATTATCAATCAAGAAATTTTTTAAAGTGCTGTGTAGGTAATTTATAAAGCTTAAATTTAAGCTTAATGGCGTCCAGATTAAGTAAATGTGTTACGAGGGCCGAAATGGAGATTGAAAGGCCTTTTTTAGAATTTTTTTTACATTTACATTAAGTCAAACATTAAAAATTTAAAAAATAATTGTTATGATTTTTAGAAATTTCTAAAACGGGCTTATCAAGGTCATGTATTTATTTATGTAAATAAAATAATAGTTCTTATTCAGTTATCAACAATTTTTTTCTAGTGACTCAAACAAGAAATCCGCTTTTTTACTCCAATTCTATTGACCACCAATTTTTTGTAAACAAAGAAAATGTTTAATTATTTTCATATCTCATTACTATACACTTAAGTGTACTAAAATTAATAAACAAAAAATCTTTTCTTTGTGTACAAAAAATTGGTGATCAAAAGAAATAAATATAAACTACTGGACCATTTTTTAAATTTGTAATGTTAGAACCATAGAAAAGATTAGAAGGTGCGCAGTGTTGTATTTGATGTATTTTCCAATATGGTGGCAAAATGATTGTTTTCCTCATCTCACACGTTATATTAAAATTAGATTCTTTGTTTTTAAAAAATGGTATTTGTCTTTTATTGAATTAAATTAATTGTTTATTTTGCTTTATTCCACGTTTTTTTCAAGATAATACGCACTATTGATAGTTTAAAAACTTTTTTTCTCTCTTTTGCTGTATGCTTTGTTGTTGTTCTCCATTATGTTGCATTGTTTTTCACTGTTGCCAATTTGGTGTTTTTCCCGCTAAAACTAGCGTTTTTATTTTGCGTCTAGCGGGAAAAAAAGTGATTTAGCGGGCAGCGGGAAATCTAGCGATTTTTACCAGCCACAACTTAACAATGAAAAAAAAACTTAAAATTTTTCACACTTTTAATTTTATGTTTTTATTAATGAGCAGTCAAAAAATAACAGAATTAACAAATGAACAGTGTATGCGAATATACCGTTTGTATAATTTTACAAATGACTATTAAAACGCAGGATAGGGCTAAAAACTAATATTTTTGTGAAATTTTTTGCATTAATGGATTAATGCATTATGCAAAACTATTTAAAATATTAGTTTTTAATCGTTTCCTGCGTTTAAAAATTTGCACCGAAACATGAACTTGAACCGCTAAAAAAACGTGTCCCTTTATTTTTTTTGCTCTACAAAATAAAATTGATTCCATAAAGATCCGCGGGTGATACTAAGGAGGCTTCCCTTGGCCAAACATGCACGCTCAGCTTTTCGTCATATTGAGTAAAGTAGCAAAATTTTAGGACATTTTTGTTAATTAGTCGAAAAATAATATTCGGCTTTGGTTTCGGCTGAATAGTAACAATTTTGCCGAATATTTGGCTATGGCCAAAACAGGTTATTCGATTCTGTAATTTTTAAAATTGCTATTAGAGATGGGCGCGTGAGTGAATTTTAACTCGCGCACGGTCACGAAATAAAAATATTGCATACACAAACTCACGCACGAAATTTTTTTTGCTCACGTTCACGCACGCTCACGTGAGTAACTAAATTTTTCTCACGCTCACGTAGACTCACGAAATTTAAATTAACATATTTTTATATTTCTGTTTCCGATTTCTTGCACAAAAAGTATTCAATTTCCTTAAAACAATTATAAAAATTTATTAAAATCACAATTTTGTATTAATTAGCCTTTAAATTCAATATAATGACGATTTTTTTACTTGTTTTCTGTTTCAAGCAGCACAAAACAATCACGCAAAGTCACAAAACAAAAGTATCTCACGCACGCTCAAGTAAGAAAATATTCTTGCTATAATATTGAAATAAATTTCACTCACGATCCCGCGTGAATCACGAGCGTGACACGTGAATGCGTGTCACGCTCACATCTCTACTTGCTTTGTTAAAAAAACTCTCGTTTTATAACATTTAAACTATTTTAATAGCTAATACATACATTATTTAAAAAAAACCGTTACATTTTTCAAAAAACCGTTACATTTTAAATTTCATGATATTTAGCTATTAAATAGCTAAATTTATTTTCTGTTTTTGAATTTGGTGTTTTCTGGAGATTTTTTTCCCTAATTTAGCGGGTTTTTGTCAAAAAAAAGTTAGCATCAGTGTTGTTTTATTAAACGTCAAAAGTTACATAAAGTGCTGCCACTAAAACTTATTCAAGCGAAATACGACTCTGTTTCACTTCTATTTTTTTCTATGGTTAGAACTTGGAAAAAATTGACTTAAAAATGTTTTGAAAAAATTTTCTTAAAAAGGTATTTAAATAATTTCAATTTTAATTCTGACCCTCGTAGCACATTTAATATTTACAATCTGGACGCCATTAAGCCTAAAATAAAGCTTGATAAATTACCTACACATCATTCTGTACAAAAATACTTGCTTGCTAATAATTAGCTCTATTATTGTAAACTTTGTCGTTAACGCATTACATCTTTTATTATATTCTTAACGCATTACATCTACTATATCTGCTATACACAGAAAAAAAAAGTTCATACTAGGAATAAATTTATTCATAAATAGTATGAATCCAACATGACTTTTTTTTCCCAAACTTTTTTCATACTATTTATGAATTTGGTCATACATTGTATAAAAAAGTTCATGTTGGATTTGCTTTTTTTTTTTTGCTTTCGTAATTTTTTGCACTAATTTCCATCTTAATTAGTAAGAAAAATGCGTTTATTGGATGATTATCTGCGCTTTTATTAATGGAAATATTTTTCTGACTACAAATATATTTAATGCATACAATTTTTATCTTAAATCTTACAAATTTTGCTCATTTTCTTTGTAAATTCTTCTTCTAATAATTATTTGATGAGTATGGAAGGTGAAGGATTCTATTTTGGGGGTATTTTTTGATGGTTTCTTGCAGGATATATTTCAGACACAAATTTGTAACAGATTGGAAAATTTCTGAAAAAAAACATACGTTTGTGAGAAAAAGATGCCGAATTATAATAATTTATGAATTCACACATTTTGCTTACCTTTTTATGGCTAAACTTGCAATTTTATATATAATTTATTTTAATTTTACCAAAAGAAAACCAAAAAATTTCTGACAAATATTATTTTTTATTTCAAACTGACTTTGTTTTTTTTTAATTTTTAGAAATTTAAATGTTATTGAAATATTTATAAATAGTATGATTTTGTTCATTTATGGTATGAACTGAAATCAATGAAAGCAGTTCATTCTATTTATGTACAAAATGTGTTCTGTGTATCTACGTATGCAGACCCCTAGAGCTTGTATCAAAGACATATATATAAAGATGCAGCAAATGCTTCTTTTTACTGTTCACTAGATGGCGTTTTTTATAACTGTTTCCGGCAGTTTATTAAAAGTTCTTAATTTCATTTGTTAATGACTGAAATCTTGATTACCACATAAAAATCAATAAAGCAAATAAAAGCAAATCGTTTTTGCACTTCTTTGGTTTTTATTTGTTTATTTTCTAATAAAAAATATTTTTTTCTTCTCTTCCGTTTCCAGAATTTACTGGAAAAAATAAGCATACGCCCTCTATATTTACAATGCGCATACAAGCTCTAGAGGTCTGATTTGCTTTTATTTGCTTTATTGATTTTTATGTGGTAATCAAGATTTCAGTCATTAACAAATGAAATTAAGAACTTTTAATAAACTGCCGGAAACAGTTATAAAAAACGCCGTCTAGTGAACAGTAAAAAGAAGAAGCATTTGCTGCATCTTTATTATAAATGTCTTTGACGTATGAAGACTTTTGGCGGCCTCTGTGTATAATAAAGATGCAGCAAATGCTTCATCTTTTTACTGTTCACTGTATGGCGTTTTTTATAACTGTGCCCGGTAGTTTATTAAAAGTTCTTATTTTAATTTTTAAATTACTGAAATTTTAATTAGCACAGAAAAATCAAAAAAGCAAACCAAAACATTGTATTTACACTTTTTTAGTTTTAATTCGTTTAGTTTTCTAATAATAATTATGTTTCTTCTCTTCCGTTTCCGGAATTTACTGGAAAAAAACAAGCTGAGGCCATATATATGTACTTACAATGCGCAACTTAAGAGTCTCTTCACAATACAGCAGCAAGCAGCAGACAGCAAAATTTCCATGTAAAAATTTTGCTGTCTGCTGCTTGCTACTGTATTGCGAAGAGACACTAACTCTTTATTGTAAAGAAAAATCTTTTTTCACACCATTTTTTAACAGTTTTTACTGTAAATTTAAGCAATGAATGGCAGTACTGCATTTTAATTTTATCTGGCAGCTCTACGCTTTTTTGACATCTGTGCTATCATTTGAACTGGCAATACTGTGTTACAAACAGCAACTGGCAACTCTGAATTATTAACTTCTCAGCAAATACATGAACCGAAGAGATTTCGTTATTAGTTTTGGCGTTAATAAATCATCCCTGCTTTTTAGACACAAACCTCGTTTGCAAAAATCCCATTTAATCATATTCACAAACCCCCTATTATGCTGCAAATGACAACCAGAGGTCGCTCTGGTGAATCAAGAACTTGGCATCACTTTCACATACTATGTTACACAACTATTCTTTAGTACTACTTTTAGCTACTATGTACTTTTCGATTTTTCTTTTTTTTCTCCCATCACTAATAAAAAAAGGCATTTCTTTAATTTTTTCTTGAAAATATTAATAAATAATAACAAATAAACATTATTTTAGTATGATTACAATGCACTTGGACTTAGAACCTGGATTTCGTAAGGCAGACATAAACAGCATACCCCCTATACGCAGTGAAACTATTTTTGCTTTTATAGCAAAAGTAGCTGCCTCTGAAAAACAGCAAGAAAATAAGAGGTAATTGTCCTATATTAAGTAAAAACTAGTAAACATTAACCAAACAACTTTTTGTAATAGACAGACACAGGATGCAGATTTACGGGTAGACTTTGTTCAAGTCAGACGGGTAGCCGAAATAACAGATGTTAAGGCCTTGGTATTTTCAGCCTCTGCTGCTCTATCAGCTTCATCGGAATCCCATATACGTGTTGCCATTAAAGTGGATACCAAAAATGAAGAAATTTTGGAATCAACTTGTGATCAGTGTGCGGGAAAAGGTAAGAATTTATGTAAGACTCACTAAACTGCAGTTTGCGGGGTAGACGGAAAAATAAAATATGTCACTTTTTAGAATTAAGAAAAAAACTGAAAAGTTATCGGTCCCTGATAGGTCACGTGACTTGTAACAAGGACCCGAATGACCTATCACAAACTTGACACCTTTTATATAAAAACACCTGTTACTTTTGAGAGGGATTGTCTTAACCGCACAAACATTACTTGTGACATGCCGCGGAACCTTTTTCTAAGGAACAACCCTGCCGGTTCAATAGTGTCATGTCGCAGGAAACATCAAACTTATTTTTTTTTGTCAAAATTGCGTGAGTGCACGTGAGTGTGTGTTATATTTAAATTTACTCACGTGATTGTGAGTAAGTGAGAGGAGAAAAAATATATAGTGAGCGTGCGTGATTCAAAAATTCCTGTCGTGAGTGAGTGTGAGTCAAAAATCACTCACGCACCCATCTCTATTTTGAACCACTGCCTTCTCGAAGCAGACACTGCTAGATCCATGGACGTATACAGGGGGTGGGCACAGGGGGCGCGTGCCCCCCCTTTTCGATTTAAAAATTTTGAAAATTTATACACAAAGCAGCATTATACAAAAAAAAAAAAAATCACAAGATTCTAAATATTTTGATTTTAAAAGAAGTTATTTTATTTTTATACCCTCCACTATAGAGGGTGTATATAAGTTTGTCATTCCGTTTGTAACTCATCGATATATCGGTCTGGGACCCCATAAAGTATATATATTCATGATCTGCGAACGATTTGAAGACATTCTAGCTATGTCCGTCTTTCCTTTTGTGTGTCTGTGGAAATGGTGATCACGGTCTAAATATTACATGGAGATGACTGAAACTTAACACATTTATTGGAAGTTCTACCGAGAAGTTTGGTATTGCATTTGAGCGATATTGGTTTAACGGTTCAAAAGTAATGAACGAAAATAAGGACACCTCAAAAATTTTAGTACATTCAACATAACCTAAAAATACAAAATGCTTTAATTCGGCTGCTTGTTGACATACGTGAACATAATTGATCACCAAATGGTATTTAAACAAGTACGAACATATTTTTTGAGAAAAAAAGGAAAAAATCAAGGATTTTTGTTCGCAATTTTTTTTTGCGGAAATTTTTTTTCAAAAATTTTTTTTTTTTTTCAAAAGATTTTTTTTTTAAATAAAGTTTTTTACAATAACTTTTTAGAAATTGTGGGGGGTATCACTACATTCGGCAAGGCCGAATTTAACTTTTTTACTTGTTTTTTTATAAAAACTCAAGAGTTTGAAATAACTTTGTTTCAAAAAGTCAGTTATACCGCAAAATCATTAAAATATGATAAAAACACGTAATATTCCTTTTATCTAATAAACATTATGCATCAGGATCATAAAAATTAATTTCTACAAAACAATTTTCAAACAAAGGGATAAGGGAAGTATCTCAACCCTTTTGAACCGATTTCCCTGAAACTTAAAAGACGATTTGAAATTTACACATTTTCATAAATAAAAATATTTAACGAAGCCAAATTTTTACAAAGTTGTGTCCCCGTTGGATAGGCATTAAAAAATTTATTCTCGTATGGAAACATCATATAGTTTCTCAGGAATAAATGGATGAAAATCCAAAATGCGCCATTTTTAACCGATTTTTTAAACCCCAAAATCCCAGATATGGCCAATTAGCCGAGACACCACAACCTTAGAATTGCTTCTTTTATATAAGGGTTTCTTTTTTGTGGTCGTTTAAAAAGAATCTGAACTTGGAATTTTAAAATTCAAAATGGCGGATCCAACATTGCGTTAAATGTTTTCAAAAAACTTTTTATGCCCGAGTTTTTGGGGTCGCTAAATAAGAATCTGAAGTTAGATTTTCGAATGGCAGATTCTAATTTAGAAACTTAACAAACCGGTGCGTAAAGAGTTTTGAGTGAATCTGTTATTTAAAAAAAAAAAATTATCACCAAGTTGGATCCGACATTTTGAATTTTAAAATCCAACTGCAAATTTTCCTTAAGCGACTCCAAGAACACGTGCATGAAGAATTTAAAGCAAATCTGTAATATTTTTTAAAAATTGGGAACAATATTGGATTCAAAACCAAATATTTTTAAGTAATTTCCAACATTTTTTAAAAAAATGGTTAAACCTATACCAAAGAAAGAAGGGTGGCCCGGTTGACGAAGAAACCCTCATAACTTTGCAAAAAAAAATCTTGGGGGGGGGGGAGGGTGGTTTATATGGGTGTAGTTAAAAACAAATTATTATAGGCGATGACGAAATTTGGAAATTGTGCCCCCCCGTTTTCAAATTCCTGGATACGTCGCTGGCTAGATCGGCTTTAAAATGATCGAGAATCAGACCCAGACCGATATGTTGATTATATTCAAAAGGAATAACAAACTTACCACTAAGAGGAAAGTATAAAAATATGCCATCCTCTCCTTAATTTAAAAATGAAAATAAAAGATAAAAGGGGCAGGTGAAAACATTTTGCATTCAAAACATCTTGCTCCATCAAACATTGAAAAACTCTTCTGACATAAAAATTGTTTACATAGTTTATAAAATGTCCATAAAAGCTGTAATAATGATTTTCTAATCCCTGTTGGAGCTCCTATACCGATATTTCTAAGCTTTCAACAGTGAACGATAAAGTTTATACAACCCCATTTCTTGACAAAAGGTATACAAAAAAGCTCACAACTGAGTTTCATGAAAATCGTAGGGGCCTTCGAGATGCCTATCGTGTCGGAACCTGAGAAATTGTCTGCTAAAAAATATCGTTCAACACCTTAAATTTTGTGTGTACAAAAATTTCTTACAAGGAAAGTCTGCCTGGTGATCAGAACGAAAATTAATTCGACACATATTTTTTTAGCCGCCCAAACTTATTTTAAGGGGGTCCATTTGTACGGGGGAAAATTGACTTTTTCAGTTTTTTACGATTCACGCTTATTTAGACAAAATTAATGAATATGCCTATGACGAAAAACTGTGCATGTTTGAGCACGTTCTTTACACACGTGATAGGTTTTCCAAAGATCTTTTATTTGGTATATAACATGTTTTCTTTGCATAATATAGGAGAGAAACGAAAAAAAAAACTAAAAAATGCCCGTTTCTTCCCCCTCCCGTTTCTTCCACCAAATAAAAAATTTGGGCCGCTAAAAAAATACATGTCCCTTTATTTTTTCTGCTCTACAAAATAAACCCAATTCCATAAAGATCCTCGGGTGACACTAGGGAGAATTTCTTTTGTTAGTCTTAAACAAATTCTATGAGATTTTTTTTGTTAGAATGAGATATTTTCCGCTTTTAAAGATTTCATTTCTGTTCTGTTTTTTTCTAGATTCATGTTGTCATTTATTGACCTTTATATTTTGGCTTCATCGTAAGTGTGCTGATACTGATACACCAGTCATTCATGATTTTTGGGGTCATGAAACAGAATCTCTTATGGAAGAGGGTAGGGCGGAACCATTACGTATCCGAGACTTATTTGCCTGTGATGAACTACGTATTGAAGGTGATTTAGAAGCAGCCGCGGTAACAGACATAGAAGGTACAGCTTTTGTCGAATCAATTTTAGATGAAATGGAATCTTCCGGGCTAAGGGACTCGGCCTTGTATCGTCATTGTCGTGGTGTTTTAGATGAATTTGAACCCTTATACATACATCATACCCTATTAGATGCATCAAATAACGGTGTTAAAGATGCTAATACATTTGTACAACACATGGAAGATCAAGCTAAACAGGGTCTGTTTGATCGTTTGGCCGAATTATCTAAAACGAACTATAAAAGCACCCTGTGGTTAGAAGCACAATATATGCGTTTACGTTGTTCCCTTATACATCGTATAGCCTCACGAAAAGATTCAGTAGAAGATGAGCAAATACTAGAGTCACTGTTTTGTAAAGATCGGGATTTTAATTTGGAGGAAAAACAACAATTGAAACAGCATAAACGTTTCATACTTAAGCAAACGGAAAAATTGGAAAATAAAACATACAATGAATGTGGTCTGTTACTCAGTGAAAGTTATCCTTATATATGTGCTGCTCCCGATGGTATAACAGATGATCATATTGTTGAAATAAAAGCACCTAAAACCGATGAAGAATTTGAAAAGTATTTAGAGGGTCGTGAAACTATAGCTCCAAAATATATGGCTCAAATTCAAATACAAATGTATATGGCCAATGTAACTAAAGCTTTATATTGTGTGCTCAGTCCTACATTTGATACTAATGGTGCTTTACATTATGTATGGGTTCAAGCAGACATGGAATTTGTTGCTAGTCTTTTGGGGGCGGCAGAAGATTTTTGGAAGGAGGTGGTATTTCCACGTTTAGCAAAAATTTATTTTGCCAACTCTTAGTTTTACACGCTATTGTTTTTTTATAGTTTCCCCATAATAAATTATCGTTTCATTTTTTTAGTTCATACCAATTCATTTAAATAAAAAAATCCCAATCACTATTTTTATAAAATTATTTATATGTTTTTTTAGTGTTATCTGTGGGTTTAGTATAGGGCTTGGTTTTAACTTACCTTTGGCAAAAATTTGTAGTGATATTACTGCCTTAGTTTCGCCATGACAATTTGTCGCTATTACAGAATAAGTGCCAGTAAAATCTAATTTGGCATACGGTATTTCTAAACGATATTCTGGACCGTCACCTATACGCCGGAAGTGTGGAGCGTCTTTATAATATTCAGGCTGGAAAAATTAAGGTAAAATTAAAATTAATACAAAATTTGGTTCTTGATTAAATAAAAAGCTTGTACTTCATTTCTATTTTAAATATTTTGTGAAAATACCCAGCAAAAAAAAAAATATTATGTCACACAGACCCAAATGACCTATTACTAACTTTTACATTACTGTGACATGTCACTGAACCTGTCCTTTAGGAACGCAATGTATGCCGGTTAAATAGTGATGCCTTGTGATATATCACAGAAATAAATGTCTCAAGCCTTGATACACCACTTGTGACTCATCACTGGACCTGTTCTTAAGGAACACATCTAGTTTCAGTTTTAGTGTCCGGGACTTAAAAAATGTTCAAAACTTTTTTCGGGACTTGATAAATAAAATTTTTACTTCAAAACGCAAAACAAAATTCTGTCGGGTGCTAAAAAAATGTTAAACAAATTTTGGAACTAAGAATATTTGTCAAAATTTTTTTCCTAAAACCATTTTTAATGAAATTCTTTATTCCACAACGCAAAAAATTGTGTCTTGGAAAATTTTGATATTTCCTATTGTCTCCGGTCACGTGATAAGCATTTTAAGCATAAGTGATTTTCAGAGACCAAATATAACAGTTATATGTGTTTTTTGTTTTCAAAAAATCATTAAACGAATGTTGTTCAAACTAAGTATTTTATATATGAAAGGACTAAGTATTTTATAGAGATGTCCTCTGTTAAAATTTACAATAACTTTTATTTTTTGATTTTTATCATAAAAGTATAAAATAACAGTTATTAAAAACTTTTTGTTCAAACAATTTAAAATAACTTTTATTTTATATTTATTGGAGTAAATAACTGTTATAACAGTTATTTGTAAAAAAAAATCAATCAAAGTTTATATCTTTAAATCAAGTAAATGAAGTATTAACAATCAATGGGATTCTTTTGCATGCGATTATTTTAGTTTTATTTTAATAACTCAACTTTTTTTAAGGCTCAAAAAGTTTTTTTATAACTGTTATCAAAAATAAGAGTTTTTTATTTCTGTTATTTTGAACAGATATTTATATAAATCATTTGAAACTGTTATTTTTATTTGAAAAAATATTTTTGAACAGTTAAATTTGATTTTTTTCAATAAATCTCATACACTCAATAAAATATGTTAGTAAAATCAACTAAAAATGTCAGTTAAAATAACAACTTTGTAAGTTGTTTTGGGGTCAACTACTTTTTCAGTTAAACCAACTAACAATGTTAGTTATTTTAACTGACAAAAAACAACTGACTGATGCACTAAAAACTACTTCCATTTGTAGTCAAAACAACTAACATGTAGCAAAAATATTCAATAAATAATTTTTTTTCAAAAAATTGTTCAGAAAAAAGATTTAAGACCAAATTTTTTCCGTTTTTTTTTTTATGTTGTAAAAAATAAAAAAAAAATAAAAAAACGACAATTTATTTTTATTTTTTTTGGAAAAAACCTTTGAACATTTTTCCGAGAAAATAAAATTAAAGACTTTAAATAACTGTTACTATATTACAGCACTTTTTTGTTAATAGTTCAAAAAACGACTTAAAACAACTAACAGAAATAGTTGTTTGATATTTTTCATACAAAAACAACTGACTTTGTAGTTGAAAACAACTAACTACTGTAAAATATATACAAACAACTAACATGGAATAACTTACATAATTTTCTGAGTGTAACAGTTATGGTCTCAGTTAAAATAACAACTTTGTAAGTTGTTTTGGGGTCAACTACTTTTTCAGTTAAATCAACTAACAATGTTAGTTATTTTAACTGACAAAAAACAACTGACTGATGTAGTAAAAACTACTTACATTTGTAGTCAAAACAACTAACATGTAGCAAAAATATTCAATAAATATTTTTTTTTTTCAAAAAAATTTTTAGAAAAAAGATTGAAGACCAATTTTTTTCCGTTTTTCTTTTTTTTTAAAGTTGTAAAAAATAAAAAAAATAAAAAAAAAAAACGACAATTTATTTTTTTTTTGAAAAAAACTTTGAAAATTTTTCAGAGATAAAAAAATAAAATTAAATACTTTAAATAACTGTTACTACATTACAGCACTTTTTTGTTAATAGTTCAAAAAAACGACTTAAAATAACTAACAGAAATAGTTGTTTGATATTTTTCATACAAAAACAACTGACTTTGTAGTTGAAAACAACTTACTACTGTAAAATATACAAACAACTAACATGTAATAACTTACATAATTTTCTGAGTGTAACAGTTATGGTCTCTGGTGATTTCAGATCGACAGACACCCTTTTTAATACCAAGATTCCCAAAACAAAAAAATTATATTGTTTAGGAAAAAATTCTATCAATAGAAATTGTAATAAATCCATGAACATTTTAAGAGCTATTTTTATTACAGTGACTCAAACTAATAATGGAACAGGATATATTTTATAGCAGTTGTTTAAAGGAAAACTTACACTCAGAAAATTATGTAAGTTACTACATGCTAGTTATTTGTATATTTTACAGTAGTCAGTTGTTTTCAACTACAAAGTCAGTTGTTTTTGTATGAAAAATATCAAACAACTATTTCTGTTAGTTATTTTAAGTCGTTTTTTTGAACAACTAACAAAAAAGTACTGTGATGTAGTAACAGTTATTTAAAGTAGTTAATTTAATTTTTTTTATATCTGAAAAATTTTTAAAAGTTTTTTTTTCAAAAAATAAAAATAAATTTTCGTTTTTTTTATTTTCACAACTTTTTGAAAAAAAAAAATTTGGTATTCAATTTTTTTTTTAATTTTTTGGAAAAAAAAAAATATATATTGATTATTTAATTTTTACTACATTTTAGTTGTTTTGACTACAAATGTTAGTAGTTTTTACTACATAAGTCAGTTGTTTTTTGTCAGTTAAAATAACTAACATTGTTAGTTGATTTAACTGAAAAAGTGGTTGACCCCAAAACAACTTACAAAGTAGTTATTTAAACTGACATTTTCAGTTGATTTTACTAACATAATTTTTTGAGTGTGTAAAAACTTAAACATATTATTATTAGCAATCAATTGAAGGGCTTACTGATGTTCCATTGACAGATTTTTGGCAGAAGTCTTGCTTTTTCTACTGTATTTAAAAAAAAATATTTTTTTGTTTGGGTTGTTGGAAAAACTAGCTGATAACTGAATGAAAATTATTGGATAATTTTTAAGTTGTTAATGTTTGAACTTGGAAAAAATCGACTTAGAAATATTTAAAAAAAAAAATTCTAAAAAATAATATGTATCTATAAATAATTTAATTTTCCAGCGCTACCCTCGTATCTCAATTAATATTTGCTCAATCTAAACGCTATCAAGCTTTAATTAAAGCTTGGAAAATTTCCTATATAGCTTTTTTTTTAAATAGTTGATTGATAATAATCGAATAATCACATAATTTTTTTGTTCTCGCTTTAGGTTTCAGCTGCCAAAAAACATAAAAGTAGACATTAATTTTAAGTTTGTATGAGAATTAAAAAGAATTAAAGGGGCGGTAGGGGAAAAACAGGCAATTTTAATGATTTTTTATGGTATATTTGGATTCAGCGACCTCAAAAACCTAGAAATAACTGGGTCTACCCTCTGGGTCTAGTCACTTTTTTTATGCCTGTGTTATTAAAACTGTTTAGACCTTTTTACAATATTAATAAAAAATTAAAAATTTTCAGGAAATATTTTAGTTAAAAACACTTTAAACAAATTTAATACAAAATTTAAGAAGGTGCCCATCAACATCACTGCCCAGTGCTTCCCAAGAAACGTTGCTGTAATTTTATTTTAACTATTACCGTAAGAAGGAAGCTCTCTAAGTTTTTTTACTGAAAATGTTGTCGACCACAAAACAACTACAATTACCTATAAAGTTGTTTGATTTTTTTAAATACCTAAAGCTTTAATTCGTTAAATAAACAAATAATTCAAAATAGTTTTATTTTAATATTTGACATATTATAAGGACACCCATTTAGACATTTTAAACGTTACTTCATGACTTGTTCCATGTGTTTTGTTTGTTGTTGGATCTTTGTTGCAAACTACAACAAACAATGATTCATTAAATATGATTTTATTACAGTTAATTTGTTTTATGTTATTTTTAATGCCATATAAGATCAATTCAATACAATCAAGTGTCTCACGCAACATGTTATACAGACAAGATTGAAATAAATATAAAACAAGTAAAAAAATTAAATTCGACTTGACCGAATCTATAAACACCCTCCACAATGCTCTTTTTAAGTGGTAGTAAATTTTCTAACGTGAAAAAAATAACAATTTTGATTAAAAATATTTTACTTTAAGTAAAAAACTTTTTTAAGTCATTTTTGTAAAAAAAAAATTGACAAATTTTAACGTGAATCCAATCTGAAATTCACGGGTTTCCTCATAACTTTAGAACCATTGGACCGACTTTGCTGAAATTCAAAACTAAGTCGTCCAGGGGAAGCACACATATATGCTAAGCTTCAGCAGCCTCATAGTTGCCTTTCGAAAGTGCGCGTGTTTTTAGCACGTGAATTACTTAGCAAAACCCCCTTTCCGAAATTCATGAGTTTGCTTATAACTTTTGAACCACTGCGCAGTGGATCAAAAATTAAAAGTCCCGGTCAAAGGGTAAAAATAATCATCCAAACTAGAGATGGGCGCTGGTCACGTGATTTGCGTGATTCACGTGAATCACGCGTGAGTGTGAGTGATTTCAATTTCATTTTCATTTCAATCACTTGATTGTGAGTGAGTGTGAGTTAAAAAAAAACCTGAGTGAGTGATTAGTGAATGAGTCATTTATTTTTTGCGTGATTAGATTTTTTGATTTGCCAAATTTTTTTTTAATTTTTTTGTAAAAAAAATTTTTTTGTTTTTTTTTTCTTTTTGGTAAGAACATTTTATTGCGTGAGTCGATTTTGCGTGACTCACACGTGAGCGTGATTGAATCTGGCGTGAGTCACGCGTGAGTAAGTTTTTTATTACTCACGTGAAAGTGAGTAAGCGTGAGTAAAAAAAAAAATTGCGTGAGTGATTAGTGAGTGATTCGATTATTTTTTGCGTGAGCGTGAGTGAGTGTGAGTCAAAATCCACTCGCGCGCCCATCTCTAATCCAAACTCATTGAAATTTGTGTTTGCAAAAAAATTGGATAGAAAAATTATACAAAACGCGATATAACGCGAAAAATAGAAATGAAAGGATATACCGCTTTATATAAATTATAAATAACATCTGTCTTAATAATTTGACTAACCCCCAGTTTCTGTAACACTAACGTCATTCGTTCGGGACGAATTTGTGTGTATTTTGTTATTGTAACAAAAACAAAATACATGCAAATTCGTCGCAGACGAATGGCGTTCGTAATACAGAAACTGGGGGTAAGACTTTTTACAAATTCGGCTAATAATACACTGAAAAAAAAATACTCTGAAATTTTAACCGTCAAATATTTCGGCGGGATTAAAGAAAATGGGCAATTTTTTTCCTAAACTAAAACATAAATTTAAAAAAAAAATTCAATTTGGACCATTATTAAAGAAGTTATGAGTAAAAGAAGTTTCAGTAAAGGAACAAACAACCAATTTTTAAAAATTCAATATCTTTTGAACAGGTCTTTAAAAAAATCTGAAAATTTACCACGAAGGAATTTACGAACGGTACTAAAAACGGGAAACAAATTGGGAAAATCTAAAAAAAAAAATTCAAAGCATCCGATTTGGCATGGAATGCCCCATACACTGTATGGAGTCCTACACTCAAAAAAACCATTTTAAATTAAATCAACTAACAATGTTAGTTACTTTAACTGACAAAAAACAACTGAATTATGTAGTAAAAGCTACTTATATTTGTAGTTAAAACAACTAACACATGTAGTAAAAATAAAATAAACAATACACATTTGTTATCAAAAATTTTTTCAGAAAAAAAAATTGAAGACCAAAATTTTTTTTTTTTTTTTTAAAGTTGTGAAAAATAAAAAATGTTTTTTTATTTTTTTGGAAAAAAAACTGAAAATTTTTCAGAGATAAAAAAATTAAAATTAACTACTTTAATTAACTGTTACTACATGACAGTACTTTTTTGTTAGTTGTTCAAAAAACTGACGTAAAATAACTAAGATAAATAGTTGTTTGATATTTTTCATACAAAAACAACTGACTTTGTAGTTGAAAACAACAAACTACTGTAAAATATACAAACAACTAACATGTAATAATATATATAATTTTCTCAGTGTAGACCAATATTTCGAGGTGTTACAAACGGAATGACAAACTTATATATACCCTCTAACACTAGAGTGGAGGGTATAAAAAAAAAACAACTTAGCATTGCATATATGACGTCCAAAGTGAAAAGCAAGAGGAAATAACAGACATAACAAATTTTTCAAAATTTTATTTTAAATTAACAAAATGAAATGAGTAACTGCGTGTTTTAGTTTTTTTGAAATTTATTTTGTTTTGATTTTCCTTTTATATTCTAAATGACATTGAACCGTACATATTGTACATTAGATTTGGCTAATTATTTATTTAATTAATTTTGAAATGTGCAACGAAATGTTGTAAGTTTAATAACTTTTTAATTAAAACAATCAAAGTAAAATAAAATAAATAAAATGTACATATGAAATTTATTTATCATTATATCCACTCAGAAAATTATATAAGTTACTACATGTTAGTTGTTTGTATATTTTACAGTAGTTAGTTGTTTTTTTAAACTACAATGTCAGTTGTTTTTGTGTGAAAAATATCAAACCACTATTTCTGTTGTTTGATATTTTTCATAAAATAAAATTTATTTTTATTTTTTTGGAAAAAAACTGAAAATTTTTCAGAGATAAAAAATTAAAATTAACTACTTTAAATAACTATTACTACATTACAGTACTTTTTTGTTAGTTGTTCAAAAAACGACTTAAAATAACTAACAGAAATAGTTGTTTGATATTTTTCATACAAAAACAACTGACTTTGTAGTTGAAAACAACTTACTACTGCAAAATATACAAACAACTAACATGTAGTAACTTACATAATTTTCTGAGTGTAGTTTTTTTGAAAAATAGTTTTACATAGAAAATTTTGTTGTGATTACCGTAGAATATATTCAAGAATCTATTGTAGTAGAAATTTGTTCCAAAAATTTTTCCTTGGAAATGTGAGTAGTTTTTACTACATAAGTCAGTTGTTTTTTGCCAGTTAAAATAACTAATATTGTTAGTTGATTTAACTGAAAAAGTAGTTGACCCCATAACAACTTAGAAAGTAGTTATTTTAACTGACATTTTCAGTTGATTTTACTTACATAATTTTTTGAGTATAGACATATGCGGCATTATTTTGCACCTGTCCAACTATATTAAATATTGAATAATAACCTGCTATCGGAAACCTCCCAGAAATTATGAATTAAATTTGAATTTTTATTGGTTTGAATGGGAAAATAATACAAAAATCGTCAATTCAAAAAATTTTAATTTAAATTCGAAAACATTCAAATATAACTTGTATAATTCGTAATCACCACAGAGTCTGTGCACAGACCCTATAGACATGCAGCAAGCATGATTATTTCGGTATGATTATTTTTGTCAGTTAAAATAACTTACATTGTTAGTTGACTTTAATGAAAAAGTAGTTGACCCCAAAACAACTTCCAAAGTAGTTATTTTAACTGACATTTTCAGTTGATTTTACTAACATAATTTTTTGAGTGTAGTTGTTATTCGTTAACAACAAAGTTGACAATAAAAACTCTTATTATTATCAATCGACTTTTTTTAAAAAAATGCCAAGCTTTAATTAAAGCTTGATAGCGTCCATATTGAGCAAATATTAAATGAGATACGAGGGTCGCGCTAGAAAAAAAAATATTTGTAGACGTTTTTTTAGAAAAATGTTTCTAAGTTCAGTTCCAAACATTAAAAATTTAAAAAATAGCACGATAGTTTTAATTCAGTTATCAAATCATTTTTCCAATGACCCAAACAAAAATCAAATTTTTTTAAATACAGCAAAAAATATGCATTTTTTGACCTCAAATTCTTTTGATCACAAATTTTTTTGTATCTCATTACTAGGGATGAGATTTCCATGCAAATGCATGTTTTTTGCCGAAAGTCTAAAAACGATATCGACCAATTATCTTTCCGAATCAAAAGATTTGCGTTAAAATGGCATCGATTTGAAAATGCATATTTTTGCATATTTTGATTTTAAAGGGGTTTATTCATAATACCTAAAGTGTACTTAAAGTAGGTTTATTTGACAAATATTCATGCAATATCAGTCAAATAAATCTAAATTGGATTTAATTTACTTAATAGCCCAGTAAAAATTTATTTTGAAAATAAGATAAACATTTTTTTTCTTTTTTTTATAGATTTTCTTAATTTCTAAAAAAATCTTCCATATATAAAGTTTTAAATGTTACTATTTAAACCCGGCGTTATCTTTTGCTTTTTAAGAAGTTTTTCCTATGAAAACAAGATTTTTATTGTACACATTTTATTTTTTAGTGCATATTTTAAGGTTTTTTAGTGCATATTTTGAATTTTTTAGCGTATATTTTCGATTTTTTTTAGTGCATGAAAATCTCATCCCTACTCATTACTATACACTTAGGTGTACTTAAATTAATAAACAATAAAATATTTTCTTTGTTTACAAAAAATTGGTTATCAAATGAATTGGAGGTCATAAAATGCATATTTTTTTACTGCATTTAAAAAATTTTGATTTTTGTTTGATTCATTGGAAAAATGGGTTAATTAATAACTGAATTTAAACTATTGTACTATTTTTTAAATTTTTGAATGTTCGAACTTGCAAAAACTCAACTTAAGACATATTTTTTAAAAATTTTCCAAAAAACGTCTACGAATAATTTCAGTATCCGTTTGCTCAATCTGGACGCTATCAAGGATTTTTTTTAAATAGTTGATTGATAATAAGATTTTTTATTGTCAACTTTGTCGTTAACGAATTACATCTTCTTTAGACCTGCACTCAAAAAATTATGTCATTAACTGTTTGTAGTTTATTTAAAAAGTTTTCCGTTTAGTCGTTTTTAAAAGAAAAAACATTTGTTTGATGTTCAGTTTTTATTAATGACTACTTCAGTTCTTTGTTTCAAAAATAACGCACTAAAAAATAAAGACTTTCATTAACATTTAATTTTTAAAGTCATTTATTTTTGTTCTGTAAGTAAAAACTACTGATTATTCTTTTGATTTTTAGTGTTTTGTGTAAGCAATTTTTTTTTTAAATTGTTGGTATTTTTTAATGAAATATCATTAGTTTTTACCTACACAAGTCAGTTATTTTTTTGTAGAAAAAAAAAATCAAAAAAATATTTATAGAAATATTAAAACATGTTTGTATCAAGTGGCTTTGGCACGATGGGTAGAGTGTCTGGCCAGAATGTAGTTGATTGCGGGATCGATTCCCCAAAAATTTTATTAAAAATTTTTAAAAAAATATTTCAATAAAAAATTGTAAAAAATTACCTACGAAATCATTAATTTTTATTGTTTTCGTCGGTTATTTTTTTGAAATTTGTTGGTAAAAATAACAGAACTATCATTAATTTTTAATGTTTTCGTTGGTTATTTTTTTCGAATTTGTTGGTAAAAAAGAGTGAAAAAAACGAAATTTTTTAATGTTTAATGTTATTTATTTTATAAAATTTTGTCAACAGTAAAAAATAAATGTTGATGTTTGTTAAAACAAATGAATAATTACTGGGATGGTTTTCAATTGTTTATTCACTGGTTGTAAGTGTGTTTTTCATTTGTTTTTGCCTACAAAATATTTTGAGTGTGTACATTGTACACTCTCTTTTGACGCCCACTCTACGATATTGTAATTTGCTTGTATTTTGTTGTTTCAACAATGCGCATGAGTAATAAATATTTGCAAAAAATGTTACACATACGCTATGTTGCAACAAGAAAATACAAGAAAATTACAAAATTGTAATGAAATTCAATATTTAATTGCGATTAAGCTTAAAAAAATAATAAAAAAGTGGCCGAATTTTTTATAATTGACTTTTTTTTACAAATTTAAAAATTTCAGAACGGTTTCCGGAAAGTTTTCAAAAAAAAAATAATCAATAGCACATAGAAAAATACACAAAAATGTAAATTTTTGGGATTGTCGTGCATTTCGTTTTAATTTGATAAATATTTTATCAAGGCAACTCGACACAAATTTGGCCATTGTTTCAGGCTCTTATTCATAATACTTATACATAGTAGATTTATTGTAGGTTTATTAGACAATTATTCCTGCAATATCTCTTAAATAAATCTATTTTAAATATATTTTAGGTTTTATGAATAACCACCTCAATATTTAGCCACGCCTAGGGCTATCATAACAACCTATTCAGAAATTCATGGGACATGTTTTTTTCCCTGCTCATTTGGTTTGGAATGCCTCATATGTAGGGATGTGATTACCATGCAAATGCATGTTTTTTGTCGATTGTCTAAAAACGATATCGACCAATTTTCTTTCCGAATCAAAAAATTTACGTTAAAATGGCATCGATTTGTTTTTGCATATTTTGATGAAAATGAATATTTTTGCTTATTATGGTTTTAAATGCATATTTTGTGCATATTTCTAACATTTAAGTGCAAAAACTCAAATTGAAATAAATTTTTTCAAAAACTATTTTAAATTCTGAAAATTTATTTTGTAAATAAGAAAATTTATTTTTTTTCCTTTTAATTTTTTTTTTTTATAGATTTTCTAAATTTTTAAAAAAATCTTGCTTATATAAAGTTTTAAGTCTTAGGGCGGATTACTCAATGAACAGTTAGCTGCTAACTGCCGATTTAACGGAGCCTTATGTCAAAATTTGTATGAAAAAGTTAAATTTAACGGAGAGTTATTTTATAACGGCGCATTGAGTAATCCAGCCTTAATATTTAAGCTCGGCGTTATTTTTTGCTTTTTAAGAAACTTTTGTTATGAAAACAAGGTGCTCGATTCGGGAGCACTCTTTCACCATTTACCTACTTTTTAAAAATTTGATATCCTTCTGAATTTTAAGTTTTAAATTTTTTTCTTGTTAAAAATAAAATTCTATTAATATCTTTAATATTTTCAAGAAAAAAAAATTAAAAATTTTAAAATTCAAAAGGATATCAAATTTTTAAAAAGTAGGTGAATGGTGAAAGAGTACTCCCGAATCGAGCACAATATTTTTATTGCACACATTTTAGTGCATATTTTAAGCGCATATTTTCGATTTTTTAGTGCATGAAAATCTCATCCCTACTCATATGTATATCACAGTATCATTCAATACTTTTAAATAGCTACTTCTTTACATCAGTCCATTATCCACATACCTTTACTATTGTGTATTAAATTTATGGTGAAAATACGTCATTAGTAATCCGATATGGAAATTGCTTGTCGTTTTTATATAATTTTTAAAGCTAACAAAGCATGTAATTACTTTTTAATTTTTTTCTTACACTTAGGAATATATAATTTTTTTTTAATATTTTTTAAATGATTTTATAAAAATAATTGTAAAAAACTTTGTACGTGAAGAATTTATTTATATTTTATTTATTTTATTTATTTTTTTATATTTTTTTTTAAATTCAATTTAATCCTTTTCAAATACACGCACAACTATTAACACTATTTTTTTTTTGTTGTCTCCCGAATACCGTTACTAATTAAAATAGACTAAATTTTTAAAATAAATTTTCAACATTTATATAAATTTTGTAACGCCTAAGTTTAGGTTTTTTTTTTTTTTTAAATAAGCCCACTTATGGTTTGATTTCTTATTTATAAATATTTTTTACATAAATTCTTTGTGCACATTAATATCAGAACAGAAATATTTATTTTTTTGTTAAATTCACTGTTATTTTATTTTTATATTTTGCACTATTGCATTCTCCAAAAAAAAATATTGCATAAATTTTGAACTTGACTTTGAAATGTTTTGAACAACTCTTTTTTACATTACAGTTTTATGCGACCCACTTGTTTAAGCGTTTTTAATACAACTAAAAATTTTTGTTCCACAAAACTGAACGTAACTGTTGTGAATGCGCAAGTGCACATTTTCATATGGTGGACAATGATTGTGTTTTGCGATGCAGGGAAGACAAAACTTGGTCTCCAGTCACACCCCTCTTCAAGCAAGTTAATACCCTGTTCTCACTTACACTTAAAACCCATTTTTAGCAACATTTTTCGTTTTATGCTTAAAAACCATTTTTATGACTCGTTTTACCATACATTTTTTTGTTGTAATATGTCAAAATAAAAATGTTTTTAGCTCGTTTTAAAATTAAAACGATTTAAAACGAGCGGAATTCCAGGGGTTGAATTGAGTATTTTTGAATGTTCAGCGTTTTTAAAGCATTTTATTAATATTGGCAACATTGTTTATTACTAAAGTGTAAATAATACCCTGTTCTCACTTACAGCTAAAAACCATTTTTAGCTACATTTTTCGTTTTATGCTTAAAAACCATTTTTATGACTCGTTTTACCATACATTTTTTTGTTGTAATATGTCAAAATAAAAATATTTTTAGCTCGTTTTAAAATTAAAACGATTTAAAACGAGCGGAATTCCAGGGGTTGAATTGAGTATTTTTGAATGTTTAGCGTTTTTAAAGCATTTTATTAATATTGGCAACATTGTTTATTACTAAAATGTAAATAATACAAAAAAAATCGTGCTATTTTTATCTTAAAACAATTCTTGAACATTATAAACAGTTATATGTATAATTAATGAATATAATTTTCATATTTTAATTTCGTTTGTTGTTAAAATGTGTACATGTTTATCAGCTGATAATGCATATGTCAAAATAAAAACATAAAAACCAAAATAAAACGAGTGAAATTACGTGTGAACACTTTTTTTTTAATTAAAACAAATGCCGTTTAAAACCGTTTTTAGATGCTCGTGAGAACAGGGTATAATACAAAAAAAAATCGTGCTATTTTTATCTTTAAACAATTCTTGAACATTATAAACAGCTATATGTATAATTAATGAATATAATTTCAATATTTTAATATCGTTTGTTGTTAAAATGTGTACATGTTTATCAGCTGATAATGCAAATGTCAAAATAAAAACATAAAAACCAAAATAAAACGAGTGAAATTACGTGTGAACACTTTTTTTTTAGTTAAAACAAATGTCGTTTAAAACCGTTTTTAGATGCTCGTGAGAACAGGGTATAAGGTTGTGTTAAAATGGTGACAAAATCGGCTAGTGGCATTTCACTCTTATTTGAATTTTAAAAATCGTTAACATGAAAATCCTAGCTGATCCTGTTTTCAAGTAATTGCTAAATAATTACACTGTTCGACAACAAAAACCTCCCAGTGAAATATCCAACTGATTCTTATAGATTTTGCTCTCCTTATACCTAATCTGCCATCCAATATCTTCTAGCACTTACCGTTTTTGAGATATTTAATGTTAAAAAGTCAAACACCAAATAATTTTGCTCTTTTGGGGTCCACAACAATAACCTCCCAGTGAAATATCCAACTGATTCTTATAGATTTTGCTCTCCTTATTCCAAATCTGCCATCCAATTTTTTCTAGCACGTTAAAAAGTCAAAAACCAAATAATTTCGCTCTTTTGGGAGTCTACTGCAGTGGTGCCCAAAAAGAGAAACGATAATGGTTTTTACGCTCTCTGTTGTTAGTTTCGTTGGCGTTCGGGTTGTGTATGTGTATCTTTGTCGATCTCTAACAAGTGTTTGGGCACCATTGGTATACTGTTATGTTGCTTCTAACAAGTAGGACTTGATTTCATAAAAATTGAACTTCCTGATTCCAAAACTGCATTCCAAATTTTTCTAGCATGTTCCGTTTTCGAGATATTCGCGTTTGAGATTTTCTCGTGGAAAAATTTTCAAACGCGAATATATCGAAAACGGGACATGCTAAAAAAATTTGAATTGCAGTTTTGGAATCAGGATGTGACGCTTAAAATGTTTTAGAAGCTTCAACGGCAAATGGGACGGAGTATAACTGGCGCTTTGAGAACAACATCAGCCGACTCTATCGACACTTTATTGCACTTATTACCAATTGATCCAGAGATGCCAACTATTTAAGAGCAAAACGCGCAAAAAAAATTTATAAATGGGTAAAAACGCGTAAATTTGCTTGAAAAAAGGGGTAAAAAAGCACTGGACTTTTTTTTAAACATATATATGAAAAAAGTAAAAAAAAAATTTTTGATATTATTATTCAAAGTTTTTTTTTGACAAGTTTGTTGGTTAAACTTTTGAGCAACCGATGTAAATCGTTGTACAATTTTACGTGGTCTGCATTTTCCGCTTCAAAAGTTAAATTTATTCATTGAACTTTACCCAGAACAGAATTCACATATTAAACCAAAATACCAAAAAACACTACAAATAATGTCGTTTTTATAGAGACTGGTTTAGTTCATCAAGAGGAATCATTTTCCACTTAGTCCGATTTGGCCCTTTTTTCAAACTTAATATGACCAACGGTCATTGACCATAATACATATTCGTGTCATATTTCAGGCGTCTAGCTATTAGTTTGAACTGCATACAGCTTTCCCCAGACAGACGGATATTCAAAAAATGTTTTAAAATCGATCATAAATCAATAAAATATATACTTTGTAGTATCTCCGACTAATATTTCGATGCGTAATAACAAACTATACCGTCATACTTCGTTTTGAGGTTTTAAAAATTAATTTTAAAAAGCACTTAAAGCACCAACTGAAAATTTAAAAAGCACCAAGTTGGTGCGTTTTTGTAATTTGGCACTAGGTCAAAAATTTTCGCGTTTGGACACATCAAAAAGCGCTAGATCTAGCGCGAAAAGCACTAAGTTGGCATCCCTGAATTGATCTCTTTGCTAAGAGCGAGGCTTACAAAGCTTGCCTCAGACTCAAAGAGTCAAATTGGTTCAAGTATCGCAACTTTGGACACAGTAACATTGCTAATATGGACCGTATTGACTCTGATTACACAGTGCCCAAACTATTTTTCGACCGGAAATATGAAGTTAGATTTCCGGATCGAGAATTCTGGTCGACCTGGCAGGGCCCTCCTGCGAACTCAATAAATATCTTTACTGATGGATCGAAGCAATCGCATGGTGTTGGAGCTGGTTTCACGATACTGGAACTAGACCAACACTTATCTTTTAAATTACCCGTGGACTCGAGTATCTTTTAGGCTGAGATAGCTGCTATATCAAAAGCTGTGAAATATATGGCAAAGGAAAAAGGTGCCACCCTTAATTTCTACGTGGATAGTCAAGCTGCTCTAAAGGCACTCTTGAGCTACCAAAATTAATCGAAAACGGTTTTAAAGTGTTACGAGAATTTAAAACAACTTTGCTTAAATAATGAAGTTACCTTATTATGGGTACCAGGGCACGAAGGAATAGAAGGAAACGAGAAAGCAGATGAACTCGCGAAACTTGGAGCAGATGGCATTGGTATCACCATAATGCTTTCACCGCCACTCCAGCATTTCAAACTAAAACGAAATACCCTTACTGTCGCCAAAGCAAATCGAAGATGGAAGGAACTTGGGATAAGTCGTATAAGCAGAATTTTATGGCCACGCTATAATTTAGGAAGAACTAAATTCTTACTTACACTTACGAGAATAGAATGTCGTATGTTGACAGGTTTAATAACGGGACACTGTCTTGTCGGAAAACATGCCAAGAACATGAATCTTATTACGGACGCAAGCTGTAAAAGGTGCGAGACACCAGACGTCGAGGAGACCATTGAACACATACTGTGTCACTGCCCGGCTTTGGCACGAACTCGACTATCAATTATAGGAAGTTCACAGCTCGAGACTTTGGAGGAAATTACGCAATGAAGGTCAATGTATTTAGTTTACATCGATAAGCGGAAAAAGTTTTGTGGTATCGCTATGGACCAATTGGTCTATGCGGAGTGCCCATCTGGCACCGCCACCCTAACCTAACCTTGGAATCAGGAGTTCCATTTTATATGAAATTAAGTCCTATTTTTGGAAGAATCTGTAACAGCGAATATCTCAAAAACGGTACATGCTGAAAAAAATTGGATGGCAGATTTGGATTTAGGAGAGCAAAATCTGTAAGAATCAGTTGGTTATTTCACTGGGAGGTTTTTGTTGTCAAACAGTGTAGTTATTTTGCAATAACTTCAAAAGAGGATTAGCTAGGATTTTCGTATTAACGATTTTTAAAGTTCAAAATAAAGAGAAGTGAAATGTCATTTTATCACCATTTTCACACAACCTCATTTTGCTTGAAGAGAGTTATGACCAAGTAATAAGTTAAGTAACAGACATAGCTGTGTAATTAAAAATTCCTGGGAATTCCCTAGAAACGATTTTTTTAAAACAATTTCCCGGAAATTGAAAAAGTCCGTGAAATTAAAAACCATAATTTAGATAAAAACGTTGGGTCCGTATGTAGGTCAAAATACAACATTGGGTCTTGCATATAAGTTCCTCACTCTTGTTTCGAAATTAAAAACATTTTGCGTGCCTTTGTTTTGACATGATGGCTGAATTGCATTTTAATGCTTTTATCTTACATATTCTCCCAGCAAAAAAAGTTTCACTTCTAACAAAAAGTAGTGTTTAAAAATATAAGTATCAATAGCATTTTTTCTATTCCAGAAGTGACAATCAATTACAATTACATTATGTACTTGTAATGTGCAATTGGATTATGCGCAATTAAAACTTTCGAATTTTAAAATTGTCGGATTGGGAATAGTTGCCTAATAGGGCAACTTAAATGCTATCTTATATTTGGACTTTTTTTGTAAAAACATTTGAAAGGGCCAAACAAATTTTTTTTTATCATAAAAACACTTTTTTAGTAGTGGTCAAATAATAACAGATATTTTAAGCCAAAAAAAATCAAAAAAATCCAATATTCACATAAATCTCTTAAAATACATTAAAATTCAGGCCATTGTTGGATTTAGTACACGATTAAAAATTCTGCCCAATATGCACTTAAGTCTCCCTATTGGCATTGCAATATAGCAACAAATAAAATCATTTTTGACTCAAATTTAGTTTGTGTGTATTTTTTCCACTTACTAATCAAATATAGATCTATTCGGTCCATATTTGGACTTAGAACCCATTTCCGGACCGTTGCACTATAGGGAATTTATAAGGAATTGTTGGCCAAAAGTCCATTTTTGATGTGTTCAAAAAAACATTTTTCGGATGCCATTATACAGTAAACTATATAAAAGTAAGCTTTCGGATGCCATTATACAGTAAACTATATAAAAGTAAGCTAGCACACATATTTTTGTACACCAAACTCTTTTACCGCTAGTACGGAGGCGTCAAAAACAAAATTTAATTTTTTATTATTTTTTTTTTTAATTTTGGAGAACATAACTTATTACAAAATTAGCGTACTTAAAATCCTGTATTAAAATCTTTTGAAATTAATTTCAATTATCAATAGAGCAACTAAATATATTTTGTTCAAAGTACAGGTTTAAAAGTTGATTTATATATTATTTTAATTTTTCTATTTAATTAATTTTTTTCTTTTTTAAACCAAATATATTTGTGGACTGCTACTTTTTTTGCATATAATTGCATACTCCCATATCTCTATGAGGTATTGGGAAACTCCTTGTGAGTAAGATGTATTCATCCTCTAAGCCATGCGGCTCCATGGGGAAAAGATATTTAGTGATGTCCGTCCGACCGTCTGTCGGTCTGACGGTCTGGGGAATGCACGATGCTGTCCAAACCAAAAGTGCTAGCCACCTGATGTTTGGCACGAATATGTCTTATAGTCTTACGATGTTCAAGTTCGTAAATGGGCAAAATTGGAACATGTGAAAAAAAGCTCCTTCCTTAAATAACTTAGTCTAGCTACGCAAAATCCCATATTTTACATTTTTTTTGTACATTTGCTTAAAAATTAAAAAAAAATACGCCAAAAGAAGTTCAACGCCCTGCACTTGGACCAAAGGCACTAGGAAAATTATTTTTTTGCCCGCCCCCTTTTGTGGGCGTGGATGTAAAAATTATTGTCAAAATTATATTACAAAATTGCATTAAAAACACGATTTATTAGGCCAGATCATGCCAATTTTTTATACAGAGCCTTAAAACTTATCGCCAAATAAACTTGCCAAATTTTGAGGCAATATCCCAACTTTTGGAGTTTTGGCCAGAAAATACCAGAAAATTCCCTATAGTGCGTTGGTATAGGTTCAGCTTTGAATTTTCTTACTTGTTTTTGATTATATATAATGACTAGGGATGAGATTTTCATGCACTAAAAAATCGAAAATATGCGCTTAAAATATGCGCTAAAATACTCGAAATATGCACTAAAAAACCTGAAAATATGCACTAAAAAATAAAATGCGCACAATAAAAATCTTGTTGTCATGAAAAAACTTCTTAAAAAGCAAAAGGTAACGCCGGGTTTAAATAGTAACATTTAAAACTTTATATAAGCAAGATTTTTTTAGAACTTAAGACAATCTATAAAAAAAAAATTAAAGAAAAAAAAATATTTTTCTTATTTCCAAAATAAATTTTTAAAATTTCAAATAGTTTTTGAAACAAATAAATTTCAATTTGTGTTTTTGCTCATTTATGCCAAAATATGCAAAAATATGCACTTAAACGTTGGAAATATGCACAAAATATGCATTTAAAACCAAAATATGCAAAAATATGCATTTTCACCAAAATATGCAAAAACAAATCGATGCCATTTTAACGCAAATTTCTTGATTCGGAAAGATAATTGATCGATATCGTTTTTAGACTATCGACAAAAAACATGCATTTGCATGGAAATCTCATCCCTAATAATGACTTTTTTTAGTTCTATGAAGTGGTATACCCTTTTCTTGCTGGGTTGTATTGCAATTTTTTGTGGGAAAAACAGTGTATCGATAACAAATGTTGAAATGTTTGTTTGGAAACGAATTAGTGTTATACCGCGGTTACGTTGTGGAACACACCTTATATTAGGGAAGGAAATACCAAGCCCTTGTAGCCCTCTCACCTAATATTTGTTGTTATTAAAAAAGGGACAGAGTCCTATTTATTTGGGGCATAATTATCATTAGATTACGAAAACTAAAATAAAATCAAAATCGCTTTGGCCGAAAATGTATGGTCATCAAAGGCTTAAATAATTACACTGTGCTACAAAAAAAAAAAAAAATCGAATATACTTTTCAAATGAGCTAGAGAAGGTTGTAGGTCTCGTCGAAAAGGTCACAAAATGACCACCAAACTTGCCAGACATCCTCAAATTTTTAAGTTATTGTCAAAAATCGTTTTTTTTTTGGGACTTTTTTTTCGCGAAAAAAAAATTTTTTCGAAAAATTTTGTGTTTGTAATTTATCGTATTCTACTCATTTCCATAAATTAATAGGAAAATAAAAAAAAATTGGAAAAAAAATTTCGCGAAAAAAAAATTGCGAAAATAAATTTACGCGAATAAAATTTTTGTTTTCAGATAGAGTTAGATGATAAAAACTCTAAATAATATAAAAAAAATTATTTTTTTTTTACTTAAAAATAAAAAAAAAAATCGCGAATATCGCTAATACATACGATAACATTGAAAAAAAATGATATTACAATGGGATTTACTACTTTAGCTGTAGCTTTACCAGATGGCTGTCGTAAATTCAAATCAAACTAAAAATATTGAATCAATTTTTTCACGAAAACCAAGATTTTTCGCGTACAAAAAAAGTTTTTCGCCAAAAAATTCACGGTATTATGGTTTGTTGTGTTAGTTTAACAGACTTGAGAGGTCGCGCACCATAATGTTGAAGGTTTTTGACCTTGAAATTGCTTTATTACGTTTTTAATATAACAAGATATGTAAAATATCTCAAAAACCTGAAAAAATATAGATGAATTTTCAAAAAATAACAAAATAACACTGTAAGTAAAATTTAAACTTTTGAAATGACACACAAAAAACGCCGAGACACCCCAACTTATTTTTGGGTCATAAAATCCAGTGGTATACTCCGTTTTAAAAAGTTAGCTCAACATAACGAGATATTTCGATTTTAAATTTGCAAATGTAGAGGAAAAATTTAATAAATCAAAAAAAAAATTATAAAATTCATCAAAATAGAAGCAAGTATTGTTCCATGTCCACTTGAAAATGGACGTCCATTATTTCTATATATAAATTTTGACAAATAAGAAATTTTTAACAAGATTTTTAAGTTTTTTCATTCAAATAAAATGAAAAATCCCCTTAAATCTACTACAAATTTAAAATCGAAATATCTCGGGATTTTGAGCTAACTTTTCAAAACGGGGTACACCACTGGATTCTACGACCCAAAATTAGGTTGACGTGTCTCGGCGTTTTGGTGTGTCATTTTCACCTACTTACAGTGTAATTAGATATTATTGAAAAAATCAATAGATATCTTTTTTATATGTATGGACCAATTAACACACATAGAAAGCCCTATCCTTCTTCTATACAAAACAGTTAAATAATTTAAAATCGATTTAAAAGTTTTTGAATAACACGAGGTTTAGTAAGAACATTTTAAACTGTTCACGTTTTTTTTTGACAATTACCCTAAAATTTAATGGGTGTTTTTGTGATCTACTCGGGTTTGTCGAGTTTGTTTGTCACATCAAAAGTATTTTTCCACTGTAGCACAGTGTTATTTAAAAATATTATAACTTACATTAAGGAAATCTCTTAGCCAAACCACATCTGGTTTAGGATCACCAACGACTTCACAGAAAATAATGACAGTATCACCTTCATAAGCTTCACTGGAACGGGGCTTGACAACAAACAAAGGTTCTTTGGAGTAACTAAAAAAAATCACGAGAAAAACAAGTAAATAACATAATATTACAATTTCCAAACCTAAAAAACTTACGGCATATCATTTGTCCTTATAGCTGGAACATTCCTAGATGATTGTTGCTGCAAACTCATATCATCTTCCTCTAATGGTTCTATGCAAACACGACACAAACTTTCTTGTTTTCCGACAGCATTGGAAGCTATGCAAGTGTATATACCAGCATCACGTATATTAGCCTCTGATATAACTAATTCTACAAAACCAGTTGTATCTAAAGATGCGGCCAGTCTACGACTTGGTCTCAATTTAACACCGTTACGATGCCAGGAAACACCAACAGCTGGATAAGCTTCAACTTTAGCAGTCAAACGAATTTCTTGACCTTCTTGGAATATGTACAGAGGATCTAGAGGCATATAAAATTCCGGTGATATATAAGCTCTTATACCCTTGTCGACTACAAGCGAACAATGACAAGATACTGAACCTAATTCATTCTTAGCGGTACAAGTGTAAACGCCACTATCAGTTAATGTAGCACTGGACAATTCTAATGTATAGAAATGATTGTCTTCTGAGATTAAACAACGTCTACTGGTCTCTACAAGTTCATCATCTTTGTACCAAGAAATTTCTGGTTGTGGATAACCTACCACTTGACAGGTTAAACGTACTGGGTAGGTGACTTGAACACGTCTATCTCTTAGGCGCATTGTAAATATTGGCAGAGTGTCACCAGAAGCCGATATGTTTTCATTACGAACAATTTCTTTTAGACGATTATCAGCTTCATAGAGCTTTGGATCAGATACTACCTGTAGGCGGGCAAATGTAGAAACGCGACCTTTAGAATTAGTAGCTTCGCATGTATAACGACCTGCATCTGATTCGGTAACTTGTTTAATCGTTAACGTACAAGTAGAACCAATTTTACGAGTCTTAATACGTTCACTCTCAATGTTACTGCTTATACGAAGACCATCTTTATACCATACAATATCTGGACGAGGACTACCACGTACCACAGATTCCAAAACGAATTCTTTGTTTATTAATGCTTTAACTTGTCCTGGCAGGATCATCGTAAATTCAGGAAGACATTCTACACCACCAACTTGCAATGGTGATGAAGTTTGAACAGATGGACCCCAACCATAACGATTTTTAGGCGTAACACGGAAATGATATTCAACATTTGATTTCAGATTGAATGCATCGAATGAGTTAATGGGTGTCAGACCAAGTTCTTTCCACATGGCACCACCATCATGTCCCACAACCCAAGCATCAATTCTGTATGCAATAACGGGGGCCGAATTATTGGTGGGAGGTTTACCCCATGACAAACTTATGTGTGTAGGTCCTGAATCGACCAATAATGGTTCCGTTGATATAGCAGCCGGTGGATCTAAGAAAATTAAAAAATCATCAAATAAGTATAAGAATTTCTAATTCAAATTGGGAATTTTCTATAAATTTTCCAAATTCCCAAGTAAAACTGATGAGGAAGTTATACCTAGGGGTTCTTTTAGGTTTTCCTGAAGATCTGAAATGCGGTGTTGGATAATAACGTAGATTTTTCAACTGGACTGCAATCCCCTGAGTCATGTTTAAAACGAATTAACTCCCATTTCTGTATGACAAATGTACGACGAACGTAATTTGTTAGAAACCGTGGGTTAGTCTCCAAAATCTTCTAGAGCTCTGCTGAGAGAGCTAAGCACGAGCAAAGTAAACAGAAAAATTTGGCCGCATTACGATCTCATGAAAACTCGCTACCTACTTTCTCTTAACAGAAGCGATTGTCGTCCACTCGCGGAAGTGGTTACAGGACACTGCCTAATTGATTTCACGCAAAAACGATGCCAATTGTAAAAGATGTGATGAACCTAATAAAGATTGGCCAGACACTGCATGATAACACAAAGACTGACCCGGTCTATGGTCAAAAGAATAAGGCTGCGTTTTTGAGATCTCAGTTAAACTAGGTTAAGTTAATCTAAAAGCTGATTTGTGTTGCCTATACCAAGTGCGTAAAGAAAATTTCGGTGAAACAGCTTAGTTTTGCTTAAAATGTTGGTTTTTAATGACCGGCCTAAGAATGACAGATATTGCTGTCATCCACAAAGAATATATAGGGTATACAGTAAGGTTCAGTAAGTGTTTCATAAAACTCAAAAGAAAGAACAGACCCCTGTGATACACCTGCGTTTAATATGAAGTTCCTAAAGGAGAACTCTTCTGCAACAACACGAATAGAACGTTTACTAAGAAAGCTTGAGATAACCCAAGCAAAACTAACACCAACTCCAAATGCTCTTATCTTCGAGATAAGTGCATGGTGACCAACTCGACGAAACGCCTTGGAAATATCCAGAGCGATAACCTTACTTCACCAAGGTGGTGAATGAATCTATTTCACTGTTTAGAGAGAAACGCCATCGTATCACCTGTAGAACGGCCTTACGAAAACCATTCTGACGATTGCCCTTACGGAAACAATACTGACGATTCCTCAACAGGCCATTTAACTCCAATTAGTTCACAAAATGGAAGTTTACCATACTCTCCATAACCTTTGAGAGCGTAGAGTATATGGCGACTGGACGGTAGTTTTCGGGGTCCGCGGCTTCCCCTTTTTTCGGGATTGGTTAGATATTGGATATGAAATACTGAAAAGATTTCGTAATGGGGTCAGTCTTAGTGAAATCAATCAAAAATAGCTAAAAATTTTCGTGACCCCCTCCGATTTTGATGAAATTTGGTTTAGTTGTAACACTAAGTGATAAACTAATGTACACTTATTTTCAGCCCTCTAAGTAAACAGTGGGCGAAAACACGGAGGGTCAAAATTTCCCCCAAAATCTCCCAATCGCGACACTTTGCACCGTAAAAACTTAATATCGTTGGTTCTATTATAGCTAGAAAGCCCATTTTTGATTTGTTTTGAAGCTCATAATATGCTCTATAAGACCTACCATAACCAAAAAATTTTCGAAAAAAATAAGGGTTACCACCCTTATTTTAAGGTCGTGATAAAGGGAGGAGAAAATGGGGATGATGGTATCCCCCGATTTTTTTTTTACTTGATAATCTTATAGAAAAAGTCCTAAAGAATATATTCTCAAATTTTTAAGTTGGGACAACAATGGGATCGCTCAAAATCAAAATTTTTCACAATTTTCCCCAAAATCTCCAAATCGCAACACTCTTTAACCTTAAAAATTTAATATCATAAGTGCTTATGTAGCTACAGAGCCAATTTTTTTTGTTTTAAAGCTTATAATACGCTCTACAAGACATACCAAAACCAAAAAATTTTCCAAAAAAAGGAATTGGTGTCCCCCTTATTTGAAGGTCGTGGCAAAGGTTGGAGGAAATGGGGGGAAAGTATCCCCCGATTTTTTTTTTACTTGGGATTCTCAAAGTGCAAGTCCTAATGAACATAGTTTACAATTTTTACGTTGGGACAACAATGGGATCGACCAAAATCAAAATTTTCCCCCAAAATCTTCCCCCAAAATCATCAAATCGCGACATTCTTGCGCCTCCCATTGTAGTCCCAAGATAAAAATTTCAGGATATGCTTTCTAGAACTTACTCTTAAAAAAAAAAAAAAGTGAAAAAAATTGGGGGATACTATCCCCCGATTTCCCCCACCCCTTGCCACGATCTTATAATACAAGAGGCACCCCTAATTTTTTTTATTTTTTTTTTTGTAATAGTAATATTGTTGGGCATATTAAGAGCTTTAAAACAAACCAAAAATGGACTCTGTAGCTACAATACAGTCCACGATATTAAATTTGTAATGGGCAAGAGTGTCGCGATTTGGAGATTTTGGGGGAAATTGTGAAAAATTTTGATTTTGGTCGATCTGATTGTTGTCCCAACATAAAAATTTTAGGATGTGTTCATTAGGACTTGTTCTTTGACAATACCAAATAAAAAAAAAATCGGGGGATACTTTCCCCCCATTTCCTCCACCCTTTGCCACGACCTTTAAATAAGGGGAGCACCCTTCTTTTTTTTCTAAAATTTTTTGGTTAAGGTAGGTCTTATAGAGCGTAATATAAGCCTTAAAACAAACAAAAATTGACTCTGTAGCTACAATAGCACAAATGATATTAAATTTTTAAGGTTCAAGAGTGTTGCGATTTGGAGATTTTAGGGGAAATTGTGAAAAATTTTGATTTTGAGTGATCCCACTGTTGTCCCAACTTAAAAATTTGAGAATATATTCTTTAGGACTTTCTCTATAAGATTATCAATTAAAAAAAAAATCGGGGGATACCATCATCCCCATTTGCTCCTCCCTTTGTCACGACCTTAAAATAAGGGAGGTAACCCTTATTTTTTTTCGAAAATTTTTTGGTTATGGTAGGTCTTATAGAGCATATTATGAGCTTCAAAACAAACCAAAAATGGGCTTTCTAGCTATAATAGAACCAACGATATTAAGTTTTTACGGTGTAAAGTGTCGCGACTGGGAGATTTTGGGGGAAATTTTGACCCTCCGTATTTTCGGCCCCTGTTGACTTAGAGGGCTGAAAATTTGCATTTGTTAGTTTTTTACGTAGTGTAAGAACTTAACCAAATTTCATCAATATCGGAGGGGGTCAAGAATATTCATGATTGATTTCACTAATAATGACCCAATGGACTATCCAGTATCGTAGATCACTTCTTCAACAACAGTGCTGTAATACTATTTGGTCCCGGATATTTGTTCTAGTTGATCAATGTCAGTAAAGAGACCAGATTTGAGTTAAGCATGGCTCAGAAAATCAATATCAGTGTATCGTGTTTTCTCCATATATCGATACCATTTTTTTTTTTTTAATAAAATGTTATCCTGCTGGTCTACCTGTTCCAAGAGTTCCCCATGCCAAACGTATGACCGACCTTTAATTTTTTTTTTTCAACTCCAACATTGGCTGGTTAAGGCGGTAGGAGAAATTTTTATAAAAATGTACTTTTGTATGGGAGACCAGCAAGGGAGTGAAATTTTTGCAAAATCAAATATTAGGCTTGTTTTTTGCTGACCGGATTAAGATTAACTTTATTTTGTTTAAAAATGGGTCAAATCAAGTCCAGATATTTTTTTATCATTTTGTTCTGAAATTACATACAATTAGTTAATATAAACAGAAAAAGAAATTATGCTTTGTCCAAAATGTGAAGAATGAAAAATAAATTTAGTAAAATCCTAGGATTAACTCCGATTTATTTATACCATTTTACATTTTGAACAACGCTTAATTTGTTTTCCTGTTTATATTTACTAATTGTATGTTGATTCAGAAAAAAAAATTCTGGACTTGATTTGACCCATTTTTTAGAGTTAATCCTAATCTTAATCCGGTCTGAAAAAAACAAGACTATTGTATTAACGCCTTAATAATTAAGTATTATCATTATTTTTTATAACACTGTGCAACACGATTCCTTTTACATACGCACACTTTAAACGCTTTTAATTTTCTGTTTGTTAACAGATTTCCTAAAAAGTTATATGTGTACAATGTGCTAGTAAAGGCCTAAGAAACCCTGCTTAGTGGGTGTGGTTATCTCTTATACTTTCCGAGATAGAGCCATTTTAAAAAGTGAAATTTCAAATTTTGACCGATCCGGCTCTAGTTTTTTGTCAATAGCACGGCCGCATTTATTCGGATTCATTCCAGACTAATTTCATTTGAAAACTAGATAGATTTATGAGAAAACGTTGGGGTTAAAAAAATATCGGGGGTGGTCGTACACATGATTCCTCTAGGGGCATCCTTGGGACAGTTAGAGCGATGGGAGCAAATTTCGTAAAAATAGCATTTTGTATGAAAGCCCCCCAGTTGGCAACGTCCTCGAGGCATCCTCAGTGACGGAGCGGTGACATGTCAGAGTCACTGCTGACATCCACAAGACATCTCTATGTACTGGGTTGAGGACAGTTTCATACAAATTTTCAAAATGTCCGCACTCAAAGTCAGCAGTGGTCAGGGCTGACCTTCTGTGGACATGTCACCTAAGACTTCTTTAGGGAAATGTCTGACGTAATACAAAAAATTTTCGTATTTCCCTTAGTTTTTACTTTTATCAATTTTCATTTATAAATTATCTTTCTCATATTTAGAAAAAACTTTTCGCCTTTTTTAGTCCCAACTGGATTTGAACCTGGAACCTCCAGTTTATTAGTCCCACACCTAACTACTTGTTCCAAACTTTATTTTGAAAATTGTTTGTCTATTTATTATTTTTGTTATACTTGATAGATTTTGATTTTATTTTAAATAAATCGATAATGTTGCCAATTTTTTCTTGGAAATTGAAGAGTTGCTCAGATTTGAAATTCTAATTTAATATACTGCCATTCTGTAGACATTTCCTTTTAGACGTCTTAGAGCTAAAACACCTCAATTCAACCGAGGAGTTGACCGCACCCCCTCCAAATTTAATGAAATTATGTACTGGGGTTTACTTTAACAAAAAAGAGATTTTGCCAATTTTTCAGGCTTCTGGTGATTCCAGTATTCGAGATATGAGGTCTTGAAAATTACCAAAATCGTATATATTTGACAAAAGTGTTCCGAGATAAATATAGATAACTCGAAAAGTAAAAACACTACAAGTCTCAGTCAGGTTGCAAATAATAGGTAATGAGACAGCCTTTAAAATGGCATTCCCCAAGATTTTTTTTGAAAAAGGTCAAAGGTCATTGATTTTAACCTTCATTTTTGGAGAGCTATATCTCAAAAAACGATATTTTTAAAATTTTGGAAAAAATATATGTTGTTAAGAATCACCTACACCAGCGGTTACCAACCTTTTTGGCTCGCGTACCACTAATTTTAAATTTTATCAGCCGCGTACCCCTTCACAGAAAAAATTTTAAACAAATTTCAATCAACAAAAACGTAGATTTAATCAATTTTCTGATTGAAATTCCTCCAATTAAAAAAATTGTTATATCAATCATCAAATTGTAGGTGATTGATTGAACATTTTTTCAATCAAAAATTTTTCCGATGTTGATCAAAAATTTGATCAATTTTTTATTCATAGTCAATCAAAATAAAGATTGATTTAACAAATAAATTGTAAGCTTATTACAAAATAATCAAAAAATTCAAATTTTTTGCTTTTCAATATGTTGCCAACAACAAAAAAAGTAAAACCCGGGTATTTTGTATATTTTTTAATTAATCTATTCAAATAAATTAAAGCGAAAAAAAATTTCTAATTCGACAGTTAAAGAAAATATAACAAATTTAATCAAAACATTGATTGACTAATTAAAATTTTGTTGATCAATATATTTAATTGAACATTTTTAGCCAATAATTTTTTGTGTGTTAACGAGTTTTTTGTTTTTTCATTAAACACTTCTCATATAAATATGTTTAGAAATTTAAAATAAATTATATTGTAAAGTTTAATTAATTGTAGTACTTTTATTTTTATATCAAACTTAAAGTTTATATAAAAAAAACACAAAAATTCAAAATTAATGAAAACTTAAAAATAAAATTTTATAATGACTCTGTGGAACAAGTTCATTGAAATTCGCACTCCCATGAATAAAAATACATCAAGTAAAAAATTTTGAACTCCTTATGCCAAATCTGCCTTCCTAACTTTTCTACCACGCAAGATTTTTAAAATATTCGCATTTGAATATTGAAAAACGGTAATTTGGTACTTTTTGGGTCTCCCCTGTAACGTATTCTAAGTTGCTCACACAAAATAGGACTACTTTTAGTATAAACGAGACCTCGTGATTCCAAATCTGGCATCCAAATTTTTCAAACACGTGGTGTTTTTGAAATATTGGCGTTTAAAAAACTGAAAATCAGCAGTTATATTATATTCTTTATAAATTATTCTAAAGTTTTCAAACAAGAATATCTCGAAAACGGAACATGCTAGAAAAATTTGGATTGCAGTTTCGGAATCAGAAGGTCCCTTTTATTTAAAATCGTGTCCTATTTTGTTGCAAAAAAAAAAAAATGCGAAAAAAAGATTAAAATTTCGCGTACCCCCGTGGGTAGTTTCGCGTACCCCCTAGTGGTACGCGTACCATAGGTTGGTAACCGCTGACCTACACTACTTAAGTTTAAATTTTCAGGATGGAGACTTCATTGGAACTTTTTATATTAATAGAAACATTGTGACAGGAAAGAAAAAGCGGTGTAATTTCCCTTAGAAAAAAAAAATATTTTTTTTGTCTTTGAAATTCTGGTACCAAAATTCGTTTTTCTGAATGTTTTTGACGTGCTGAGTCCAAATATGACCTTTGAACTGGTCTATCGCTATTACTTTTGAAGATATCAGCACATAAATGTGTAAAAATTGCTCAAATGCTATTGCTGTGTTTCTTTGAACATTTAGGTGCATATATCTTGAAAAGTAATAACGATAGACCAGTTCAAAGGTCTTATTTGGACTCAGCACGTCAAAAACATTCAGAAAAATGAATTTTGGTACCAGAATTTCAAATACAAAAAAAATATTTTTTTTTTCTAAGGGAAATTACACCGCTTTTTCTTTCCTGTCACAATGTTTCTATTAATATAAAAAGTTCCAATGAAGTCTCCATCCTGAAAATTTAAACTTAAGTAGTGTAGGTGATTCTTAACAACATATATTTTTTCCAAAATTTTAAAAATATCGTTTTTTGAGATATAGCTCTCCAAAAATGAAGGTTAAAATCAATGACCTTTGACCTTTTTCAAAAAAAATCTTGGGGAACGCCATTTTAAAGGCTGTCTTATTACCTATTATTTGCAACCTGACTGAGACCTGTATTTGTATTACTTTTTGAGTTATATTATCTCAAAACACTTTTGTCAAATATTTACGATTTTGCCAATTTTCAAGACCCCATATCTCGGGAAGAAAAACTACCAGAAGTCCAAAATTTTGGCACTATGATTTTTTTGTAAGGGCCCAACTATATTCCTAGTTTCATAAAATTCGAAAGGGGTAAGGTCAAAAATGCTACTTTTTTCGGTTGAATTGAGGTGTTTTAACTCCTTAGAGGAATTGTCCACACTCTTAAAGCAAACATTCAGAGCTGACAATGTTAGGACATGTCATTAAGGATTACCTATGATTTGTCAGTACCCAATGACATTTCCTCAAGGAATCACTGTGGAAATTTCCTCAGTGACACCAGGGTTTAAAAAAAAACTCTAACGTACGGTACGTTAGTGTTCTGTACGGAACTATGGAGCGACCGTACATTATCGAAACGTACCGTTCCAAGAACACATTCACTAAAAAGTTTTTTCGCAAACAGAATTCCGAACGTTATGCCTGCGAGTTGAAGAACAGAAACTTTACGATAACGTACCGAACTAGGTTAGAAACAAAATAAAGTTATTTTAGTGTTCTGTTTGCGAACTTTTGAGACATTTTTTAAATTTAAATGGCGATATCTTGAAAACTAAGCAAGATAGAGCAAAACGGAGCACATTTTTGGTTCTTGGGATCTCCATAGTATCACTAGGCCTCTACACATGGGTGGACCTTATTGGGTCCTTATTTTGAATCTAAAAAAGTTAGCATTCCGGGAAATTTAAAAATGCAAATATCTCGCTAAATACTGTCGACACGACATTAAGTCTAAAAGCGATCATGTACTACGAGACAAGATCCACAAAAATGCTTTTAGACTTTTCATCGTGTCGGCAGTATTTAGCGAGATATGAGCATTTTTAAATTTCCCAGAATGCTTCTCAAAAGTTCGCAAACAGAACACTAAAAGAACTTTATTTTGTTTCTAAACTAGTTCGGTACGTTATCGTAAAGTTTCTGTTCTTCAACTCGCAGGCATAACGTACGGAATTCTGTTTGCGAACACCTTCACAACCACTAAAAAACTTTTTAGTGAATGTGTTCTTGGAACGGAACGTTAAATAACGTACTGTTTTTTTTCGAACACTGAGTGACACATTTTCCAACTGGGCCTCTTATGGAGTAGAAATAGGGAGCAGGTTTGTTCAAAAAATGTTATGGTGTAAAAATTAATGGAGGTCGGTCTTACGTTGCACCCCACTAGGAGCGATTTTGTTGAAGTAAAAAAATATTGGAGATCGGTCATACATTCGACTCCTCTACGGGCATCCTTGCAAAAGTAAGAGCGATGAGATCTAATTTTATAAAAATTTCAGTTTGTATGGGAGCCCCATTAAGGAGTAAAAATATGAAAAAGGTTTGTTTAGAAAAAATGCTGGGATATACAAGTTAATAGGGGTCGATCTTAAATCGCACCTCCTATAGGAGCGATTCCGAGGCTCCTATAAAAATATAAAAAAATTATTAAAAATAAAACTCTCTTAAATATTTTTCTTTTTCCCCGGAGAAACATTTTTATTTTATTATTTAAAATATATAGTATCTGAGTGTTTGTGTGTGTGTTATACGTAAATGTAAACCTGGATTAGAGTGATGTAATCCATTTTTGGAAATTAAAAAATAAAATTAACAAAATAATGACAAAATTTGAAATCACGTTTATAATACAATCGTGAGCTAAAAAATAAATACTAAATGAGACAATGGAAAATAAATAAATACAACTGTTGTTAACGTTGAACTCTAATTGAGCATAATCCAAGGTTAAACCTGTTTTTTTTTTGTTTTTGAAGATGCAAAAAATTTGGGAAAATATGTAGCATGTAGTATAAATATATAAATTATTATTGATCCAGTAACTATCTTATCTGGAAAGAAGAATTAAAATTCAAGAGAGAAAAAAATTACGTTAAAAAGTAATTTAAATTTAAAGGATAACGAAAACGGAATGACGGACACAACACAAAATTTGACACACAAATTGAACCATTTACAAAAGTAATTGAATTCTATTTTTTAATTTAATAAAAATTTCAAAAAGGAACATTTTTCAATATATTTTCTTCTGTGCAAACACACTCAAACAGAAACAATAAATAAATGAGTAAATTTTTAATAGTATTGAGTAAAAAAAATTACTCAATTTTGCACCAGTAAAAAATTTAATAGTATTGAGTAAATATTTAATAAAAATTTTATTTTGAGAAAGATTATTATAGTTCAAGGTCATATTTATTTAATAATCATTACGATGATATTGTCAAAGTGGTGGTTAGTAAAGAAATATGGCCTTGAGCTAGAATAATCTTTCTCAAAATAGAATTTTAAAGGTCGAGTAATAAATAACTTTTATTAATGAAAAAATTAAAACGGAGTAAAAATGTATCAATTATTTTTTTAAAGTTTCATATTTTTTTAAACTTTACCAAATATCTTTATGCATTGAAGACATAGTAAAATTTTATAAATATGATAACAAACTTTCATATAAATATAAAAAAACTATAAACTAAATGAGAATTTACAAAATTAAGTGATTAAAAAAAATAAAAAAAAATATAAAATTTTTATTAAATTATTTACTGAAGTTTTCTGTAATTTTTTAAGAAAATTTTTAATTGTTTTAATTAAAAAAATTGTTCAATTGTTTACTCGTAATTTTAAACAAATGATAACTCAAATTGTTTCTTTGTCATTTTTTTTCTGTGCACATTTCAGATTTACATATTACAAATTATAAAGTTTTTGGGGGAAAAAATTCAATATTAAAACAAAAATTTCTAACTAAGACAAAAATTTGGAAATATTCGGAAAATATTAAAGAGTGACGCATGGAGGTCAAAGGTCACACAAGAAAACATAACCTTAGGAAGACTTTAATTTGTATTTTTTTTAAAAAATGTTAGTAGAAATATTTATTCAACCAAAGGGACTATAACCCTCCGGCAACATCTTCCATAATTATGTAGACATAAAGCAACAAACACACACAAAATCACAATAACAACCAACAATTTGTTGTTATTGTTTTGTGCGTTTGTTGTTTTATGTCTACATAATTAATGGAAGGTGTAGCCGGAAGGTAAAAGACGTCACATACGGTAATTTGGCAAAATTTTCTTCGTCGTTTGTTTTTGATAAGTTCATTCGTTTTGCAAAATTTCTAGAGTCCGACCGAAACCACTTTTTGATGCCGAACCGAAACCGAGCTTTTTCGGCCGAAACCGAACCGAAACTTACAAAATAAATTATCGCCTGGCGTGAAAAAAATTATTGTGATTGCTTTAAAGAAACAAATACAGCACTTTATGTTTTTAAACCATAGAAATTGTTGTATTTATCATACAAAATAATTATTTTACTAAGGCCGCTGTTCCAAAAAAAGTAAATCACATAAAAAATGTGAAAATGAAAATTTCCGATTTTTTTTGATGTTCTAGATTTCACATCCGAAATTCTTTTTCGTTTTGTTTCACCTAAATAAAATTTGGTGAAAGTAAAACGAATGTACTTTTTTCCTTATAATTTTTTAAATTTTAATTATTCGATTTCAATTTCGAATGAAAACATGATCAATTAAACACTAAACTTGATTTCATGTGATTCGGAAATTTTCATGTGAATTGAAAAGTTGTGAAAGACAGAACAGAGGCCTAAATTAAAAAAATATATATATTTTTATAAAGAACTAAAAAAATTGTACATTTGAAGATTAAGAGAAGAAAAATGTTTGTACTATAAAACTATCACATTTTTTGAACAACCTTGTTATTTTTTGTTTAAATAAACTAAATCAAGTGGAAATTAAAAAACTCAGCGACTTTTTTATATATTTTTTAAATAACCAAAAAGTTTTGGTTTCGGCTAATATTCGGCCAAAATTTTGCCGAATACCGAATACGGACCGAAACCCCAATATTCGGCCGAAACCGATACCGAAACCGAATATTCGGTCGGACTCTAAAAACTTCACTCAAAAACACACTTATATTTAAACAAGAATCACAAAATTTTTCGTATTAAGAATTGCGTAAGCTTTGATTAAAGTAAGCTTCGGTACATTTTTGAGTAATCACTTGTTTAAATTAAAAAAAAAATTGAGTAATTTTTTAATTGACTTAATTAAAAATTTACTCAAAAGTTTTTAAACAAATTTAAGTAAATAATTTAATAAAAATTTAATCGTTTTTTTATTTTTTTTTTAATCTATTAGTTTTTAGAATTCTCGTTTAGTTTATAGTGTTTTGTTATCATCTTTATGAAAAGATATTAATACGAATTTTTGACACAATATATAGAAGGATGTAACAAATAATTATGTATTGTTTACCCAAAATCGACATATTTTGAGTTATGACACTATACAAGTAAATGAGCGATGTCTTTAAGACATAAATATATTTGGTAAAAATTTGAAAAAAAGTTTTTTTTTTGTAAAAAAAAGGAAAACTTTTTTAAACTTTAAAAAAAATAAATGGATAAATTTTGAGTAAATTTTTACTTGGCACAATTAAAACCTTAATTAAAAAATAACGAAAAATTTGAGTTAAGTTTTAATTCTGTCAATTAATAATTTACTCAAACTTTTTGACATACATTTAATAAATTTTTATTTTAAGTTTACTCAATACTATAAAATCGGTGCAAAATTAAGTAATTTTTTACTCAATAGTGTTAAAAATTTAATCAAATTTTTTTTTTCTGTGCGGATTAAATTTAGTTTGAAAAATATGGAGGTTTTTTCCTAAGTTCAGGAAATTAAAAAAAAATCTCCAAAACTACTCGCGTATTTAATTCGTACGGAATTAACAACTACAGTTTCCCATTTTTTGGTGGTTTTGGCCTACTAGAATGCTCTACTCTCGCTTGTTGTGGTTATTTAAACAAAACGAAGACCTACACACCAGACATGATCAAAACTATTCATCGTTTAAGAACTGTAAATCAAAACCAAAAACTATTGAACTAGATGCGCGAACTAGGTTCCTTATCTTAAATGAACGAAAATTATAGCACACTCGATTGAACTAGATGAGTGAACTAAATATTTTATCTCAACTGAACGAAAATTATCTCAAAAGCCTTTGGCCAAGTTGAAAAAGATAGTTGCTTGAACAGAGAAGTTGATGCTGAACTAAATATCGACCCTAAAAAATGCTCTCAAATACCGAAATCTGAACACGTACCGTTTATTGGACCATCAAAGAGAAATATTAAAAAAAAGAGAAACCCCTATAATACTTTTAATTTTAATTTCGAATTCAAAAATCGTTTGATGCCCTGTTCCTGAATGGCAAACGTCATTCGTCTTTGACGAGTTTGAATGTATTTTGTTACAATAACAAAATATGTACATTCGTCACAAACGAATAACATTCGTCATACAGAAACTGGGCATTAGTATAAATATAGTCAAAACATTTACAACAAATATTTACAAATACGTGGGGATAACACTTATTTTATTTTAAAAACCAAAACTTACCTTTGAAATATGAAACATCAGGAAAACTTTCTAATGGTTGGCCCCAACGAGGCGCTGAAGGAGTTTCAGAACGAGCTCTAGGCATTACCTAAGTACAGATAAAAATGTTTTTGTGACAGTTTAACAATTAAAAAAAAAATCAATTGAATTTAAAAATAATTATCAATTAAAATCTTTAAATAAAAAATTAAAAAAAAAATATGATTATGGCAAGTACACGATAAGCATAAGCTAAGGATTAAGCAAACTATGAAGAGAGAGGGAGCTGTAGAAGCTTATTCTTTCTTTTTGGGAGTTTTAATCTAGAAAAGCAAAAAAAAAGAAAAAGCCATGAAATAAATACAATTTGCTAATCAAAAGTGACATATAATTTGGACGGTACCACGTATGTATAATGGACGAGCTTTAAACAAACAAATTGAGAAGAACACTTAGCCATCTAATATTTACCTCAACTGTTACGAATATTCGGTCAGTGCCATTATTATTGCGTGCAACAACAAAGTAGGTGCCAGAATCAGAAATTTGTGATTTTTGTACGGCAAATCTGGTGAAATCATCGGACACTTCTTTGCTAACACGATCAGATTTAGTAATATCTTTAAGACCCTTCATGAAAGTCACTGTAAAGAGTTTTTAAGACCATTATAAACTTTTTGTTTTTAAATTTAGTAAATATATTATGCTTACATCTTGGTTTTGGATCACCAGCAATTCTAAATGAAATCGAGAAGGGATCACCAACAGCAATTTTCATTTCAGTTTCGGGTCTTGAAAGGAACAAAGGTGGACGATCTTCTTTTTCCGCACCTACCGATACATCAACATGAGCCTGTGATTCAATGCGACCGAATGCATTTTGAGCTCGACAAGTGTATGTGCCCTCATGTTCAGCTTCAGCATTCATTATGGTCAATGTATAAACACCACGCTCGTAGAATGTCTTAACATTTGGTTGACCATGCAAGGATCTACGATCACGTAGCCATTGTACTTCAATAGGTGTATTGGTGTGCATAAATTCAGCCGAAATAGCAATTGTACCGCCATTGCAAACAGTTTGATTTCCCAAAGGAGAAATGAAATGAGGCTTATTGGGATCACGATGATAGAAACCACGTGTCTTATCCATAGTGTAATTTTCACGGCCTCTAAAGTCGACATGATGAGTAATCTTATTTTCGGCGGCCTCATTACGAGCAACACATGCATATAGGCCGGAATCCTTTTCAGTTGGAGTAGTAATAACCAATTTGGAGTAACCATCATCCTGGTCTACTTGAATGTATTTCTCGCCTGGTACAATAGGTTCAGAACCCTTTACCCATTGGATTTCCGGACGTGGTTTACCACGGACACGGCAATCCAAAACCAATTCATTGTCATTAAGAGAATAGTTGTCTGCATAAATAAAAATTAGAAATATTTAGAATCTTGATATATTAAGAAATTAAAAGTTACAAGACATTAAAAAGAATTAAAAAGAAAAAAACACTGGACAAAATACCAACATTAAACATTCAAATGTTTTAATGATTGAATTCTGTATTATCCTGTGGAAATAAAATTAGTGGTTTTAAAAATTTATACTTCGTATGATATAAATACCTCTAATGGACTGTACAAAAGTCGTAGGCTGTACAGCATCCTCGTAATGTTTATAAATACGTAACTGACTGTGACTCAAAGTTTCGCCATAGTCATTTGTAGCTCGACATATATAATGACCACTGTCGTGTTCTTGTGCGGCGAATATCTCTAAAATAGCTTCTCCATTATGGAATATTGGCTGATAACGATTATCTTTAGGCAAAGGTTGATTATCCTTAAGCCATTCAATACTGGTGCAACCATCGTAGACCACACTACACGATAAACGTACATTTGAGCATTCGGTAACTGTACGATCATGTAAGAGTGTGCTAAATAATGGTTTTCTTTGAGTGTGTAAACTTCTGCTAGCTGAAATACGCGATGAGAAATTATTATCCTTGCTGTTAGTTAGATCCGAAATTCGTTTGTTGCTATCTTCAGTTGAATGAGAAAATCCATTAGTTTCCTTTTCAGCTGCCGCCGTCATTAGTTTCTTAAGATCGGCTATTTTTATAACTTTCGTTATCGATTCAATGCGATCGTTAGTTTCGGCAAAACAAGAGAATGTACCACAATCCGAGGGTATGGGATTTCGTATAACTAATTTACGAACGCCACCAATATCTTCAATAACACGATAACGGTTGTTTGATATTGTATGATCATCACGAATCCATGTGACACAAGGACGACCATGAACGTTGCAGGACAATATAATTTCACAACGTGCGGCATCAAAGGTAGCTAAAAAAATTTAATATTATAACACCTTCTGACAGCCAATAAACAAAAACCGGATAATAAGTATATAAACGTCTGAATGTAAATATCAAATGGAATAAAAGTGCATTTACAGCTGTTTATTTCGTGATCCTGTTTCCCTTTAAAACGACCTCAAAATTTTCAAGGATTACACTTTGTAAAATATTTGTACTTGTATTATAATTTTACTATTGATGGAAAATGGAGAATCTTCGTTAACTTTTCAATATTTTTATTTTGCCATATATGAAAAAAGGATGAGAATAATGCCCTTTTAAAGCTTTATCAACATATTTTGTTAAAAATTTTAAATGATATTGAAGGATAAAGTTTTGAAAGGACATAACTAACCTCCTTTTTCCCTGATATGTCAAAATAATAAAATGGGAAAATAAGCGGCGATCCTCCCCTTTCATTTCTAACACTAGTGGCATCCTAAGACAAGTACAAATGTTTAAAAAATATTTTACAAAAATGTAATTCTCTAAAACATTAGTCCTTTTAAAAGGAAACAGGATAACGAAATGAAAAACTATAAATGCAGTTTTACTATACCCAGAAAAAAAGTTTCCAATCGAATTTCTTAGTTGTATCAACTCAAAATTCGCTTGCTGCTACTATATTTGGCTGTGACAACCACATTTTTTGGTTGCCTCAATTTAAAGCCAGTTATAATAACCAAATTCAGTTGTGACAATCGATATTCAAAAAAAATATTTTTCTGATTCGACCTGATAAAAGTTAAAAATTAAGCTGACTGGACAAAGTTTTAATTGTGAGTGTATAACAATGCTTTAATGTAATTTTCTACTACGTCTTTTCAATCTGAATTGTAATCTTTAGTTTATTTACAGGAGTCTCAAGTTCATTTTGAAGCTTTAATAAACAAATAGTTACTTGTGTTGAAAATACTGATGCAACTCAACGAACCCAAGATTCTCCACTTTCTCCCGCTCATTCTAAGAAGCCTTAGCTTTTTGAGCTTTACTTTTATCATTTCTTACCTGTTACAGGACTTGAAAAACTAGATGGCAATTCAACTGTGGAATTATCATAAACGGTTAATTCACATTTAGAATCTGTAGTATTTCGGCTATTACGCACTACACATTTATATTCCCCGGTATCATCTGGTCGGGCGTCGAAAATTTCTAAGCTTAAAGCTCCATTAATATTGTAGATTTTATGACGTGTGTCTTTAGTAACACGTTCTTCACCGCGCAACCAATAAACATCTTCAATTAAGCCAGTTACATAACAGATAAGTTGCGCCTTGGTGCCCGAAGAAATAATCATTGGCTTCATAGGAGTTTCAATGTTAAGCTTAAATTTAGCATCTTTTGTTCGTAACTTCTCCTCTTGACGCCTAGAGTCAACTTCATCTCCATCAATTTTTTCAACGGCGACATCTTCCTTGTACAACTTGGAGGCCTTTCTTTCGGTGATTTTTTTTATATAATCCGAGATATCTACAAATTTGCTAATTTTCATTTGACCACTTTCACTCTCAGCATAGCAGGTGTATAGGCCCGTATCATCTTTTTGTGGATTTTGTATAATAAGTTGTCTAACGCCATCCTGCAACTCAACCAATTGGAATTTGTTGCTTTCTTTCGGCAACAAAGTATTGTCCTTTTGCCAGTATACATTTGGCTTAGGATTTCCCGAAACTTTACACTCCAACGTTATATGATTTTCATGAGAATGATACGCATCTATAGAGTGATTGAAATGAAAACATACAAACAAATAAGTGAAACATTAAAAATGTGAACGTTCAAATGCATGCCCTTATGTGAGTTTAAATAGACTTGGCGAAAAATGTGAATTTACATACCTGGACACTTTACACTTTCAAAGACAGAGCAAACAAAATACTTCAGACATAATCGGACTAAATCTAATCTTACCTTTAATGCCGACTGTAAATGTCGGAGGTACCAACTCCACTTTACCAGTACTATAGACAAACAAATTGCAAGTGGAAACAATCTCATTTTCCGGACCTCTTACCCTCAATGTGTATTCGCCACTTTCCTCTTCAGTAACACCAACCAAATTTAACCATGCAATACCATCTTGCATCGACATTTTGCTTTTGGGACCAAATGCTATAGGTTGATCGCCGTGGAACCATTTTGCGGTGGGCTCAGGACCATCAATATTCACCATCCATTTGACATTGCTACCTTCCTTAACAGTTCTATTTGTTAGGAAGTTTCTAAAGTATAATCGTTTTCTTAGATCCGGTGGTGGTGGTACTTCGCGTGATCTGCCGCCACCTGATTCTGATGCTTCTTCTTCCTTCTTCTTGCGTCTATTTTCTTTTTCTTCTTCGGTTTCCTCCGTTGGTGGCAATGCTGGAGGTCTGTCACCTCTGGACGGTGAGACTGGTCTTCTACGTCTTGGCTTCACGGTAACCATGTGTACAATTTCCGATTTACCTTCACGATTCTCAGCTTGACAAACGTATTTGCCACTATCGTTTGCACTCGGGTCCATAATAAACAATTCTATGGTACCATCATCGTGTTCCACTTGCTGGTATTTATCACTTGGTTCAATTTTAACACCATCCTTAACCCAGGTTATAGTAGGTGTAGGCAAACCACGTACATGACAATCAAGATGAACTTCATTAATTTTTCCTTGATAGGTGTCCTTGATGTTACGAGTAAACGTTGGTGGAACATCTCCAGTTCCGGGATCAGAATAAACTTCAAGCTTGCAGAATGTCGAAGCTTCACCGGTTTCATCTCTAGCCCAGCATTTATATTCACCAGAGTCTTCTAAAGCCGCCGATCCAATTTCCAAAACACACAAGCCTTCCATATAACGTGCTCTCATCTTTGGACCGTTTTGTATTTGTTCTTCATCCTTGAACCACTTGACTTGAGGTTCTTTGGCTTCCAAGAAGCAGGATATTTTTACTTTAGAGCCCTCGGCTACTACACGATCCCTAACAGCGGTAGCAAAGTGAATACCAATAACCTTTTCGCGTTTCTTAAGACTACTTGTCTCGGAGGCGGTATCGGTTAAATAGGCAGAAGCTGAAGATGCCTCAACAGCGTCATCATCTTTAGGCTTGCGAACGCGCTTCTTTCCCTTGCTATCCTCACCCTCCGACTCTGCTGCACTTTCAGCAGCAGCTGCCGCAGCTGGTGCAGGCTTAGGCTTCTCTTCCTCAACCGGTTTTGGTTTCAATAAGCTCTTATCAGCATGGAAAACACCATGTATATTGTCAGCTATATGATGTTCCTTGCCCTTAAATACCACATTATGGACAATCTCAGCTTTTCCAGCACTATTTTCAGCCCTAACTATATATTTGCCATTATCTTTATTGCTGGGGCTATCGATGACCAACTCGCAGGCACCATCGGGATGTTGGAAAATGTGGAATCTTCCACCATTTTCAATATCAATATTATCCTTTAGCCATTGCACCTGTGGCATAGGTGTGGCACGAATGCCAGTCTCCAAAACCATTTCATTCAAATTCAAATGATAAGTATCTAGTTTGAAAATAAATAAACAAAATTAACTAAGTATTGCATAAGATGTTTTTCTTTCGAAAATTTTCACTATGTTGCACAATCTTCTAAAAATAATTGTTTGTCTTTTACACTACAACTACACTCTCCTCACAACTTAAATGACGTTCTTACCTTTAATAGGGCGCACAAATACTGGTGCTACATCGGTGGCAACATCTGGAGAATAAACATGCAACTGGCAGCTGGACTTGATCTTGCAGAATTCGTTTTGTGCCAATACAGTATAAATGCCAGAATCTTCTGGTTGACAGTTAATGAATTCCAAACAGGGGAAACCTTCGCGATTTTGATTACGTACACGATTGCCAAAGACAACATTTTGATCGTCCTTCAACCATTTGACGGTTGCATCGGGACCATTAACAATAGCCTGCAATTTCACTTTGGAACCAACTGCTACAAAACGGTTATTCAAATATGCTGTAAAGTACAATTGCTGCTTGGGAGAGGGGTCTGGCATACGACTGCGTCTCTCATAGCTAGCATCACCTTCGGAATCCTTGCCCCTGGGTGGTAGACCCTCTCTATCGCCACCACCAGCACCACCCTTTTTGCTGGCACTTCCCGTTTCACTCATGATGCTGGATAAAACACTAGAGCGTCTGGAACCCTGATGAACATCGACGACAACGGTGTGAGATGTTTCTTGGGTGCCTAATTTATTTTTAGCGACACACAAATATTTACCACTATCATTCGTTGTGGGCTTGTTAATGATTAGCTCACAAATGCCATCTAAATGTTCAATTTGCACAATGCGATCATCGAGTACAACGGGTATTTGGTCTTTTATCCAAGTAATTTCTGGTCGTGGGTTGCCACGTATTTTAGTATCGATAATCAAATCGTTTTGGGAAGCATGATAAACGTCTGAGGAGATAGAGAAAGGTAAGTAAGATAATCAGTAAAAAATGATCCCAAATAGTGCTGCTGTGCACTATTTTTGGCAATTTACAAATGAATTTACAATAACAACACGCACACAAACAATTGTAATAAAGATCAAACGATCTTTGTAAATTCATTAACTGACAGTTCGGATCGATCGATCGAATAATTGATTGTATTTCGTTAGTTCGTGTCAATGTATTGGTTGAATACAATCCGTGTACACAACAATAATACAAAAAATAACAACAACAACACAAATAGTACCTCTTAGTGGTAGTGCGAACATAGGTTCATGCTCATCGCCATCGGTTTGCGCAGCATATACCTTGAAATAGCAAGATGTCTCTATTTCACTGAAATCGTTTTTGGCAACACATTTATAGACACCAGAAGATTCCGCATTGACTTCTCTAAGTTCTATAACTGCCTTACCCTCTTCTGATAGATTTTTGACGTTGTCACTGTATGTAACCCACTTGTCATCTTTCATCCACCTACACGATGAATCAGGACCAATAACTGTAACCATTAGTTTGACAGTGGTACCTTCCAAAGCCATGCGATCACGTAATTGTGTGACAAATTTCAATTTTTGTTTAGCTGTTACCATAGGTTCAGGTGAAGCTCTTGGAGCTCTAGCTTTGAGCTCGGCCGCAATTTCAGCTCTCCTCTTGTCGGATTCTTCTTTTGATTTTAAAGCATCGTCCATAGCTTTTCTAGCTGTCTTCTCTTTATCACGTTGAATACGATCTCTGGCATGGAATATGCCAGGAACGTGATAGTGAAGATTTTTACCAATTTCCACTGTATGTTGCATTTGAGCTTCTCCGCTGGAATTGAAAGCTTTACATGTGTATATTCCACTGTCTCGGTTATTGGGCTTATAAATTAAGAGCTTATAAACACCATGAGCTTCTTCTAGTTTTGTGAACTTAACATTCGGCTTAATCTCAAAACAACCTCTCCACCAGGTAATCACTGGTCTGGGAACACCATGAACATGAACCTCAATTGTCAGTTCATCATCACGTAAATGGTAATACTCTGGAAAGTTAAGTAAGAAAATTAAAAAAAAAAAAATATTAACATTATCAAACATTCTAGCGTATACCTTTAATTAATCTGAATGATGGTGGAGCTGGTTGATCCTTGAAAACTTCATAAATCGTAACATAACAAGACGATGTTACTTCGTCATTCATATTCGCAATAACACACGAGTATTCACCGGAGTCCAGAATAGTCGTATTTATTACTTCTAATGCTAAAATATTATTGTTGTTTATAATACGATGGGTTCCATCTCTTTCCAATTGACGCCCGTCTTTGAACCATTTCACTGAGAGCTCTGGGCCACCGACAGCACATGCCAGCCGTACACTATTTCCAGCTTCCACGGTACGATCAGATAGGAAGACCAAGAAATGTGGGTTACGCCTTTGGTCACGCCTGCGTTGCCATTCTGCATCACGCTGCTTTTCACTTGTACGCACTGCCACGCTATATTTACGGAGTTGGGCGGCAAACTCTTCACCTTCTTCAGCAATGATCTTATTCCAACGTTCTTCATCATCCGGATCTGGCCGGGTAAAGCCTTCAGAGGAATCACTACTGCGTCTTGTTTCTGCAGCTGGTAGTTCTCCAACTTCATCCTGCTCTTCATCCTCATTTTCTTCATCGCCAATTCTAGATCCATCTTCATCGTATCTAGATCCATCATCATAACGAGAACTACCTTCATCGCCGTCTTCACCGTCATAACCTTCACCTTCATCTTCCTCTTCTCCAGCTTCTTCGGCCGCTAATGCTTCCTCTTCTGCTCTTCTTTCGGCCTCTTCGCGCTCGGCCTCTTCTTGCTCTTGTTTTAGGCGTTTTTGACGCTCTTCGAAGGTTTCCACAGGTTTTTTAGCAGCTTGTTTGGCTGCCTCTTCTTCAGCAGCCTTGGCAGCTGCCTTGGCCTGTTCTTCCATTTGCAAAGCCAACTTGCTCTTCTTCGGTGGTGGTTTTGGGCCAGGTCCAGATTGTTGTTTGTCTTCAAACATCTTTTTATTACTTTTTGAACCACCGCCCATTTCTAGTTTCAAGGTCAGTTTAGGGCTTGGAGACTTTTCTTTCTTTTCCTTCTTCTTGGGGGCTGCTTTCTTTTTACCCTTCTTAACGGGTTCATCATCTTCCAAATCAGCACTTTCTTCACGATCTTCAGCGGCCTCACCACCTTCGCCCTCTGTATCACCACCGGCATCAGCACTTCCCTCCCTGTCAATTGATTTGCGAGGCTTACGTTCTCTTTTAGCACCTTTAGCTTTCTTCTTTGGTTTTACTTCCTCCACGATTTCTTCTTCCTCCTCCTCTTCGTATTCTTCAACTACATAGATAACCTCAACATTCGAAACGTCCATTACAGCAGCACGATCGATAACAGATAGATCAGAGGTTATGTAACGGATGGGTTTTTGCACATCTAAGGGTTCAGAAATATCCATAACCAAAGCACGATCAAACACGGCTGTATTGCAGGTAAGAAGAGTTTTTAAGTCTCTGCCCAATTCAAAAGGAGTTTTTTCCTTTTCTTCGCGTTTCAAAAACGGTGTTATACTACGCCATGTCGAGGGAGTAGCACTACGTCTGGTCATATACAAAGTGAAAGGAGTTTGAGAGCGCCCGCGAATCGGTGTAGCACTACGTCCACGCAAACTTCCTGGAGTAGGAGATTTTAATTTACGTTTCTTTTGAGCTGGCACCTGCAAAGTATCCTGGGCAGGTGCGGCCTCAGGCTCCTCCGAACCACGAGAATCAGCCGCCACGGCTTCACCTTCAGTTTCACCCATCGTTGCTAGTAGACACTCTTTAAATAAAGGATTTCGAGGTCACACAACTAATATTTTTAAAAAATATTTCGGTTAATTATTCGATTTTTTTTTTATTATTTTTTCCGTTTTCGTTTTGGTTTTTATTTAAAACACAATTCGTTAATATTTAAAAAATATTCTTTTTTTTTTTAATAAAGGACGTGATCGGCGATCGGTCCGTTCGTAGTGAAGTATATGATTCGACGGTTCCGAACGAACTGAAACAACCGTACGTTTCGAAAATTCAATTTCAAATGATTTGCGAAACAGTTGATCGTTTAATCGTTGATCTAATTGCAACAGTTGCCAAAAATCTATAATTAATTTATTGTCATGGACTCGGTAACGATTTATCAAACTTTATTTATTTATTTTTTTATTTTTGCTTTGCTCGACGTGAAGGTAAATTTTATTTTTATTTACCATTTCAAATATTTTCGAAATAAAACGCAATCAAAAACGAATTGTTTTCATTTAAAACAGATCAATTGGAAATACATTAAATCAAGTGAATTTTTCGAAAATGAACTTGACATTAGATTTTTTTTTTTTTGAAAATTGAAATTATACATTAAAAAATATCCTACCTGAGTTGGATCCAAAATGAACTGAGAAATTAACTTAATTCTATTTAAAATATTGTTTAATTTGTTAAAAAAAAGTGTGTTGGTAAAAAAAATAATCGTTTAAAATAAAATAAAAAATAAATTCAAAAGGTTTTTCTGGCAAAAAATAGCATGGTTAGTAATTTCCTATTTATTTTAAAATAATTTAAAATTAAGCTATTAATACTATTTAATTTAGCAAACAAATCAATATGCAATAAATTTCAGATACCCTACTGTATATAAAAATAGATGTCGATAATTTTGGAATAAGTAGTTTAGTTTTTATAAATATGTAAAAAAGCATTTCACACCAAATGTCCTGGATTGAAACTTCATTTAAAAATATTTTAAAAGTCTGTGCTCTTTTCTATAGGAAAGAATGTTGGGGATCCAAGTCATTTCTTAAATTTCGCCCATATTTAAAAAAAATCGTTTTTCAGGCCAAATATATAGAAATCGTAGAAATGTTTAGTAGAAAAAAAGCAAACAAAGGAGTTTCAAGAAAATTGGAGAGAACCACTCAACATGACTAACTTGTCAGTACCTATACAAATTTTTACTGAAAGAATCGCTCACTATCTGTACGAAAAATATTTTTAAATCTGAAAGGTTTTCAGTGAGATGTTTTTTTTTTAATCTGGGAGATTTTTACATATACCTCAAAACCCAGATAAATTCGGATTTCGATGAAAATCCAAGTAAATCCCATTACTTTTTTTGAAAAAAATGTCTACTAATAATTTGTAGAAATCTGGTTTTGCCCAAAATAACACTGCGGAACACTAAAAAATAAACAAAAGTTACGACCATCATTTCAATATATTTCGGACATTCTGAATCGAATGGCGTACTCCGTTTTTCGATGTATGGTACAGTTTTCTTGTAAAATGTCATTAAAGATTGGCTGATTTTCAGCTGCTTTTTTAACAAAAAAAAAATCCAAAGCTAATGATTTTTAAATTTTATGGCATGGAAAACAAAGATATAACTTGTAGCAATATTTCTAATATAAATTTGGTTTAAAGCTTTTCATCTTAACCCCTTTAATTCGCGGATTTCTTCATTTTTTTAAGTCTTCGCGAAATTAACCGCTAAATTGGTCTCTGATAAAAAACTTGCATTTTGTGGATCATAAAGGCGTCCATGACACTACGAATAGTGGACAAAAAACATCTATGTTCTATGGACCATCATGAAGAAAATCGCGAAAAACCGTTTTTTTGTATATGGCAGCATCACTTTAGGAGATGATTTGAGGCTTCATCTTTTAGTATATAATGGGGGAACCTTAAACAATGAACTGACCCAAAATTTGTCCAAAAAAGTTTTCATTTGCAAAAGTTATCTTAACAAAAACTATAATTATTGTATCGCAAACACTGAAATAACAGTTTTTGTTAAGATAACTTTTGCAAATGAAAACTTTTTTGGACAAATTTTGGTTTTTTGCGATTTTCTTCATGATGGTCCATAGAACATAGATGTTTTTTGTCCACTATTCGTAGTGTCATGGACGCCTTTATGATCCACAAAATGCAAGTTTTTTATCAGAGACCAATTTAGCGGTTAATTTCGCGAAAACTTAAAAAAATGAAGAAATCCGCGAATTAAAGGGGTTAAGATGAAAAGCTTTAAACCAAATTTATATTAGAAATATTGCTACAAGTTATATCTTTGTTTTCCATGCCATAAAATTTAAAAATCATTAGCTTTGGAATTTTTTTTGTTAAAAAAGCAGCTGAAAATCAGCCAATCTTTAATGACATTTTACAAGAAAACTGTACCATACATCGAAAAACGGAGTATGCCATTCGATTCAGCATGTCCGAAATATATTGAAATGATGGTCGTACCTCTTGTTTTCTAAAATAGTGGTTAGTTTTGTCACGCAGTGTAATCATCCCTAATGTTAATTTACAACGCTGCATACGATTCCATTGCAAATGGTAAAGGTACAACCATTGGCGTAGATAGCCCCGTCTGGGGGGGGGCTTAGCCCCCCCCAGAATAATTTTAGCCCCCCCCCAAGAATTTTAATCATTCACAATTTTTTTTAATAATTTAATGATTTCATTAATTTTTGCAACAATAAATAATAATATGTAATGAGTCTTTAGGACTCGTTATGATTATTCTACGAGTCTTAAGGACTCGTAATGATTATTATATTAGATCTAATAGTTTTTCCCATTGAAAAATAGTCTGAATTATTGCAAAAAGTTTTTATATGAATCTGATATTTTTGTCAGTAATAAAAACTTCACCGAATCTTAGGATTTTAACTTCAGGAAAACATTTTAAGTTCTTTGAATTAAAAAAGTTTATAAATTCTAAGTGGTTTTTTATAGACAAAAGTTATTGGAAGAAAGAATCTGAGAATTTTGACTAATAATCATCAACTTTTGCAATCATCGAACTTTTTCTTGAAAAAAATGATAGTAATCTAATGATTTTACTATAGGAAAAACATTAAAAATCTTTCATTTTCATAACATATCTGGGAGTTCTAAATTTCCAAAAAATCTTCAGAATCAAAATTTGTTTAAAAAAAATATGAATTTTTAACCACTTTCGGAGGGCATTCGTTTCTAGGACACCTAGACACATGATGAAGGGAACGCTTCAGAAATAGGTCTAGGTTTTCTATTAAAAAAAAAAACCAAAAAATTAAAAAAAAATCTGGGGGGGCTTTAGCCCCCCCCCAGAAATGTTGGCTTCCTACGCCAATGGGTACAACATAGTTACGCGGGCTCTACATCTAGGAGCAATATGTTATGAGAGAAGACACAAAGTATGGAACACATTTGTTGTTTTTGTTTGCCATATGTTCTGTCTTCTCTCATAACATATTTCTCTCAGCTGTAGAAACCGTGTTAAACAATTTGGTCTTCTTAACAAAGAAAAACACGCAATGGTGGCGGCCCCGAACTTAACAAAAATCTTAATATTTTTGCATTTAAAGAAGCAGCTCTATATAAAAATACATTTTTTCCTATTGTGGACCCAAGATCCTTTAGTGGGCTTAAAACTATTGGCTCCAGCAAAGGAAAATCAATGATTTTATAAACATTTATAAAATTGGGTAATTTTTCAACTGACAACCCTGTACACAAATCTAAAGCAAGTGCAGAGTCGCACAGAGGTCCAGACAGATCGATTTCCGGCCAAAAGTCCTTATTTGTAAATTCTCAAAAAAATTTTTACCAGTTTGTTGGGCATAATATATAGAAGCAGGTTTTCTGAACTTATCTTTATGATCCAATTACACCCTTTCCTTTGACAGGTCTTCAAAGTTAAAAAAGTTGGTAAAAATTTTTTAAAAGTTGAGATAATTTTTTTATTTTTTTTTCCAACTTCTATTGCTAATGTTTAACTTTTTGTTTGAGTGGTTCAACCTTATATATAAGGCTTTGTAAAGAAAATAACATGGACAAATTTAACTCATCTGCCTGGCAGCAATTCGCGTTTTTTGTGAAAAAAGTTATAATTTTTTAGCTATTTACCTCGCGCCGAAAAAATCCTCAGCGATCCTCAGTTCGATACAATCGGTCTATATTTTTTTTTCATATAGAATGGATCCATATCTTTCTAAAAAAGGTGCCAAAAAGTTACAGCAATATATGCAGTGGTCCGAGATTTGTTTTTAAAAAATATAACTTAACCCAAAATAATGTTTTACGGCTTGAATAGTTTTTTATCGTCAGAGAGTGCCTTAAGTGTAGGAAAAAAAATATCTACATCTCTAGTTTTTTTGTAGAATTATGGAAAATATCAGTTACACCATTTCCAATTAAATTCAAAGTTTTTTATTGAATTTCCAAAATAAAGAAAAAAAGTGAATAATTTGTCGTCACCATTTCCAAAAGCTTTTCTGAAACTAAGTAAGTTATTTACACCATTTCCATATTTATATCAAAAATAAAAAATATATATATATATAAAAATTATGTGCGTAGATTTAACTTCAGACACTCTTAATACTCTAAAAACTAATTTTTAGTTAGATCAGACAAAGCTAAAAAATCTAGCCGCCATATTGTTTCCGACATATTGAATTTTATCAGTTCGATTTTAAGATAACAGACACGGAAATTTACTAGCCCACACTATCAGCTAACTTCAACAAAGAAACGGAATATAACTGTTTTTTAATTACTTGTAACAAACTTTACTAAGCATATTTTGTTTTTCAAAATTCACGCTAGTAAGTCAGATTCAGTAACTCCAAGACCCCCTTAAAACAAAATTTGAGTTAAATAGGGCAATTATTAAAAAAAATTGTCCGCCTTATTGGATGCGCCATTTTGATTTTTTTCGTTTTTAGTTAAATTTTGAAATCAGCGACCCCGAAATACTCTAGAAGCACATTTTCAGCCGGATCCAACAACGATACAGACTTTTGGCCGGAGTTGTATCATTCTTTAAACTTTAAGAAGCATATTTAGTCCGCCATTTTGTTTTTCAGAATTCGGAGTAACAATTCTTATTCAGTGACTCCAAGACCAGCATAAAACAAAATTTTAGTTCAATTGGACAATTTTTAAAAACAAATTGTCCGCCATATTGGCTCCGCCATTTTGATTTTTTTAGTTTTTAGCTAAATGTTGAAATCAGCGACCTCGAATTCCTCTAGAAGCACATTTTCAGACGGATCCAACAACGATAAAGACTTTTGGCCATAATCCCGCTAAATGTCAAAAAAGCATGTGTAAACGGTATAGATTTTAATTGGACTTGTAATACAAATTTATTCGGATTTCTGAATATAAATAAATTGCATATGAGATCTGCGAACTTTTTTAAGAATAATCTTAAAAAAAAATATTGTTGAAGTCACAGCCAAAAAACAGGTAAGAGCGTATAAGTCGACAGTGTCAAATCTTGTATACCTTTCTAAACGTAAAAAAATGCTAGAGACGTTTTTTTTGGGAGGACTATCGGAGGGAAATGCTTGTAGACATTTTCCCCTGCGATAAACGTTGAAATTGTTGTTTTTTTATTTTTAAACTTAATAAATACAACTTTATCCTTATTTAATTATTTCTTCATATTCAAGCCCACAAAAGGGGAGCAGGTAAAAATTTGTTTTATAAGTTTCCTGGATCTAATTGTAAGTGCAAGACTTTTAACTTTTTCTTATGTAAAAATGTTTTATTTTTTCAACAAAAATACAAAAAAAGGTTGGTTTAGTTCTTCAAGGGAGAAGTTTTTGTCCCTTGGTCCGATTTTGCCCATTTACAAACTTATCCACAAACATATTCGTGTCAAAATTCTGCGGTTTAGCTGTTTTGGTTTGGACTGCAACAAACTAGAGACAGAAGGACGGACAACGCTGAAAGGTCTAAGAATCGATCAAGGATCAATAAAATATATAGTTTATGGATCGCGATTAGGGTTGCCTGGATTGTCCAGTTATTTTGGGTCTGGTTCAGTTTCCAAATATAATTTCTTGAAAAAAGAATTTCTTGAATTTTTTTAACAATTTGTGTTTTTATTATGTATATTTTTGTTTTTTTAAATAAAACAAAATCAAATAGCTGTCTCTTTTGGCTACGGCAAAATGTGCGCTATTTGCTGAATTTTTACACCTTTTTTTAATACTTTATCGATCATATCGGGAAGAAAAGCGTTGATTTTGACACGAATGTTTTTTTTTTTGCAGGAAGATCCAACATTTTCAATTTCATGTTTCTATGACCATTATTTTAGGTAATAAAAAAGTGCCAAAGTACAATACCTTACCCCTTTTTGCCGCTTTAAAAATTCGAATTTGCAAAAAGTACTTTTCCGAGAATGTTTTACCGCCGGATGATCCTGCATCGAAATTTCAGTTTCTAGGACCATTATTTCAGAAAATATAAAAAGCACCAAACGTACACTTTTTACCCCCTTTAGAATCAGAATTAAAAAAAAAAACTCGGAAGATTTGTTTTCCGGGAGGTGAAAATTACAAATCTTTCTGAGAAGCTTTAGACTCTCTAAATGCCCTTAAAATTGACCTATCACATCTGGTTCTTAATACATTTTAGGTCTAACATTTTCCAAACGCGAAATATTTTTTCGTTTAAAAATAATTTAACACGTCTGAATGAATGTATTACTCTATTCCTTCAAACAACTCTTGGAATTTTAAGGTATCTTTATTATTCTCTGAGATATCGTCATTTGAAATTGTCGGAGTTTAGCAACAGATTTTCAATTTCTTAATAGTCATGTAACGTCGATTTTTAATAACATTTGGATAATTGGTGTGAAATGCCGAAATCTTGTGTACTCTTTAAACATTTCAATGTTTTTTTCCCCCAAATGTTTTATTTATGAGTACAATCTAACTTTTGCGTGATCGGAATATAGGGTATCAATGAAATTTTTTTTTATTATTTGCATTACAAACTAAAATAAACAATCGATTAACATACCTCTGATATTACGAGTGAATATTGGCGGTGTGCCAAATTTATTGGTAGGTACATCATATAGTGTCACGAGGCAACTGGTTTCTACTTCACCATTCCGATTAGCGGCTACACATCTGTATACGGCAGCATCTAGTAAATCGCTTGATTTTATTTCTAAACAAGATAAACCATCCTTTTGTGTTATTTTGTATTTCGAACTACTCTCAATAGGAGTGTTTTCTTTGTACCAGCGTATGTGTATATCAGTGCCTGATATGCCACAGGTCAGTTTAATATCACTTCCAACTGATGAATTTCGATTGGTAAGTTTGATATCAACACTGGGCATACGTTTGGCATTACGTTGTTCTTTAAGGTCCATATATTCATTTGTCTTCTTAGATGTATCAATTTTCGTTTCAGAGATTTCAGCCCTACGGTTTCTATCGCCGCGATCAGTTGACACATCAGTCTCAGAAAATTCGGTTGTTTTTCTTGATGTTTTGTCCGAAATTATAGCAGTTTCACTTTCTATTTGTTTACTTTCACTTTGAATCTTAGATTTAAATTGTGAATCTTCAACCCTAACTTCTTTTTCTAGATTAATATCTTCAATGTTTTCCTTTTCTTCAGTAGACTTTAACTTTTCTGCTTTAGATTTTTTAGATTCCCGTTTTGGTTTCTTTTCTTCAGTTTGTAGTTGTTTATCTTCAACAACATCTTTGGAAATTTCAACATTGTCTTTATCATCGGTTTTGTTTGTTTTCTTAGCTTTGCTCTTCCCTGTCATTTTAGTTACCTCGGCTTCGTTTTTCTTCTCAGTTTCAATTTGCTTTTCTTCGATTTTCTTTGATTTAACTTCTGTTTCATCAGCTTTTAATTTCTTAATGTCAACATCTTTTTCGTCTGGCTTTTTCGCTTTATCTTCAAGTTTCTGTTCTTCGGCATTTTCTGTTTTAACTTCCAACTTGTCGGTTTCCTTTTTCTTCATGGTCTCATCTGCTTTAGTTTCTGATATTTCAGCCTTTTCTGTGTTGGTATCCAAATCTTTTTTACCTGGTTTCTTTGACTCTGTTTTATCAAATTTATCTTCTTTTATTTCTAAAGTTCCGGCCTTGTCTTTCTTTGTATCAACCGTTGTTTCATCAATCTTCTTTGCACTAGTTTCAAGTACCTTTTCTTCGATCTTTTCGGTTATAACATCTGATGCTGTCGCTTTTTCTTTATTAACGTCAACACACTTTTCTTCAAGTTTTTGTGATTCAATTTCGACGGTTTTTTCATAAATTTTTTCAGATTTAGTTTTAGATAATTCTGCTTTATCTTTTTTAACATCGTCATGTTTCTTTGATTCAGATTCAATTTTCTTTTCTTCGATATCTTCTGCTATAACTTCTGAAATTTCTGCCTTTTCTTTCTTGGTGTCAACAACGTTTTCACCGGGTTTCTTTTTCTCTGTTTGAAGTTTTTTCTCTTCGATCTTTTCTGTTTTTACTTCTGATATTTCCGCTTTTTGATTTTTAGCATCTACACTCATTTCATCAGATTTCTTTGGTTCCGCCTCAAGCTTCTTCTTTTCAATCGTTTCAGTTTTAACTTCTGATATTTCAGCCTTGTTCTTCTTGTCGTCAACAATTTGTTCATCAGTTTTCTTTACATTTGTTTCAAGTTTCTTCTCATCCGTAATTTCTGCTTTAACTTCTGATATTTCTGCCTTTCCTTTCTTGACGTCAAGACCCTTTTCATTAGCTGTTTTTAAATCAGTTTGAAGCTTCATTTCTTCGATCGTCTCTGCTATAGCGGAAGATATTTCAGGCTTTTCTGCCTTAGTTTTAATATCCTTTTTATTTTCCTCGATTTTTTCGAGTTTGACTTCAGATGATTCGGCATTTTCTTTCTTGGAATCAACACTCTTTTCATCAGCCTTCTTTGATTCAGTTTCAAGTTTCTTTTCTTCAAATTGTTCTGACTTAACTTCATCCGCCTTCTTTGATTCAGGTTTAAGTTTATTTTCTTCAATTTGTTCTGGTTTAACTTCTGATACTTCTGCCTTTGCTTTCTTGGAATCAACGCTCTTTTCATCAGCCTTCTTTGATTCAGTTTCAAGTTTCTTTTTCTCGACCTTTTCTGCTTTAACTTCGGACACTTCTGCCTTTTCCTTCTTTGAGCCAATACTCTTTTCATCGGCCTTCTTTGATTCAGTTTCAAGATTCTTTTCTTCAATTTGTTTTGCTTCAACTTCTGATACTTCTGCCTTTCCTTTCTTGGCGTCAACGCTCTTTTCATTCGCCTTCTTTGAATCAGTTTCAAGTTTCTTTTCTTCAATATTTTCTGTTTTAACTTCTGATACTTCTGCCTTTTCTTTCTTGGAATCAACATTCTTTTTATCAGCCTTCTTTGATTCAGTTTCAAGTTTCTTTTCTTCAATCTTTTCTGCCTTAACTTCTGATATTTCTGCCTTTTCTTTTTTGGCGTCAACAGCCTCTTGATCCGCTTTCTTTGATTCAGTTTCAAGTTTCTTTTCTTCAATCTTTTCTGCTTTAACTTCTGAAATTTCTGCCTTTTCTTTCTTGGAATCAACATTCTTTTTATCAGCATTCTTTGATTCAGTTTCAAGTTTCTTTTCTGCAATCTTTTCTGCCATAACTTCTGATATTTCTGCCTTTTCTTTTTTGGCGTCAACAGCCTCTTGATCCGCTTTCTTTGATTCAGTTTCAAGTTTCTTTTCTTCAATCTTTTCTGCTTTAACTTCTGATATTTCTGCCTTTTCTTTCTTGGAATCAACATTCTTTTTATCAGCCTTCTTTGATTCAGTTTCAAGTTTCTTTTCTTCAATCTTTTCTGCCTTAACTTCTGATATTTCTGCCTTTTCTTTCTTAGCGTCAGCACCCTTTTCAGCAGCCTTCTTTGGTTCGGTATCAGATTTCTTTTCTTCAATATTTTCTCTTTTAACTTCTGGTATTTCTGCATTTGAGTTTTTGGAATCAACGCTCTTTTCGCTAGCCTTCTTTGGTTCAGTTTCAAGTTTCTTTTCTTCAATCTTTTCTGCTATAACTTCTGAAACTTCTGCCTTTTCTTTTTTGGCGTCAACAATATTTTCGTCAGCTTTTTTGGATTCGATTTCAAGTTTCTTTTCTTCAATCTTTTCTGCTTTAACTTCAGATATTTCAGCCTTTTCTTTCTTGCTATCAATACTCTTTTCGCTAGCCTTCTTTGGTTCAGTTTCAAGTTTCTTTTCTTCAATCTTTTCTGCTATAACTTCTGATACTTCTGCCTTTGCTTTCTTGGCATCAACGCTCTTTTCATCAGCCTTCTTTGATTCAGTTTCAAGTTTCTTTTCTTCAATCTTTTCTGCTATAACTTCTGAAACTTCTGCCTTTTCTTTTTTGGCGTCAACAATATTTGCGTCAGCTTTTTTGGATTCGATTTTAAGTTTCTTTTCTTCAATCTTTTCTGCATTAACTTCAGATATTTCAGCCTTTTCTTTCTTGCTATCAATACTCTTTTTATCAATTTTCTTGGTTTCTGTTTCAAGTTTCTTTTCTTCAATTTTTTCTGCTTTGACTTCAGATACTTCAGATTTTTCTTTCTTCGCTTCAACAATCTTTTCATCAGCTTTCTTGGCTTCAGTTTCAAGTTTCTTTTCTTCAATCGTTTCTGCTTTAACATCAGATACTTCTGCTTTTTCTTTCTTGGCGTCAAGAATCTTTTCATCAGATTTCTTGGCTTCAGTTTCAAGTTTCTTTTCTTCAATATTTTCTGCTTTAACTTCAGATACTTCTGCTTTTTCCTTCTTTGCATCAACAATATTTTCATTAGCTTTCTTGGCTTCAGTTTCAAGTTTCTTTTCTTCAATCTTTTGTGCTTTAACTTCAGATACTTCTGCTTTTTCTTTTTTGGCGTCAAGAATCTTTTCATCAGCATTCTTGGCTTCAGTTTCAAGTTTCTTTTCTTCAATATTTTCTGCTTTAACTTCAGATACTTCTGCTTTTTCTTTCTTGGCGTCAAGAATCTTTTCATCAGCTTTCTTGTCTTCAGTTTCAAGTTTCTTTTCTTCAATATTTTCTGCTTTAACTTCAGATACTTCTGCTTTTTCTTTCTTCGCATCAACAATATTTTCATTAGCTTTCCTGGCTTCAGTTTCAAGTTTCTTTTCTTCAATCTTTTGTGCTTTAACTTCAGATACTTCTGCTTTCGATTTCTTGGCGTCAATAATCTTTTCATCAGCCTTCTTTGACTCGGTTTCAATAACCTTTTCTTCAACCTTTTCCACCTTAACTTGAGATACTTCCGCTTTTTCTTTCTTGGCTTCAACAATCTTTTCGTCAACCTTCTTTGACTCGGTTTCAATAACCTTTTCTTCAATATTTTGTGCTTTAACTTGAGATACTTCTGCTTTTGATTTCTTGGCATCAACCATCTTTTCATCAGCCTTCTTTGACTCAGTTTCAAGAACATTTTCTTCAATATTTTCTTCTGTAACTTGAGATACTTCTGCTTTCGATTTCTTGGCGTCAACGATCTTTTCATCAGCCTTCTTTGACTTAGTTTCAAGAACCTTTTCTTCAATCTTTTCTGCTTTAACTTCTGAAATTTCTGCCTTTTCTTTTTTGGAGACAACGTCCTTTTTATTAGCTTTTTTTGTTTCAGTTTCAAGAACCATATCTTGAATATTTTTTGCTTTAACTAGGGATTGTTCTGCTTTTTCTTTCTTCGCTTCAACAATTTTTTCGTCAGCTTTCTGAGCTTTAGTTTCAAGTTCCTTTTCTTCAATCTTTTCTGCCTCAACTTCAGAAATTTCTGCCTTTTCTTTTTTGGCGTCGATAATATTTTCATCAACCATCTTTGACTTAGTTTCAAGAGCCTTTTCTTCAATCTTTTCTGCTTTAACTTCAGATACTTCGGCTTTTTCTTTCTTGGCGTCAACAGGTTTTACATCAACTTTCTTTGACTCAGTGTCAAGTTTATTTTCTTCAATTTTTTCTGCTTTAACCTCTGATACTTCTGCCTTTTCTTTCTTGGCGTCAACGTCCTTTTCTTCAGCCATCTTTGATTCAGTTTCAAGTTTCTTTTCTTCAATTGTTTCTGCTTTAACCTCTGATACTTCTGCCTTTTCTTTCTTGACGTCAACGCTCTTTTCTTCAGCTTTCTTTGATTCAGTTTCAAGTTTCTTTTCTTCAATTTTTTCTGCTTTAACCTCTGATACTTCTGCCTTTTCTTTCTTGGCGTCAACAATTTTTTCATCAGCCTTCTTTGACTCAGTTTCAAGAGCCTTTTCTTCAATCTTTTCTGCTTTAACTTCTGATACTTCGGCTTTTTCTTTCTTGGCGTCAACTGGCTTTTCATCCGCTTTCTTTGTTTTAGTTTCAAGAATCTTTTCTTCAATCTTTTCTGCTTGAACTTCAGAAATGTCTGCCTTTTCTTTTTTGGCGTCAACAATATTTTCATCAACCTTCTTTGCCTCAGTTTCAAGCACCATTTCTTCAATATTCTCTGCTTTAGCTTTAGATACTTTTGCTTTTTCTTTCTTGGCGTCAATAATATTTTCATCAGCTTTCTTTGGCTCAGTTTCAAGAACCTTTTCTTCAATCGTTTCTGCTTTAACTTCTGATATTTCTGCCTTTTCTTTTTTGGATACAACGTCCTTTTCATCAGCTTTCTTTGTTTTAGTTTCAAGAATCTTTTCTTCAATCGTTTCTGCTTTAACTTCAGAAATTTCTGCCATTTCTTTTTTGGCATCAACACTTTTTTCATCAGCTTTTTTGGAGTCACTTTCAAGTATTTTCTCTTCGATCTTTTCTGCTTTAACTTCTGATACTTCTGCTTTTTCTTTCTTGGCGTCAACAATCTTTTCGTCAGTCGTCTTTGACTCAGTGTCAAGAACCATTTCTTCAATATTTTCTGCTTTAACTTCTGATACTTCTGCTTTTTCTTTTTTGGAACCAATGCTCTTTTCATCAGCCTTCTTTAATTCAATTTCAAGTTTCTTTTCTTCAACATTTTCTGGAATAACTTCCGATAATTCTGCTTTGTCTGTCTTAGCGTCAACAATCTTTTCATCAGCCTTCTTTGATTCAGTTTCAAGAGTCGTTTCTTCGATATTTTCTGGTTTAACCTCTGATATTTTAGCCTTTTCTGTCTTGTCGTCCAAACTCTTTTCCTTAGCTTGCGTTGATTCAGTTTCAAGTTTATTTTCTTCAAGCTCTTCTGTTGTAACTTCTGACAATTTAGCTTTTTCTTTCTTAACGTCTACATTCGTTTCATCCGGTTTCTTTACATCACTATCAAGAGTTTTTTTGTCTATTTTTTCAGATGTGACTTCAGTTATTTCTGCTTTCTCATTAGTGGATTTAATATCCTTCTCTTCAAGTTTCTTTTCTTTGGTTTCTAATGTCATCTCTTCCACATGTTCTAGAGATAACTCCGAAACTTTTTCGACTACTTTAGAAATCGATTTACATAAATCCAACATATTTTCGTATATACTTAAAGTTTTAATATTCTTTTCCGATTTTTCGATAGAGTCATATTGTTGTAGAGACAAGGACTTTACGTTTTCCAAGTCTGAGTTAATAATTGAACTTTTGATTTCTAGCATATCATCAAATAATACAAAAATATCCATTAGATTTTTCTGTAACTCAATCATACTAACTGAAGATTTTTCAATATCCTTGACAACTTTTAGACGATCAGCAATCAATTGAATGTTAGACAGTTTTGTGGTCAAACCATTAAATTTGGGTTGCCAAGGTTTAAATGTTACTGAATCTATTTTTGTATTTAATGATTTAATAAAATCTGCAATATTTTCCACATACTTGGAATTAATAGATTCTATTAAATCAGGATTATTTTCCAAAATGGAATCAATAACATTTTCAATTTCTTCGGTATAGCTGCCATCATAAGTATGAACAATATGTTCTCTCAATTTAAAGATACATTTACGTTTTTGTTCCTCATCTGGAGATTGTAATGCTTCGACTAAATCTTTTTTCAGATCTTGTAAATCATCATTGTCAGCAATTTTTTCCAAAGCTGTTTCCACTGTTTCTTCCAAAGATTTTTGTATAAATTTAGGCTCAGTTTTAATTATTTCCAGTAGTTTTTCAAACATATCCTTCATGTTTTCTAATTCTTGTAGTAGTTCAATGCCATCATTGATTTCTTTCATTTTAAGTTTTTCAACCAATTGATTTAACTTTGTAGTATCCAAAGTATTCGGTTTAAATGCATGTACAACATCTGTCACTTCATTTAATTTCAATAAAGCATTTTCGAGATTATTAAAGTTTTCAGTTGACGGTAATAGATTACCACGATTATATTGATGTATATCAATTATTTCTGAGTTTATTTGAGTGAGACAAGCTGAAAGTTTTTGTAATATCTCTGGTTTAGTTGGCTGTTCATCAATAAATTTAATTATATTTTGAACATTAGGTTTAATAACTTCCACAATGTCATAAAGTATAGATTTACGTAATTTATCGTTACCATTTAATATTTGCAAAAGCACGTTATTGAAGTTTTGAGAAACTTTCGAAACGACTGCATTGTCTGAATTACTGTTCATGGCATAGTTAAGAAGTTCTTTTGTTTTGAATAGTGTCAAGAATAAACGATCTTCAATTGCATCAGAACTGTCTGCTGTGATGGCTGCCTGCAGCTCATTCAAATTATTCGTTACAGATTTAATAAATTCTAAAGTAGCCTGATTAACTTTAGTCTTTGGAGTTTCTTTAATGATGTCAAGAGCAGTGCTGATGAGCTGTAAGGTATTCTGCAAATATGGTGGTAATTGTATCTCTTGTGTTTCAGCTTTTTGTTGAGTAACAGAAATATCGGTAGACTCAGCTATCTTTGTTTCTGTAGCCAAAGTTTTGTCTTCAATCTTTTCAGCTTTGACCTCAGATACTTCCACCTTTTCTTGAAGAGCTTCAACATCTTTTTGTTCGACTTTCTTGGCTTCGGTATCTAGTGTATTTTCTTCAATTTGTTCAGCCTTAACTTCTGAAACTTCTGCCTTTGATTGAACAGGCTTAACATCTGTTTGTTGGCCTTTTTTGGCTTCGGTATCTTGTTCCATTTCTTCAATCTTTTCAGCCTTAACTTCAGATACTTCTGCCTTTGATTGAGCAGCTTCCATATCTTTTTGTTTAGGTTTCTTGACTTCGGAATCGAGTTTCTTCTCTTCAATCTTTTCAGCCTTAACTTCGGATACTTCTGCCTTTGATTGAACAGCCTCAACATCTTTTTGTTTAGATTTCTTGATTTCGGTATCCAGCTTCTTTTCTTCAATAGTTTCAGCTTTGACTTCAGATACTTCTGCCTTTGACTGAGATGCCTCAACATCTTTTTGTCCAACTTTCTTCACTTCAACATCTAGCTTATTTTCTTGAATCTTTTCAGGCTTGACTTCGGATAATTCTGCCTTTGATTGAGATGCCTCAATATCTTTTTGTTCAGCTTTCTTGGCTTCAGTATCCAGCTTCTTTTCTTCAATCTTTTCAGCCATGACTTCGGATGCCTCTGCCTTTGATTGAGATGCCTCAACATCTTTATGTTTAGCTTTCTTGGTTTCGACATCCAGTTTCTTTTCTTCCATCTGTTCAGCCTTGACTTCGGATACTTCTGGCTTTAATTGAGAAGCCTCAACATCTTTTTGCCCAATTTTCTTGGTTTCGGTATCCAATGTCTTTTCTTCCATCTGTTCAGCCTTGACTTCGGATACTTCTGGCTTTAATTGAGAAGCCTCAACATCTTTTTGTTTAGCTTTCTTGGTTTCGACATCCAGTTTCTTTTCTTCAATCATTTCAGTCTTGACTTCGGATACTTCTGCCTTTGATTGAGTAGCCTCAACATCTTTTTGTCCAATTTTCTTGGTTTCGGTATCCAATGCCTTTTCTTCTATCTGTTCAGCTTTGACTTCGGATACTTCTGCCATTGACTGAGTAACATCAACATCTTTTTGTCCAGCTTTCTTGGCTTCAACATCCAGTTTATTTTCTTCGATCTTCTCAGCCTTGACTTCAGATACTTCTGCCTTTGATTGAGCAGCCTCAACATCTTTTTGTTTAGCTTTCTTGGCTTCTACATCCAATTTATGTTCTTCAATTTTTTCAGCCTTGACTTCAGATACTTCCGCCTTTGATTGAGCGGCCTCAATTTCTATTTGTTTAGCTTTCTTAGCTTCGTCATCTAGTTTCTTTTCTTCAATCTTTTCAGCCTTGACTTCAGATATTGCAGCTTTTTCAGCAGTAGTTTTTATATCTTCCTGTTCAGCTTTTTTGATTTCAGCTTGAAGTTTATTCTCTAATTCAATCTTTTCTAACTCAATCTTCTTAACATTGTCCATATTTGCTTGTAGATTTTCTAATAGTCCAGCTAATGATTCAATTATCTCTTGCTCTTCCACGCCATATTCACTTTGTTGTTGAAGCTTATTTTCTACCAACACCAGTGTATTTTTCAATTTTTCTACTGTATTTTGATTTTCTTCCATAAATCTCTGAATCAATGGTATATTTTCCATTAAACCTTCATGCATTTCGTTTAAGAAGGATTGGGCCGCAGTAGCATTTTCTAAAAGTATTAGCATTTGTTGTTCATTTAATCTTTGAGTATCTGAAGAAAGAATAGTAGCGATATCTTTTAATTCAGGCGTCAAATAATCTATTTCTTGTAATAATTCGATAATCCTTAGGTTACCCTCGTTATTTTCTATAAAATCATATATAGAAACTAAGGTATTTTGGGTTTTCAAAAGACTAGGCAGCATTTCATTGTCTGTCTTTTCACTGGCATCATTAAGTATTCTAAAGGCGGTCATTAATTGGGTTTGCAGCTGGACCATAACGCTAGATGAAGTTTCAATATCTACTTTGTTTAATTTACTAATGACATCAATAGTTTCCATTAAATTTCTAAATGGTTGTATGAGAGTATCATAATTTTCTGGTCTCTGTGACTCCAAACAAGCCACTATAAATTCAGAAAATCCTAGAACAATTTTTTCTTTCATTTCTAAAGCCAATTGTAATTCCAAAGAAGGCATTGCCTGCAAAAGATCTTCAAAAGTTTTTTCAATATCTTCTAAACCAACTTCCAAATCTGTGGATTCATAAGTGTGCACCAAACATTCTTTTAATTTGAACATAGTTTTGGCGACTTGAGTTTCTTTCTGTATCAAATCCTCTGTCTTTTCACTGCTTTTCAATAGATTATTTTCCATATTTTGTAAATCACTTTTAAGTTCTTGCATAATATCTTCCAAACTAGAAACTTGTATTACTTGTAGATTTTTAGTAGTTTGTAAACATTCTTCAAGTTGCTTAATACCTCCAGCAACACAATCTTTTAAATCGAATGTTTTTACTTCTTCTATTTCACCCTTTAAAGGTTCAATATATTTTACCTCCGAAGCTGTATGAGCGTCAGCATATGATTTTATATTTGAAATATCTAGCGATGATAAATCTTCTAAATTTTCAAATATTTGGGTATCAAAGTTTTCACAATATTTTAACAAACTGAAAAGTATATTAGATTTTTGTTTTATTATTTCAAATTCTGGACATTCTTCTAGGGTGTTATAGGCATGTTGTTGTTTAATTTGCACTAAGGCTTCTTTAATACTCAATAACGGTTTGGCCCATGTTTTTAAATGTTCCAAACTTTCTTGTTCACTAAGATTTGACATTTGTGAGAGTAAAAGATTTTCTTCCACACAAATTACCGCCTTTTCTAATTCTCTCAGCGGCTGAACAAATTCTTTAAGATGTGAAAATGTTTGTGTGTCTGCTAATGATTCCAAAGTATCAAGAGCTTGATGCTCTTGAACAGCCAAAACATACGGTCTTAAACTTTGTAACACCTGCGCCGAAGACATGGTTACCTCGGATAATGTATTCATAGTTTCAACTTGTTCTAATTCCTGAGTGTAAAATACTTTAACACTCTCTACAATTTCTTTTAAAGGACGAGCCATAGTTTTTAGTTCGGAAATTTCATCTCCACTTAAATCTTTAACATCATAATTATCTATATATTCTTGTATTTGTAAAGCACAATTTTCCAAACTGCAAACCGCCTCTGCCATTGTTCGCGGATCAGTACATTCTGAGGTGGTTTGCACAACATCTAGGACATGAGGTTGTAATGTTTGTTCTAAGCACTGCTTAAAATCTTCCATTTTATTGACTGTAGCTTTTACTTGATCAACTGTTTCGAGTCTTAAAGAACCCATATCGAAATCATTACAATGCGCCAAAACAGTAGCAATGCTATTTTTTAATTGTCCCAATAGTTCGTCAACCTGGAGTTTTTTATCTTCAAATGATTTTAGAGGTCCCGAAATTATATCTTCTTTTTTCATAGAAGTAGCATCACTATCTGGTGGTAAAGATTCTGCGGCTGATTTGAGAGCTGATACTTCTTCCAAAGTGGACATATCATCAGTGACAGTTGTTTCCGGAATAAGTTTGGGTATCATATTTTCTAAAACCACTAATACTTTATTGAAAGATTCTACTACTGGTAAAGAATTTCCAGATACTGCTGAAACATTATAATCTTCCATTTGATCAATGTTAGTTTTTAATTCTTCCAGCTCATTACGGCATTGTGTATATAAGAGTTTGGAAAATTCAGTTTTATTCTTAGCGGCATTAAGATCTTCCAATGATATATTTAGATTTTCAATTGCTTTGGAAGTATTTCTTATGATATTTAAAGAAGTTTGTAGATGTTCATTACCTTTTTCTTGTGTTTCTTGAAGTTTCAAGTCGGTTATTATGGCATCAAAGGGTAAAACCAAATCCTTTAAATTTCCCTTAAGTTTACTATCGACATATGCTAAACTTTGTAATTTCAATATATTAGCAATTAATTTTTCTATGCCTCTCAAACCTTCTTCTAATTCAATTTTCATTTCCATTTCTTGCCGCATCGATAGGAAAATATTATTATCCTGTATAGCCTGTTGTTCGTCCAGTTCAATTTCTTTTTGTATATTCTTAAATTCATTTTCTTCAATATCAATTTCTATGGATTTTATTAAATCTCTCATCTTTTGCAGCGTCTCAAAAACATCTATATTTTGTTTTGAAGTTGATAAGTGTAAAACTTCTTGACTGATCTTAACCTTATCGTTGAGACTATGTAAAGGATCTACCAGATCAGTTAGGGAACCTGATATGGATTTTTGTTCTATCTGTCGCATACAATAGTTTAATTCATCTATGGGTTTCTTAATATTTTCCAGTACAGTCAAATGATATTTATCAATATCTTTATCGATAACTTGACTGATTAGAGAAGATATCTCTTCTTTGAGATTAAACAAAGACATGGAAACATTCTCTGGTAAACGAGCTGTTATATGATCAATATTTGATTCCAAATGTAACACAGCTTGAGCCAAAGATTGTAGTAATTTTTTCAAGTCATCTGTATCCAAGAATTGATCATCAGTAATTTGACCACTTAATATATCCTGACTTAACTGAGCTAAACCATTTTGTATTTCCTGTAACGGTGGCACCATCGATTCTACTGTACTAACTGTTAATTTACCAGCTTCTATATCTTGTGAAGGTTGTTGATGTATAATCTCTAGACCCTTTTTTAATTCAAACAATGGAGGCGATACTATATCCAATATGGCCATATTGATTTTTTGTTCAACACTATCATTTCCAGCCAAAGAGTTCACCTTACTTTCGATTTGCATGACTACAGTTTGTAAATCATTAAATGGTTTTATTAGATTGACCAAAATCTTTTCGTGTACTTTTTTGTAAATGTCTTCATCGGTTTCTTCTAGAGTCAATTCATTTTCAACCCTTTCCAAAGCTTCTTGTATTCTTAATACTGGTTCGCATATAGTTTTTACCGATTCCGAGTACTTGGGCAAATTAGCTTGAGCTATATTAGCAAAGGGCAAGGGTTCTGGTATATCTTGTAATTTAGCCACAGTTTCGGTAAAATGTTTATTTGCCTCAATTTCTTGTGCTTCTTGTAATAGAGCTTGTGACTTTATAGTATCTTTAGTTATTTCTAAGCCTTGCTTAATATCATCAACAGTTAGCTCCAAATGCGATTTTAGGTTTTCATTTTCAAATAGTTGAGAGATCGTCTTAACTTCGTTCAAAGCTTTAATCATATGATCAGCTATACTATCAATAATACAAACACTTGTTCTTTGAATTAATGTTGTACCAGATTCATCGATTTCTACACATTTTTCAATGACTTGCAAAGCTACATGAAGATTACGTACATCTTCCTTCATCGTATCAAACAAAACATCTAAAGGTGTTTCTCCTGAGTAAACTTTTAATTTGCTTTGTATTTGTGTTATCGGTTCTATAATGTTCTTTATAATAGCTATACTTTGATCAGCCGATGATGGTGTCATTAACATGACTGACTGATTAATAACTTCAGATTCAACAGCGTTTAAATGACCATCTAAAACTTTTAAAAGTTTAGCTAGAGGTAACAAAGATTTCAAATTCTTTTCTATATCCTCTTCATTGGTGACTACTTTTAAGGGTTTATCGGTGGGCATCATTAAACCATCACCCACTGCTCCAGATATATCTTGTAGTTGAGCTTCATTTTCTGTAGTTTTGGAAGATTCACTATCGGTTTGTTTTTTACCTCTTTTGCGGGCCGGTGCCTGTATTGATTCACCTAAAGAGTGATTTTGTAGCGATTCCATTTTGGACATTTGTGCACTGGCATAGGTTTGTAATTCAGATGTACTACCTTCTTCAACACTACCATCTGAAGCTTTTGAAAAACTAAAGTATTCATCGGTTTCGGTAGGTTTAGATTTTTTACGTTTTCTTATGGGAGCCGTTAACGATAGTTCTTCTTCCATTTTATCAAATGATCGCCTAGCATATTCTTGAGTTTCTTTATTAAATACATCTTCTTCTTCTTCTTTGATAGAAGAACCATGTATGGTAATCTCATTTATGGAAATATCATCCATACCGGCTTCAGTACGTAAATCTTCTTCATGTGAGAAATATTCTGGTGATATATCAATGACGACAGCTTCCATTAGTAGTTTGCCAGATTGTGATGTCTCTTTGACAAATCTTAGTGGCGGTAATTCCACAATATTATGTTCGGTAACATGTTCAGATATTTGATCAGCATACATTTCAACAATTTTCAAAGCTTCTTCTTCAGTCAAATCAGGTGTCTCATACAGAGATACCGAGACTTCTTTGCCATCAAATGAAAATGAAACATCACCTTTTTCAGTAATGGTTATATCACCTTGGGGAGTTTCATATAATTGAGATGTATGTTCTTCTTGTATAGTCGATAAAGAAAAGTTGCGTTGTAATTCATTTTGTTGTGGTGCTTCTTGTTTAGTATAATCATCCTCAAAACCTAGCAGAGCTGCCGAACTAGCAACTACTCCCATACAGTTACGGGCCTCGCAGGTATATGTACCCAAACAACAGGTGCCATCTTGACCGGAAATAATTTTATGTATATCCCCAGGTTTTAATTCAACACCATCTTTATACCATTTCAATACTGGTTGTGGAACACCAATAACTTTGCATTCCAAATTGACTGCTCCCTCTTCGGTGAGTACAGCCCTTAGAGATTCCAAAAATCTAGGTTTTTTATAATGTCTTGGAATTTGTAATTTCAAAAAGCATGAAGTTACACTGGTACCAAAATCATTAACAGCCACACATTTCCATTCAGCCTGATCAATAAACTCTATAGATTTTATATCCAAATGCCAATTTTCTTCTTCACCACGATAATGATTGTAACGCTCATTAGATTCTATAGGTAATTCATCACGAAACCATGATAGTAATGGATCTGGTGTAGCATCGACTTTAACGGTAAACTGAAAAGCTTCATTGATTTTAGCCTCTTGAGACTTAAGACCCACCACAAACTTGGGAGGCTGAGAACTAGTGGCCGCAAACGAGAGACGTTCTTCATCGTTTAGTTGTTTTTGTATATCTTCTACTGTTAAAACAGCAATACTACTACTCTCACCCATACTATTTTTGGCCACACAACAATAGGTACCCAAAGAATTGGTGCCAGTTAATTGGTATACGTCTCCAGGTTTAAGCTCCTGTCCATCTTTAAACCATTTCAAGATAGGTGTAGGAAAACCCACCACCTTACATTCGAAAGATACTAAACCTTCTTCGGTTAAAACTGCTCGAAGACTTTCCATAAAACGAGGTTTGCGATAATTTTTGGGAACTGAAATGAAAATTGATTAAATATTGGATATAAAACTTTTACGCTACACCATTTAGAGATTTAATTCGAAAAAGATCAATTGTAATTCAAAGATTCTACTTGTTATTTGAAGATTTCATTTTTAATTCAAAGATTCCATTTGTTCTTAGAAGATTTCATTTATAATTCTAAGTTTCCAATTGTAATTTTAAATTTCAAATTTTACATCGTAATAGATCAATTGTGATTCGTAAAAAATTAATTGCAATTCTATGATTTCAATTAAAATTCCAGAAAGAACATTTGTATTCCGAAAACGATCGATTGTAATTCCGAAAAAGATAAATTTTAATTCGATAAAGATCAATTGTAGTTCAAGAATTTCAATGATATCAATTGTAACGCGAAAAAGATCCATTGTAATTCCTAAAACATCAATTGTAATTCGAAAAAGATCAACTGCAATTCATAAAAGATCAATAGTAATTCGAAAAAGTTCAATTGTAATTCAAAAAAAAAAACAAATAGTTGTAATCAATGATTCAAATTGTAATTCTTATTAAAAATTTACTTGAAATTCAGTTTCTTGAATTACAATTGGAATCTTCGATTTACAGTTGCAATCTTTGAATTAAAATTGATCTTTTATGAATTACAATTGATATTATTCGAATTATAAGTGATATTTTATTAATTACAATTGATCTTTTGCAAATTGCAATTGATTTATTTCTTGATATCAAATGATATCAAAGATCAATTGTAATATCAAAGATCAATTGTAATTCGTAAAAGATCCATTCTGAAACATCAATTGTAATTTGCAAAAGATCAACTGTAATTCTTAAAAGACCAATAGTACCTAATTCGAAAAAGTTCAATTGTAATTCAAAAAAATAGTTGTAATCAATGATTCAAATTGTAATTCTTATTGAACATTTAATTGAAATTCAGTTTCTTGAATTACAATTGGAATCTTCGATTTACAGTTGCAATCTTTGACTTAAAATTTATCTTTTATGAATTACAATTGTATTATTCGAATTATAAGTGATCTTTTATTAATTACAATTGATCTTTTGCAAATTGCAATTGATTTATTTCTTGATCTTTTACGAATTACAATTGTCTTTTACGAATTTCAATTTATCGTTTACGAACCTTAAGAATAGGCTAGTTAGGTTGTAAGTGGCTGCTGAAGCTTTACATGACCCCACAAATATTCTGAGGTCCGTTGTGATACCACGGGACAGTAATGGGGTTCACCTTATTATCCCTGTCGTAAAACCAATTTGAGCTCATATTGAATTTTGATAGTGCAGCTTCCTAATTCCTAGTGAAGCAAGTCTCTGACTAGAAAATTCCGGACAATGTCAGATAAAGTGTTCGATAGTTTCCCACTTCTACTAATCTTTACAACTCCGACCAAAGTCATTTGACGGCACATTTAACCGTTCAGCGTGCTTTACTATAGGGCAGAGTCCGGTAATTACAGCAACTACCGTCGAAATCTCTCCTCTTGAAAGCGATATAAGCTTTCTTGTGTGCTTCTGATTATGAGAAGATCAAATTTGTCGTGTAGTCTCACACGTCCTTCCATGTGCCCATCTCCATCTCCGTCGCGTTACAAAGCCGTATAGATTGCTTGCAAGTTTTTTAGAGGCATACCAAGACATTCCAATTCCGTTGGAACCTGTAAGGTAGTTCCCAGTCTTGCAAGCTCATGGGCTTTACAATTCCCTGTAGAGTCTCTGTGCCCTGTGACCCATATAAGTCGTCTTATTTAAAGACGTGCGGCAGTTAAGGACTGATCTTGTTTTCAGAAACATCGACTCCAGGGATTTAACCCCTGCTTGACTGTCGGATTTAATGTTGACTGCTGTTGTAGACACACATGATCCGACAAATCAGAAAGATCGTGCAGCTTCCTAGATCAAGCAACGACGGATGAAGTGTTGGACAGTTTTTAACTTCTCTTCATCCATGCAACACCGGCAAAAGTCATTTGACGGCACATTTAACCACTCTGCGTGCTTCCCTATTAGACAGTGTCCCGAAATTATAGCAACCACAGTCGAAATCTCTCCTCTTTTGTGCGCTTCTGGTTAAGAGTAGGCCAAATCTGTTGTATTGTCTTACATGTTCATCCATATGCCTATCTTTGATTAGTCTCCGTCGCGAGACAAAGACGTAGATTTTGCTTGCAAGTTTTTAGAGGCATACCAACACATTCCAATTCCGTTGGAACCTATAAGGTAGTTACCAGTCTTGTAAGCTCGTCGGCTTTGCAATTCCCTGGAATGTCTCTGTGCTAAGGGACCCATATGAGTCGTATGTCAAACTGCTTGACCTTTGAAGACATTCGGCAGTTAAGGGCAGATCTTGTTTTCAGAAACTTTGACTAGAGGGACTTGACCTCGGCTTGACTGTGGGAATTGATATTGACTGCGGTTGTAGTCAAGACATTGCAACTCAACCAGTCAGCCACTTCCTTTATTGCCAGCATCTGTGTCTGATAAACACTGCAATGATCTCGAAATCTTTGAAGCCAGGCTCAACCCAAGCTCTTCCGAATAGACTCCGAAACCCACTTGCTCGTGTAGCTTCGATCTATTTGTGTAAAAATTTATAGAGGCTTCACTTTCCGAAATGTCCCCCATTCAAGACTTCCTGGATGGTATAATATTGGTAAAGTGGGGCTCAAAAAGACTCGTATAGGGAGCGCAGTCCACATTTTGTGGTATTATCTTTTTCAGAATCAAGATGGCCACAATCACTGATCTTCCTTTGCAGTGTGCTATTAATTCAAATGGCCGACGTCACCGCATACTGTTCACCTAATATGTCCAATGGTATTAGGTGAAGGAGGATTTCTAATGCAGCCGGTGGTGTAGTGCGATGAGCTCCAGTGATATACATCGAAGCCATTCTCTGTACATTCGTGATAAAGACCCAGTTTCGTTTTGTCTTAGAGCAGGTCACCAGACAATGATTCCATAAAGCAGAATTGGACGCACCACTGTTGTATAAATTCACTAAGCGACTCTATTTTACAGGAAAGTAAGTTACGCCTTAAATTTGGCATCCTCTAGAAATACTTCAAGATACTTGGTTCCATCTGAGAAGGTGCCGTCCAGAAAAATATGATCAATACCAAAAATCTTATTTTTGTTTTACGAATAACACTTTTTTCCGAATTACAATTGATCCCTAACAATCGATATTTAACGAATTACAATTGATCTTTTACTAATTAAAATTGATAATTTTCAAATTGCAATTGATGTTTTACAATTAATTTTTAACGAATTATAATTGGAATCTTAGAGTTACAATTGGAATCTTCTAATTACTAATGCAATCTTCGAATTACAAATAGAATCTTCGAATTTCAAGTAAAATCATCGAATTACAAATGGAATCTTCAAATTGCAAATGGTATCTTTGAGTTACAAGTACAATCTTCAAATTACACTTGATAATTTTCGAATTAAATCTATAGATTGTGTAGACAGATGTCAATATTTGTTCAAATAAAAAGGGATGGCCAAAAATTTGAAAGATTATACAAACGATTGACACCCTTTAATAAATACATTTTCACTTACTTTCCATATCTACCACACAAGATGATATACCAACACATCCCTCCTCATTTGTAACAACACATTTCCATTCGCCTTCATCACATGATTCGGAAGGTTTAACTTCAATCATATAAACACCCAACCCATCTTCCACATATTTGTATCTTTCATTAGCATCTACACGTCCATTTTTGTTATACCACACTACACTCTGGGGCCATGGTGGTACAGCCACTAAAACATTTAAAAAAAGAGAAAATATTAGATATTTGTTCTCTTTAAAAAATAAAGAGTATGATCAAAAAATAATTCTCTAAGTTTCTCTGGATTTGTTATGATCATAAAATTCGCAATACTCTTTTATTCTCTTAGGAAAATGCAAATAGTCAAAGTGATCATGATTTTTATTGTTGACCTGCCTCACTATGTTAAGTATTCCAAACATTTTATTCAGTTCAAGTTTATGTGTTGTGTGAGTAAATATGCACAGAATGCCGGTATTTAGTGCTTTAGCCACCATGACGCGTCGTGTTTATTTCTTTGTACGTGGCACTTTGCCAATTGAAAGAACCACACTACGTGTTAAAACATTTTAATACACTCACCTTGGCATCCGAGTATAATTGTCTCGCCAATGCGAACACTCGCATTTTTTAGTTCGTTCGTAAAAATCGGTGGGGGAGAATTATTCGCCACACTAAAAGAGCACAAGAGACAATATAAAACAAAATGAGCGTTATAGGAAAAAGAGTAACATCAACAATTACCTGTCTGCTGGTTTTAAAGATCCCTCTCTGCTACCACGTCCTACTACATGCAATTTAGAACTCGAATACGATTTACCCACACAGTTAACAGCTTCACATGTGTAAGTACCCAACGATGTGGGATCATCTACATTGGCAGTAAGAGCAAATACATCACCGGCCTTGATTTCTTTGGAATCTTTAAACCAACGTAGTTGAGGCGTTGGAACGCCTACAACTTTACATTCTAAGGATACCGTACCCTGTTGGGTTAAAACGGCTTTCAACTCTTCTATGAATTCGGGAGCTTTATAGGCTTTTGGTACCAAGACACTTAAATGAGAAATGCATGAATTACGTCCACCTAAATTTTCAGCCATAACCATCCATTGACCACCATCTTCCAATATCACAGGACTCACTTCGAGATAGTAGAAAGTTCCTTCATGAATTTCTTTAACTCGATCGTTTTCACATATTCGGCGATCGTTGCGAAACCATGTTAGCTAAAGAAAACATATGTTTTAGTTGGTGTAAATAAAATCTCTTTCTCTTTTACAAACCTTCACATCTGTGGAGCTACGAATCTCCACTAAGAGCCTTGTACGGTTTCCAACTTTAACCGATAAATCCACCAAACGCCTTAAAAATATTGGCGGATCTTCACCAGTCGATCTATCCTCGACAATAAGCTCTACGTCTTTTCGTATGACATCATTGCCTTTTGTTCTAGCAAAAAGCGTATAATGACCAGCATCTTCTCGTTGCACATGCTCAACGGCCAATTGAACAGCATTACTGGTCTTCGTTATACGAAAACGATCGGAGTTGTATATAGGAATTTCACCGCGACTCCTAAAATTTTAAAAGTAGATTTTTTGGTTAGTTTAAATTTGATTTTTTTAATAAAAAGTTTTTAATTTTTTTAAAATATTTTAACCTATTTTGATCCACTGTGAGATTTTTCGAACAGTAGAGATAACTTATTTCAAAAAAATATATTTGATGTATTCGGTCATAACCCCCAATTTCGTTATGGGGATAATGCCCGTGGGGGTTATGTCCTGTCACCCCCAAAAGAGCTGGTATTTCAACTTTTATGCAATAAAATAGCAAATAAATCAAAATATTAAAATTGCATTAAAGTTAAATTGCAGGCTTTTTTGGGGGTGACAGGACATAACCCCCACGGACTATACACTCAAAAAATTATGTTAGTAAAATCAACTGAAAATGTCAGTTAAAATAACTACTATGTAAGTTGTTTTGGGGTCAACTAATTTTTCAGTTAAATCAACTAACAATGTTAGTTATTTTAACTGACAAAAAACAACTGACTTATGTAGTAAAAACTACTTACATTTGTAGTCAAAACAACTTAAATGTAGTAAAAATAAAATAATCAATATATAATTTAAAAAAAAAAAAAAAAAAATTTAAGACCAAATTTTTTCCAAGTTTTTTTGTTATGTTACTACATCTCAGTACTTTTTTGTTAGTTGTTCAAAAAAAAACGACTTAAAATAACTAACAGAAATAGTTGTTTGATATTTTTCATACAAAAACAACTGATTTTGTAGTTGAAAACAACTAACTACTGTAAAATATACAAATAACTAACATGTAGTAACTTACATAATTTTCTGAGTGCACATCACGGTCATAATCCCCATTTTAGTTGTGGGGATTATGTCCGTTCTCTATTTTTGCAGTCATAACCCCCATACTAATTATAGGGACTAATTGTAAGTTTAAAACAATTTCGCTCATAATCCCCGTTTTTTGTGGTCAGGGTGGGTTTAATGCATGAAGTTTCTTAATCCCTAAGCCCGGCCGAAGGCCGGCTATGCAGAACAACTTTTTAGACTAAAAACTTTTTAGACTAAACTAAAAAATTTTTAGGATTATGGCCAACTACACCATTTCCAATTGTATTTTAAAAATTTCCAAATGTATTCTAAAATTTCAAAATGTATTCTAAATGTATTTTAAAATTGTCCAAATTAATTCTAATATTGCCCAATTGTATTTTAAAATTGTCCAAATGTGTTAGTAGTATAATATTGTCCAAATATATTTAAAATTAATCAAATTAATATTAAAATTTTCCAAATGTATTTTAAAATTGTCCTCATGTATTTTAAAATAGTCCAAATGTATTTTAAAATTGTCCAAATGTAGTTTAAAATTTTCCAAATGTATTTTAAAAATTTTCATATGTATTTTAAAATTGTCCAATTGTATTTTAAAATTTTCCAAATGTATTATTAAAATTGTCCAAATATATTTTAAAATTTTAAAATTGTCCAAATGTAGTTTAAAATTTTCCGAATGTATTTTAAAAATTTCCATATGTATTTTAAAATTGTCCTATTGTATTTTAAAATTTTCCAAATGTATTATTAAAATTGTCCAAATATATTTTAAAATTTTAAAATTGTCCACATCTTTTTTAAATTGTCCAAATGTAGTTGAAAATTTTCCAAATGTATTTTAAAAATTTCCAAATGTATTTAAAAATTGTCCAATTGTGTTTTAAAATTTCCAAATGTTTTTTAAAAATTGTCCAAATGTATTTTAGAATTGTCTAAATATATTTTAAAATTGTCCAAATGTAGTTTAAAATTGTCCAAATGAATTTTAAAATTGTCCAATTGTATTTTCAAAATTTTCCAAATATATTTTAAAGTATTCTATGTATAATTCTATGTAGAATATTTTAAAATACATTTGGAAAATTTTTAAATACAATTGGACAATTTTAAAATACATTTGGACAATTTTTAAATACATTTGGACAATTTTAAAATACATTTGGACAATTTTAAACTACATTTGGACAATTTTAAAATACATTTGGACAATTCTAAATTACATTTGGACAATTTTGAAAATACATTTGGAAAATTTCAAAATACAATTGGACAATTTTAAAATACATTTGGAAATTTTAAAATACATTTGGAAAACTTTAAACTACATTTGGACAATTTTAAAAAAAATTTGGACAATTTAAAAAAACATGTGGACAATTTTTAAATACATTTACAAAATTTTAAAATACATTTGGACAATTTTAAAATACATTTGGACAATTTTAAGATATATTTGGACAATTTTAAAATACATTTGGACAATTTAAAAAATAATTTGGGCAATTTTAAAATATATTTGGGCAATTTAAAATACATTTGAACAATTTTAAAATACAATTGGAAATGGTGTAGTATAGTGGACATATTCCCTGCAATAGGGACTATGACCATTTGTTACGTGGTCATTATCCCCATAAATTTGGAAATTATTAGTGTCCGACCGAACAGTTCGGCCAAAAAATGGTATTGGCCAAAAATTAAGCATTTTGTTTGTTTGTTTGTTTGTTTGTTTGTTTAGGCGATAGAAGACTATTCTATTCTTTCAAATTTAATGGCGAGGACGTAGTTAAGCACCAATTTAGATGTTCGGTAACCGAACGTTCGGCCAAATTGAAAAAACTTCGGTTACCGAACTTCAACAATTCTACCCCATATAAAAAAGTTGTTAAAAGTACTCCCAAATACCAAATTTTTGATTAAATGACGTTTTTTGGCCGAACTGTTCGGTCGGACACTAGAAATTATGTCCATTTTTTTTTTTTGTTTTATGTACAAATTATTTTTGGTCATAGTCCCCACTACAATTATGGGGATCATGACCAAAATGAATTAGGGCATAATACCAATAACGGAAATGGGGATTATGTCATGTCACTTTTTTTTGGGAAAACGCATTATTGAAAAAATTTTTTGAAAAGATTTTTGAGATCAGCGGGTGCTAAAGCTAAAAAGGTATATTTTTCCAAAAAAAATTAAAATAAAATTGATTCTTGGTCCAAAATGGGTTAAACTAAAATAATTTTACAAATTACTAATTGCAGTTTTGTGACGTGTTGGAGGGTATAAAAGATTCGGCAGCCGAATTGTTTTTTTTGTTTTTTTTATATCCGTGTTTAGTGCATCAAAATTAATATGTCTCGCAAGCAGAGACCAAATATAACAGTTATATATATGTATATGGGTGAAATCAAAAAATGTCAGTGTTTTTGAGCCAAAATTGTACAAACAAAAAATTTTAATTTTTGGTAAATTTTTTTATTAAAATCGATATGTTACATCACTACTAATATAACTAAAAAAGATCTCTTCTACAAACTGTTTCAAACAAATTTTATCGACATTTTTATGATTTTTTTGGTGACGGAGTTTACATTCACCTTAGAAAAATACATTAAATTTTTTGAATTTTCTTTGAAAACATTTTATTGTAATTTAAAACACTTATTTATGTAATTGCTAACAATTTTTGTAATTAGGATTTTTTTCTGGTTTTTGTTATTAAAGATTTTACAATTATTTTTTATTTTAATAGGATTTTTCTAAGGAAATGTAAAATAAATTTATTATTATTTCTGTTAAAATAAGTTTTTTTACTTTTTTGAATGACTAGTGTTAATATTTGCGTCGGTTTTAACAACTTCATAAGGTTTTTTAATGCAATCTGCAAAAAAAAAAAAAAAAGTTGACGGAGTTTACAGAGACGGAGTTTACATTTCGTCACTTTTTGCCCTTTTTTCGAAGACTATTTGTCGGAAATTGGTTTCCGAAAAAAAATTATTAGATGTCAACTAGATACGTCAAAATATGACGATATTTCAGATGCACGCTAAGTAGTTTTGTTGTAAACGTGGAGACGGAGTTTACAGCATTTTTCGATTTTTCATTTATGATTTAGCTTTTCATACAGGGAAATTAATATGCAGGGAGCAAACTTGAAACCAATGATGCAAAATGATACTTTATAGCCTCGCGTTTAATAAATGGGGCAATAACCTATTATTTTTCTAAACACAATACGTCAAAAACAACAAAATTGTCAGGTTCCATAATGTCTAAAAAAAGTGTCGAAAAATCGTTACACAATTGAAGCCGTGTTTGTATGGGTAAAAGAGACAGTTATGACTATACAAAAATATTTTTTAAGAACGTCAACATGCCCTCTTTAAAAATGTAGTCAATTATTAAGAGTTTGGGTTATTGGTTTTTAAGATATAACCGGTTAAAGTTTAAAAATTGAAAATGTTACTGGCGACGGAGTTTACATTTGGCCTACAAAAATGAAAATAACTTGTTTAAAATAGCTTACTAGTATCCGGATTGTTGTTAGTTATGTAGAACGCCAATCTATGCGACGTTGTACATTAAAAAATATGCGAATACTTTAACAAATGTATGAGATATTACACGATTACATGGTTTGGTTGACATTTTTAGATTTCACCCATATGTGTCTTTTTGTTTTAAAAAAAATCATGAAACGAATGTTGTCCAAACTTAGTATTTTATATATGAAAAGACTTCTAGGGATGTCCCGTGTTAAAATTTGCAATAACATTTATTTTTTTTATTTTTTCAATAACAGTAAAAAATACCAGTTATTAAAAACTTTTTGTTCAAACAATCTAAAATAACTTTTATTTTATATTTATTTGAGTAAATAACAGTTATAACAGTTATTTTTAAAAAAATCAATCAAAGTTTATATCTTTAAATCAATGATTGAAGTATTAGATACAGAGACCATAACTGTTATGTGATTTATTGAAAAAAATCAAATTAAACTTTCCAAAAATATTTTTTTAAATAAAAATTAAAAATAACAGTTTGAAATGATTTATATAAATATCTGTTCAAAATAACAGAAATAAAAAACTTGAATTACACAGGGCAACACCTTTTTTTGCCCGGGTTCTGATAGCTAATTTTGGGTAATTAGGGTACGCTGATTTCAAATCTGGCAATCGTTTTTTTGGGTCAGCTCCAGTTTTTGAGATATAGCCTAAGGAATCTTTGAAAATAGGCTATTTTAGGCATATTTGTGAGTCCATATTTACCAACACTTGTCTTACATCCAAAAAGTGAATGACGATGTTAGGTATGTTGGATATTCTGATTCCAAAAATGCTCTTACTTTTGTTGAGTCATCATTAGTTTTGGATATATCGCTAAAATAAAATTATTAAATTTCTGCCCTCTTGAATTTTGTCTGAATATTTATGCCCTTTTGAATAACTCGAAAACTGAAGCTGTCAGAAAAAAGCTAATACCAGTTTTGGAATTCTCGTATCCAATATAGTTAAGTTCGTGTTTAAAACTGAGGCTCTAAAACTAGTTTTAGAAACTATAGCCAAGCAAAGTTGGCCAAAAACGTACTTTTTGGACTCTTTAACAGCGATTTGCTCGCGAACGCGAGCTGATGGAAAAAATTGGATAACAGATTCGGAATCAGCACACTAAAATCCATATAAATCAGTTGTCAAAGGTCAGGCAAATTTAAAAAGCTCAACTTTTGTCAACCTGTGGTATTAAAATAAAACTAAAATAAACGCATGCAAAAGAATTCTATTGATAGCTAATACTTCAATCATTGATTTTAAGATATAAACTTTGATTGATTTTTTTTTTAAATAACTGTTATAACAGTTATTTACTCCAAAAAATAAAAAATAAAAGTTATTTTAGATTGTTTGAACAAAAAGTTTTTAATAACTGTTATTTTTTACTGTTATTGAAAAAATCAAAAAATAAAAGTTATTGCAAATTTAAACACGGGACATCTCTAGACGTCCTTTCATATATAAAATACTAACAAGGGAAGTATCTCAACCCTTATGAACCGATTTGCCTGAAACTTAAAATATATATTAAAGAGACGATTTTAAGGTTGGGGTGTCTCGGCTTATCGGCCATATCGGTTTTAAACACCGATATGGCCGATAAGCCGAGACACCCCAACCTTAGAATTGTCTCTATTATATATATTTTAAGTTTCAGGTAAATCGGTTCATAAGGGTTGAGATACTTCCCTTGTAAGTTTGGACAACATTCGTTTAATGATTTTTTTAAAGCAAAAAGACCCATATAATTGTTATATTTGGTCTCTGATTAGATATCAATAGGATTCTTCTGCATGTGTTTATTGTTGTTTTTATTTTAATTACTCGTATTTTTTAAGGCTTAAAGAATTTTTAATAACAGTTATAAAACAATAAAAGTTTTTTATTTCTGTCATTTTGAACAGATATTTATATAAATCATTTCAAACTGTTATTTTTAATTTTTATTTGAAAAATATTTTTGAACAGTTAAATTTGATTTTTTTCAATAAATTTCATAACTGTTATGGTCTCTGCTCGCAAGACATTTTTTTTTTAATTTACAAAACTCCAAAACTTTGGTCGCCGGGCGCCACGGGCCGAAAATTTGTACCACATAATTTTTACGCCTGGGGGAATAAAAATTTGCCCGGGCGTTACAAATCGGAAGAAAATCTTTTTTTCACTACAAAAAAATTGCTAGAATATCTCAGAGAATTGGGATGGATTAAAAAGTAGATCGTTGTAATATAGGGAGAGTGGGAAATTGATAACACTGTGCTACAGTGAAAAATACTTCTGATGTGACATAGTAAACGTTGTTGGTTTTGTCGAGTAGATCACAAAAATGTCCATTAAACTTTCCAGGCACCCTCAAACACAGAAAAAAATATTCAATGGAAAAAAACAATTAAATATTTGCTCAGCTTAAAATTTGACATTCAATTAAATTTTACTTGAATCAATTAACCATTTGCTCAAATCTGAAAAATTCACAAAAAAATTCATAAACACAAAAAAACCCATCATAGTAGGCTTTGAGTAACAATGCGATGAACGCTGTTGCGTTTTTTGTTTTAGTTTTCGTTAGTCGTCAAATAGAAAAGTACTTCCACGCACACAAGACAAAAAGAAACAAAATAATATAAAGCGCAAAAAAAAAACAATTTAAACAAAAGACTGACAAAAAACACTACAACTGTAAAATAATGATTAACCATTCACTCAGATCAAGCATTGGATTAATCAAAAATAACACAAAATTATTGATTAACCGCGCACTCAAATCAAGCATTGGTTTAATCAAAAATAACAGAAAAATAACAATTAACAAATTACTCAAATCAAGCATTGGTTTAATCAAGGAACAGTCAATGACTGACCTACAATTTTCGTGCTTGATCCAACAATTTTCCTCATTAGATGACTTTTAATTAAAATAATGCTCAACCTGGTGTATTTCGTGCTTGATCTAACAACTCATTTTTATACCCTCCACTTGTGATAGAGGGTATATATAAGTTTGTCATTCCGTTTGTAACTTATCGAAATATCGGTCTGGGACCCTATAAAGTATATATATTCATGATGCCCGATCGATTTTAAGACATTCTAGCGATGTCCGTCTGTCCGTCTGTCCGTCTGTCCGTCTGTCCGTCTGTCCGTCTGTCCGTCTGTCCGTCTGTCTGTCTGTTGAAAATGCTCTCGCGGACAAAATATTGCACAAAGATGACTGAAACTTAACATATATATTGGAAGTTCTCCCGAGAAGTTTGGTATTGCATTTGAGCGATATCGGTTCAGCGGTTCAAAAGTTATGAACGAAAATGTAAGCACACCTCAAAAATTTCAGTACATTCAACATAACCTAAAAACACAAAATGCTTTAATTCGGCTTCTGGTTGACATATGTGAACATAATTGAGCACCAAATGGTATTTAAACAAGTACAAACATATTTTTTGACAAAAAAAGAAAAAAATCGCGGATTTTTTTTTTTTACCAAAATTTTTTTTCGCGGAAATTTTTTTTCAATTTTTTTTTTCAAAAGTATTTTCCTTTTAAATAAAGTTGTTTGCAATAATCTTTTTGAAATTGTGGAGGGTATCACTACATTCGGCAAGGCCGAATTTAACTTTTTTACTTGTTATCTGTGAACTTTAGAGTTATGGTTAAAAAAAAACGTAAGATATCTATTGATTTTTTCTATAATATCTATTTTTTTTTGTTATTTTTGAAAAAGTTTTTTGTTTAACAGCCTTTGTGTTTATATACGTATTCTTAAAGAAAACTTAATTCTGAATACTATGAGCTTTATTCTGAAAAAATCGAATAACAATTGACAGAGTTGTGATAATTTTTCTAAAAAGAAAGTGAAGGTTTTGCTGGAAATCGCCGTTCAGTTAACCCAGTAAAAAAAATATCATAACAGGTCATGTATAATATTTTTAAAGATTTTTGGCGCGCTGAGTCCGAATCAGACCCTTAAATTGCTCTATCGCGTCTGGTTTTTGAGACATTTAGCATAAATTGATATATCAAAATCTTAATAAAATGAGAAATTTCAAGGTCAAATTCGAATTCAGGGAGTCAAAAACCTTTAAAATAATGATACGCGACCTCTCACTATGTTCGTTTAATATTTAATTTTTTTTTTTGCCTGGGTTGTGCTAACGGCGATTTCATGAACAATCTTAATTTTCTTTTTTAGAAAAATTATCACAACTCTGCCAATTGTTATACGATTTTTTCGGGATAAAGGTTATCGTATTCAGAATAAAATTTTCTTTAGGAGCAGATTTATAAATATAGATGTTGTTGAATGAACTATAGCAGAAAAATATAGATAAACTCAACAAATTTTCAAAAAGTAACAAAAAATTTAGATATTGTTAAAAAAATCAATACATATCTTTCTTATATGTATAGACTAATTGAAACACATAAAAATCCCTATCCTTCTTCTATCCAAAACAGTTAAAAAATTGAAAATTGGTTGAAAAGTTTCTAAGTTACACGTGGTTTAGTGAGAAAAGTCCAAACAAAACGATTTTTGACAATAACTTTAAAATTTGAGGGTGTCGCAAGTTTGATGGGAATTTTTGTAATATTTTCGACGAGACCTACAATTTTAACTACCTCATTTGAAAAGTATATTCGATTTTGTTTATTTTTTGTAGCACAGTGTAATTAAGAGAATCACAATGGGCCTTATGACGTGCGAGTGAATTCGCCAAATGCCGGACACCCATTCAACATAACGTTAAGCGGGCATGATACAAAACTAAGCTTAATCAACCAGAATTTTCAAACATTTTCTAAAATCAGTTTATTTTAAATTGTTGCACTTTGAAAAGTGCGAAAATAACAAATTCAAAAATAATTCAATAAATAAACTATACAGAATTTCGAAACTATACAATTCAAAATATTAATTTTATCGCCTACCATCATAAATACCAAAGAATTTGTTATAACAATTTAAATGTAAATATTTACATTGTAATTTAATAAAATTTAATTAAAAACTTAAGTTTATAATTTCTTAGAGAACTTCCTTATCATACTGTAGTTCTAACAATAAGTAAACAAACATATTAAAAATGCACATGGACGTATAAGTAATAATAATTAATTTATATACAAATATTACTCATACGTCAAATCATATGCAAAAAGTATTTTTAAACAAAAGCTGTCAAAAATACATTTATAATTTAAAAATTGTATTATTTTTTAATACTTTAAATATGCATATACATATGTATATTATATGCATATATGCATGAAAATGTCTATTCACGCCAACATTTATAAACAAACATCATCTTGAAAATAACTAAAATACATAAATAATAGATAATAAATTTTAAATTTATCTTGTGTTTTGAAATCTTTGTATTTATAATTTTAATTTAAATTTATTTACCTTTTTCGATATACTGATGAAGCAGAAGACAGTGTGCCATGATAGTTTTTATGATCGTTGCATTTACAACATTTGGAACAACCGTTGCCCATTTTAATTTTATATTTTTATAATTTTTTTTTTTAATTCTTTTTCTTTTCAATTAATTTTTAACAAATTTTCACTTAAAATTAATATTTTTGATTAGAGAAATATTTTTAGTGAATTTCTTTGTTTGTTACGAATGTACATGAGTATGTGTGTATGTAAATATTTGGAATAAAAATTATAAATGTCATTTATACACAAACTTTTTGGCATATGAATGTGATGCATCAATTGTAAAATGTTTTAACTTAATGAGAAAAAAATGTTTTTTTGATAAAAAAAAATTTGGCAAATTTATAAATATTTTTCTAATGTTGAACATAATTTTTAGTTAAAAAAACACAGCTTTTTAATTAAAAAAAATTCATTTAAAATTAAAAAAAAAAACGATTAAAAAGAGTTTTTAATATAAACAGGTACAAAAGTGTATTTCTTATTACACCGTCCGACAAAAAGAAAAAAAGTCGTTTAACATGAGAGCGAAACGGACAAAAGTTTTGTATCAAAATCTATGGCGATCCTTAAAGGACTCAACGGGATCTCGAGCCAACAGGGTTTGGACCCATGGGGTCTGGACCCAATATAGTCCACAAATGTCTATGAAATAAAATATAATAAAATCTTTCCTGTTTTCTAGATAAAGTGGCATAAAATTAAATTAGTTTTTCCCCTTATTTTTAAGAAAATAAAAACAAAAACAAATGAAAAATATCTTTGGCGCTAAATCATTACCAATTTTTCTCAAAATTTAGATAATTTTCCTATTTTTTACCTCCCTTTTTCTTTGCGTGCACCAAAAATTTCAAAAATACCAAAAATTTATGAATAAAAATAAAATTTTGACTTATTTTTAGGGATGTCTCACGCTCACGATATAATCAGACTCACAAAATTAAAATAAACATATTTTTTTTTAACTTTTTTCGATTTCTTGCACAAAAAGACTTTAAATTTCTACAACATTTATTTAAATCACAATTTGGCACTAATTACCCTCTAAATTCAATATGATGACAATTTTCTAACTTGTTTTCTGTTTCAGACAGCAGAAAACATTCACGCAAAGTTACGAGAAAAAAATTACTCAAGAAACAACTTTTTTCTAATCACGCGCACTCACGATCACGTGAGTAAAAATAAATTTCACTCACGATCACGCGTGTACCACGAAAAATTCGTGTCACGCGCGCATCTCTAATTAAGGGTATAAATAAGTTTGTCATTCCGTTTATAACACCTCGAAATATTTGTCTAGGATGCCATAAAGTATATATCGTCACCTAATACGGCGTTCACACTTGCTGTTTTGAAGTGTTCAAGAGTGAGATGTTTAAAAAAGTCTTTGCTCTGTGTCCATTACGTTTTTATTCTGCTACTGGTGTTTTGTTGAACAACTTGTTTAAGGTCGCTAGTGTGAACTCCATATAAAATGCAAAACAACGTAACACTTTTTTCAAAATCGAGTTATTGATTAATTGTGATGCACTCAAAATAATACCTTAGTAGATTTACTAATTTTTTTTTTTGCTAATGCTAGTAAGCTAACCTTTAGTAAATTTTTAGTTGAGATTAGCATGTTAGCAAAAATATCTTGTAAACTTTATTTTTAAAATTCTTATATCTCGATAAATGTTGCCTACACAACGAAAAGTCCAAAAGCATTTTTGTAGCTCTCAACACGTAGAACAAGACAAAAATATAACTAAAAGCTCTCCGAGTAATATTTTTGAAGTTATCGAGTTTCTTAATTCTTAAAACCCCAGTGGTCCCCTAAAATCACGTATCTCAAAAACTAAGCAAGGAAGAGCGAAACGGACACAAATTTTGGATCAAAAAGTATGACGATTTTTAAGGAACCCAACTAGGTCTAGGCCCATCGGGGTCTGGACCTATCGGGTCCGAACTCAATGGGGTCCTCAAATGTGTTTGAACTAATTGTAAGTTGAAATAAAAAAATAAAAAAAAAAATCAGTTTACTAATTTTTGGCAAAACATTTTTGATAACTTTACTAAAAAAAAATGTGGGTTCAAAATCAGCAAATGTTCTTGTAGGTTTACACGATTTTTTTGCTAACATTACAGTTTTTTTTTAGTGTACTTATAGCTTTTTTTTGGCAGTTTATCTCATGTGTTGGAGAAACAGGTATTAAAAATATAAAAAAATCTCAAACAAATTCAAGATGTCGACATTCTGAAAAAATATTTTTAAATATGCGTTGCTTTACAGACCTTATTGGCCAAAAAATGGAAATCCTGGCCCACAGTGCAATGTCCCAAAAGTATCCCTGAACGTAGCGAGGCCGGATTTCTTGAAAAAAGTTAGGTAATTTTATTTGGAATTTAAATAAAAAAATGTATAACTTTAATGTACGATTTCTACACAGAAAAAAAAACGAATTCTTATATTGACCCCCATATTTGTGAATACAATTATTTTTTTACTGAAAGTGTTCCTATACGGAAATTTGTAATATCAACAAACGTTTGTAAATTTTGATTGTTGAAAAAAAAAATTTGTTTTCTTCAACAAAGAAATTCAACAAACACAAACACAATTTATTGATCTGACAAAAGTAAAAAATCTTAATTTTTTTTCAACAAAGAAATTCATAAAACACAATTTGTTGATCTGACCAATGAAATTTTTTTTTTTCAACAAAGAAATTTAACAAACGCAAACACTATTTATTGACATGATAAAATAATTTTGAAACAAAATTACTTGACTGAGTTTGTTGAAAACAAAATCAAAGCCTTATGGACTATCAGGCTGCCATTTTTATACCCTACAACCACAGTATGGGGGTATACTCACTTTATCATTCCATGTGTAACGCATCAAAATATCAACCTCAAAAAAAACATTTTTTTACATGTTTTGTTATACTTTTATTAAGCAAATGAAACATTTTAATGTCGGAAGAAGTTCTAGGTCCTGCTATTGAACTCCGGGATTAGAAAATGTGTTTTTTTTTTTGGTCCGCCCCCTTTCGTAGGCGTGGATATTGAAATTTTTTTTAAATAATGATAAAATTGTATTACTGAAGTGCAAAACGTATAATAAATGAATTTATAAACATAAACCACAAGGGAGAAAGTGACCCACATTGACCTTCCCCGACCCCCCAAAAAAAAAAACGCCCCTATAATTTTCTGTTTTTAACATGTTGGAGCCCGAGTAAAAATTTTTATATGATGCAATATATAATGATATGTACACTCTAAAAAGTCCTTGTAAAAATACTACTATAAAGTGGGTAAATTTTTATGTAAAATAACACACAACGCCTAAAATTGAGCACCAAGTGTTTAAAATTTTAGTTTACACACAAAAATTTGAATATTACGCACATTATATGGTATTTTGTGAATTGATAAATATTTTTATAAAATTATAAACACAAGAATTTTAAAATTACACATTTAATGTTTATTGTAAACATTTAGTGTTTAATTTTTGATATTAAACATTAAATGCGTAATGTTCAACAATTTTAAAATACAAATTGTCAAATTAAATTAAAAATAAAAATATAACCAGAATATTTTGTTTTGCTCGCAATTAAACTAAAATATCGCGAAAAAAGGATAAAATAAAAACAAATATAATAAAAAAAAGTGAAAGTATTAGTTTCCAAGTTTCAATGCAACGTAAAATTTCTAAGAGGCTAATTAATCAAAGACTTGAAAACAAGCCCGATTGTTATAAATTCGTGATATTTAAGAAAAAGGGTATAATGTTAATTGTTTTTCTTAAATATTTGCAATTATAAATCAGAAAGGTAAGTACCACAAATGACTGGGATTTTTTAAATTTTTCTTTACAAAAATGTCTGAATATAAGAAACTGAGAATATTTTTTATAAGGAAAAAGTTTTCTCAGATTATGAGAATTTATCTACAGAAAAAAATGTTTTAAATCCTAACCAGATTCTGGGAATATGTCAATAAAAGTTTTTAGATTCCTTCAGATTTTTTTTCTGCAGAAAACATGGATCAGATTCTGAAAATTTTTCTGTAGAAAAGTTATTTCAGATTCTGAGAACTTTTTTATAGAAAAAATATTTCAGATTCTGCGAATTATTCTATAGAAAAAATATTTTGGATTCAGAGAATTATTCTATATTAGAAATATTTTAGATTCTGAAAACTTTTCTGTAGAAAAAATATCTCAGATTCTAAAAATTTTTTTATAGAAAAAAAAAATTCAGACTCTGGGAAATTTATCAGATATATCAGATTCTGAGAAATTTTCTATAGAAAAAATATATCAGTTTCTGTAACATGTTCTATAGAAAAAATGTATCAGATTCTAAGAATTTTTCTATAGAAAAAACAAATCAGATTCTGAGCAATTTTCTATAAAAAAAAGTATATCAGATTAAAAAAATGTATCAGATTCTAAGAATTTTTCTATAGAAAAAACAAATCAGATTCTCAGAATTTTTTATAGAATAAATATCTTAGATTCTAAGAATTTTTCTACAGAAAAAAATACCTCAGATTCTAAGAATTTTAATATAGAAAAAATATCTTCGAATCTGAAAATTTTTCTATTAAAAAATATCTTAGATTCTGAGAATTTTTCTGTACAATAATTATTTCAGATTCCGAAAATTTTTTAATTTTCCAAGATTTTGATAAAATATATCAGATTCTGAGAATTTTTCTATAGAAAAACTATCTCAGATTCTGAGAATTTTTCTACAGAAAAAATGTCTTAGATTCTGAGAATTTTTCTAAAGAAAAAATATGTTAGATACTGAAAATTTTTCAATAGAAAAAATATCTCAGATTCTGAGAATTTTTCTATAGAAAAAATATCTCAGGTTATTAGAATTTTTCTAGACAAAAAATTTCTAAGATTCGGATAATTTTTCTATAAAAAAAACATCTCAGATTCTGAGGTTTTTCTATAGAAATAATATCGCAGATTCTGAGAAATTTTCTATATAAAAAAATATCTCAGATTCTGAGAATTTTTGCATAAAAAAATATCTTAGATTCATAGAATTTTTTTATAGAAAAAATGCCTCAAATTCTGACAATATCTTAAATTCTTATATTTTTCTATAAAAAAATTTCAAATCCTGATGATTTTTCTATAGCAAAATATCTCAAAATAGATTCTTAAATTTTTTCTCTACAAAATATATAAGATTCTGAGAATTTTTATATAGCAAAATATCTCAAATTCTTAGAAATTTTTTAAGGAAAAAATGTCTCAGATTCTGACATGTTTTGTATAGAAATATTATCTTGGATTCTGAGAATTTTTCTATAGAAAAAGTTTCTTAGATTCTGAGAATTTTCTATACAGAAATTTCTCAGATTCTGAAAATATTCCCTTGAATGGTTTTAATATCAGAAATATCTCGTAAATAATGAGAAATTTTTTGTACTTGCAGTTTGAGACAACAAATAATGATTAGAAAAGTCCAACGAATTCTCCATTCCAACGAATTCTCCATTCATTGCGATTGCTCGTAAGTATTTAATTTCTTAAATAACTGCAAATTAGTGGTTTAACAATTAAATTTACCTTTTTATATATTTTTAGAATCAGAAGACTCATAAAAAATATTTATGGTCATGCATCTCTAGAGCAGAAAGTACTAATGGGCGAAAAGGTGGATATAATAGAACAGCATATTCAAGTGGTTCCTATTTATTTACATTTAACATTTTATATCCTGCTGAAATCTGTCATACGATGGATTTTACTATTTAATTTTATCTCCAAAAATTTGAGGGGCAAACAAATATTAATAATGTTCAAAAAATCAATTCTTTAATTTAACAAATTTTATCTTTTATATAGTTATTGTAACATGTTATTTTTCATTTGTTATTAATTTTTAGTTTAAGTTACGAATAATTTTGAAACCACAAAAAATGCATTTAAATAATATTTTATGAATATTATATTTAACTATTATACCAAATTTTATTTTAATTTAAATAAAAACTAAAAAAATAATAATAAAAATGCATTTTTGGTTTTATTTTTTTATAAGAATAAATTTTTTATGTAAAAGAAAACATTTAGGATGCAATTTTAAACATTTTAAGTCGATTTTTGAGCACAAGTAAGCTAAAATTACACATTTTGTGTGTATTGCCAGAGAATTTTGAAAGCAATTCATATGTAGGTTTACACACAAAATGTTTATTAGTTGTACACACTTTGTGTGCAAATGTTGAAATTTAAACACATTGAGTATTTTTACCCACTTTATTGTAGGAGAACAGTTACCTACAATAAAGTGGGTAAATTTCAACAAAAATTTATAAGAGTGTAACACAATATCTATTTTTACGCAATTTGATCCGAATAATGGTGGATGTTTTTGCATTAAAAAAGATCAACTTGTATAAAATATGATTTGATTTCATCCGAGTTTTGACCAGACATTGCTATATATTGGTGGATCTAATTAGATCTAATTGCATAAAAACATATAAAATCCTGGTGTTTTTTGGTTTGGGTTAAGATACACCACAGGTCAACGATACATTCACCAAACATATAATTTTCTAAAATAAAAAAATGTTTGGGTACGCTTCGAACCAGATAGGTGATATACATAACCCTAATAAGGAAATGTTTAGGAACATTTTAAAAAGTTTCTTATACTTTGCCAAAAAAAACTTAGAAAATTTTTGGTTAATTGGAAACATATAAATTTTTATATGGAACGGAATAAGCTATATATAATTTGATGTTAAATTATACAGAAAAGCAGATTTTGTATTGACCCTCATATTATTTTATTTAATTATATCAACCGTACACCTTTTAATCCGAATCATGATTAAATTATATATTACTACATATGACTGCATTAAAAAAATTTAGAAAATATCTCACGGATGTATAATCATATATAATTTATTATGTTTGTATCAAGTTATATATTGTAATATATGTTTATTTTTACTCGGGAGGGTATCAAAAATTCTCTTACTCTTACTTGTTACTAGGGTGATCAATTATTCGTCTTTTTTCAAAAACTCGTTTTTGAATAGTTCAAAAATCAAAATTTTTGAAAAACCCGGTTTCGATTTTTTAAATTGACAAAAAACCGGTAGAACCGGTTTTTTCGATTTTTTGCAAAATAAGGTAAACAATGACGACCACGGCCATTTAAAAGCAGATATTGTCAACAAAATCGGTCTACACCATTTCAAATTCTTTTCCAGAAAATACAAATTGTATTTAAGAAATTTCTAATTACATTTCAGAAATTTCTCAAAATGTTTTAGAAATGTTCAATTTTATTTAAAAATGTTCTAATTATAATTCTAAAATTTTCATTTATATTTCAGAAACTTTGTTCATGTTTCAGAAATTTTCAATTTTATTTCAGAGGTTTCTATTTGTACAAATTGCAATGAAAATGAAAATTTCTAAAATATAAATGGAAATTTTTGAAAACCAAATAAAAAATTAAAAAAAAAAAGGAATTTTCTGAAAAGCCGTTGGAAATCTTTGAAATACAAATGAAAATATTTTTAAATACAAATAAAAATTTTCCAATACAAATACAATTTTGTAAAAAGCATTTAAAAAATTTTAAAATGCAAAGGGACATTTTTTAATACAATTGAAATTTTATGAAATATATTCAGAAAATTTTGAAATTTAAATGAAAAATGTTTTACTTCAATTTTTTTTATTTTTAAACAAAAATAACTAGCGAATATTAAAAAATTATTACAAATAAAATTTTAATAGTCGACAAAAATGTTCACTAAATTTTTTTATGCTTAAAAATTTGAAACTTTCAAAAATAATCACTCAAATTAAATGTTATTGCAAAGGGTTTGCATTGTCAAGGGTATTTATAAATTCGGCAATGTCGAAATTATTTATTTACTTATTTTGCATTCAGTTGGGATTTTTTTGAACATCTTTTTTAGAAATCAAATTACACTTAAAATAAATTATCGATTTTAACTGTCTTTAAAAGGTTGATGTAAAAAAACCGGGTTTCGAGAGTCAAAAAACCGGTCTAACCGGTTTTCTAATAGTTAAGATTTTAAAAAAACCGACCGTTACAATCCACAAAAAACCGGTTTAAACCGGTTTCGAAAAACCGGTCTAATTATCCTACTTGTTACTACCAAGCAAAAAAAGAGTTTACCATTCACTACAAAATTCACCACAACTTACACTGAAAAAAAAAGACATAACTAAAATTAAGGAAAAAATGTCTTTGAAAATTTATCATGAATTTTCCTAAAATTTAGTAAAATTTAACTAAAAAATGAAAAATTTTCTTAACTATGAGGAAAAAAGTTTAGTTCATTTACTTATAAGTAGTTCATAGTTTTCTTTAAATGGGATTTTTAAATATTAGGAAAAAAAATCTTACTGCCAAAGAAATTTTCCACAAATCTAAGAAACGTATCTTTATTTTTAAGACATATTTCTTAAAAAACAATTTAGTTCAAGTTTAGTTAAAATTTACTAAAAAACATCATCGTATTTCTCTTCTTTGAATTGAGGAAGTGTACTTCTTAGAATTTAGTTAATAACTTCTGAGAATTTAGTAAATAACTTCTTAGAATTTAGTAAAAAATTCAAAATGGCGATATCTCGAAAACTAAGCGAGATAGAGCGAAACGGACGAAATTTTCAAAAGAAAGACTACAAAGAAAAATATGGAACAGCCTAGCTCTGCATATCTGTCGGGGTCTCAAGACCCTAAATTTAGATCTAAAATTTGATATGCACATATCTCGGTAAATACTGCCAACACGAGAAAAAGCCCTCCGATTAACAGTTTTTGAGATATCCAGTTTTTAAGATTCTCAAGACCCTATCAGACCGTATCTCAAAATCTAAGCAAGTTAGAGCGAAACGGACACAAATTTTGGGTCAAAATCTATGCGGGCCCTTAAATGCCCGGGGTCTTGAGTTAACAAGGGGCTGGACCCATGGGGTCCGAACCCATGGGTCCAGGGTCTAGACCCAATCCAGTTTTAAAATGTAAATGAACTTAAGTGTAATATAATTTTTCCCATTTTCTAGTTAAAATTGGCTTAAAATTAATTAACTTTGTTTTCCTTATTTTTGGGAAAATTATGAACTAAAACCAAGAAAAAAAATCTTTGGAGCCAAATCATTCCCTCTTTTTCTTAAAATTAAGTTAATTTTCACAGATTTTAGTTAACTTTTTTTTTGAGTGTATGAACCAGATGTACTTCTTCTTCAACTGAAACATTGATGAATTTAATATGGGCGTGACACACAAAGTATGTTCTTTTTTTCGCCACACTTCAGTGGCGAAAGATTGACACTTAAGTACGACATATGTATATCACTAGTGTTTATTATGCACATATATATTAAAATTTTTATCACAACTTCTGAAGTGGTGATCCGGATGTTAATACCCAGCAAAAACATGGTAATGAGTTGTGAAAAGTAATCATTACCAAGTACATTATTTATAATGAGTACCCATGACCATTAACATTATTTTAAGCCCAAAAGTAACTACTTCTCAGTAATATGTTATAAAAGCACTTCTAAGTAATAATATCTTTTTGCACTTGCAGTTTTTAACCTTTACAATTCAATTAACTTAAAAAGTACTTAAACACTTAATAAAAACTTTGCAATTTTTAAGTTTTAGTAAAAACAAGTTAAATTTTAAAAGTTTTAATTAACTAATTATTTTACTTCTTATTGGTAATGGGTTTTTACTCCTTATTTGTAATCCGAGGCAGTAACTACTTATTTATCTCCATACTCTTCACTAGTTATTTTTGTCTCACGCCCTTGTTAAAATAATTAGTGTTTCATTCAATAAGTAACTACTTATTAACATCTGTTTCGGATTACAAAACCCATTACTAGTAATGCCAATTTTTGCTGGGTATAAATTGACCTTTTGGGAGCGCTTTTTCATCACTTCTTTAGAAGTACATATTTATTGGCATTTTGGGTGTAATTATGTCATTTTTATTTGGTAATTTAGAACTTCTAAATTATAAGTGATTTTTTCACTTCTTTTTGTAAGATTGGTTGAAAGAGTATTTTTTTGTAATATTTACACTAAAAACACTATTCCGACAGCAAGAACCTCCTAGTGAAATTTCTAACTGGTTCTTATAATTTTGGTGTCCTGCTTCCAAATCTACCGTCCAAGTTTTTCTAGCACGTACCGTATTTGAGATATTCGCTGTTAAAATGTAAAAAAAAAAACAATATTTTAGCACTTTTAGGGGTCTACTGTTACGTTTTTACGTCGCTTCCACCAAATAGGACTTGATTTCATATAAAATGGACCTCCTGATTCCAAAACTGCAATCCAAATTTTTCTAGCATGTTCTGTTTTTGAGATATTTGCGTTTGAAAATTTTAGTGTGATTTATAAAGAATATAAGGGCGTAACAGTGGAGTTTGAGTTTTTCAAACGCCAATATTTCCAAAACAGTACGCGATAGAAAAATTTGGATGCCAGATTTGGAATAAAGATGTTTTATTTTTACTAAAGAATACGTTACAGAGAAGACCCAAATATTTCAATATTCAAACGCGAATATCTTAAAAACCTTACGTGATAGAAAAATTAATTGTATTGATAATCAAACGTATATACTTCGAATTAAAAAAGGAGTAATTATAAAGATTACAAAACTGTAAAAATTCACGGCGAATTGATTCACTAGTTTGTTCTGACCACAAGTCTAAACCTCAATTTTCTAAAAAGCTTAAACAATCTTTAATAATCTGATGCAGCAACATCCGCTTTTTAAATGTGTTTATTTAATTCTGTGGCAAAAACCCATAACAACATAAGTCGAGTTATGTCCAAAACGTGTTTTTGCATTTTCGGAATCTCCTTGTCCATTTTCGTATTGTATCAAATTTTTATGAAAATCGGACCATTACTTTCTGAGATATTGATTTCAGAACTCCACAACTCATTTTTTTTTAAAGGAAAAATAAAAATCGTAACAGCATATCTGAGTTATGTTTTTATTCTTTATTTTAAAATCAGCATTTGTTGAAGACGCTTAAACGTATTTTATAGGGATACATAACTGCATATCTCGACATATGCTTGGATTAAAATGTAATTTTGCAAAACGCAATAACAACATCAATGGTTTTCACCCGATATCTCCGTTGTCCTGATATATATAAACTTTTAAAGTAGCGAAGATTGTGTCGATAATAATGCTTGAGATATTTACACGCCCAAAATGTTCAAATTTTTAAACCAAGATTTGGTATTTAAAATTAAAACTTAAAAATGCTCTCCTGAAAAGTAGTATAAAAACACTTATGCACTTATTCCTTTTTGCCACAGAATTTAGGACCAACTTTTTTCGATATAAGATATCGAATGGTAGTTAAACGTCAAATTGCTTGTATGAAATTTGAAAAATTTATCAATAATCGATTTTCGTTTTTTAAGCTCTAAATCAGACCTTCGAAATTTTAATTCACCATTCAATTTCTCATATCAAAAATTTTAATTAATGCAAGAATTAATTCTTTTTGAATTAATTCTTTGTTATAAACCAAAATGTTTCATTCTTGAATTAATTCTTTGAATTAAAATTGAATTATTCACAAAATTAATTAATTATTTTTTAAATAATTCAAATTTAATTCAAAGAACTAATTCAAGCATGAATTAATTCATAAATTAAAAAAATAATTAAAAATAATGTGAATTAATTCACAAATTGAATTAATTCTTCAAAGGTCTGCTCTAAATAAAGAGAAATGAAATGCCATTACCAAATTTTGTCAAAATTTTTGCAAAACCTAAATCTTTTTGAAGCTGGAAGTAGAAAAAATTGCATACTTCGTGTATTACCCCAATTCTAAGTGTTTCAGTTGAAAAAGAAGTTCATATGTTGTGGTGATTTGATTTAATTCCTAAGAACATATGAAAGAGGTTGTACTTCAAAATCATAAAGTAAAGAACTGGCAAAAGATGTTTTTATTGTTATTTTGTAGCATTTTTGGAAGTGATTTTAAAAGTACTTCCTACGGAATATGAAGTTCGGGACCTATCGCTACTTTGTATGTAGTGAAACCACTAATTCTTTTTGAACCACTTCGTTTATTTTTTGCTGGGTAATTGTTTGGTTGATATCATGTTGGTTTTGATTTACAATTGATGGTTTTTGATTTAAATTTGACGATTTTATTTTCTGTGTAATATTAAAAAAATTGTAGGTTTTGAGGGCTTGGTCCACAAAAAATTAAAATGCTTATATCTCGAGAAGGCGATTTTATACAACTGTTTTGTACAAAAAAAAAATTATTTTTGTAGAGTAGCTTAATTTTTAATTTTATTCGAACTGATGATGTTACATTTATTTCTTTGCCAAATTTTTGTTTATAATTTTTTATTATTTCAACTGTTATTGATCTAATTGAAATCAAATTTATAAACATTTCCAAAAATCCATTAAAATTTTAAATTAATAAAAAAACACTATATTGTTTAATTTATATGTACTTATAAATTTTTTTTTTTTAATTTTTTTTTATTTGACCACTTGTTTCAATGAAAACATAAATTTGCGTTAAAAAACAGATTCACAATAGATACAAAAAAACGATTTTAAAATAAAAGTAATAAACATAAATTAAAATGCCAAACAAATATTTATTTATGTTTTAAATTTTAATTCTACACTTTATGTTTTCTTTTGTGGGTGATGTTTATTTTTATTTTTTTTTTAGTTTTTGCAATTATCTATTTTTAAGAATTTTTTTTTTTCATCTCAAAAGAAAAACAAGCGATTTTCCACGCATATATGTATTATTTTGTATTTCGTTTTTATTTTTCTGTTTTTGAACACTTTACTAATAACTTGTTGTTTTCTTCGTTTAAAAAAAAAAAAAAAAAAAAAAAAAAAAACTTTTTTTAAAAAACCGTATTTTCTTTTTATATTGTAGATACAATTTATACAAAACGTTAAAAGTGATGATGTCGTTTCGGTTGGGATATTTATTTTCAAAAGAATTAAGTTTTTTTTCACATTTTAGACCAAAAGTTTATTATGTAATAAATAAAAATAAAAAAAAAAATTTAATATTACACATTTGGTATAATTTTTATGGGATTAAATATAGAACAATGTAAAAAATTTTAAAACCAACAATTTTTATTTAAATTAGAACACCAGGCAGGCATTAAGATCTGCTACATTAAGCAATCAGACATTTTTCCCCATCTGAATTGAATTGTATACATACGAATTTGTTTAATGATTTGTTTGTTTTTGTATAAACATTTTTTTTTTTAATTTACACCAGATAAATTTTAAACACAAAAAAAAATAATTTTAAATATATTTTCAATATTTTAGTATTTTTTTATTTTTATTAATTTCCTTTTCACAAATTTCACTTTCAATTATAAATAAATTATATATTTTTCGTTTTTAATAAATTATATTCTCGTTATTTTTTATTTTTTCAAATCTATATGTAGTTGTTAGAAAAATTTCGAAATCTTTGTTTTATTTTATATATTTCTCGAATTAATTAATTGAATTAGTAGCGGACAACGGTTAGTTCTTAATTAGGCGATCGACAAAGTTGGACTGCCGTAATTTTGTTGGTCATAGTGGGTGCTCAAAAATTTAAGAAAATTTTTTTAAATTTTTTTCAATATTCTCTTGGCGCAGGTAGTTTTTCATAAACTTTGATGCGCATTTCAAAAAATTTTCTCAATATATGAGAAGAAAAACAAAACGGAAATTGTGTCTAGAGAATTTTTGTTAATAAGTTTTTATTTTTTTAAATATCTAAACAAAATGTCCATTGAATGTCCCATGTTTTCATGAATTCGCATTTAGAGGGCTAAAAATTTGTGTTAACACGTTTGGGGTTATTTTTTGGGTCCGAGAATTTCACGGAATTCGCGAAAAATGTTTGACGGTGACATCCACGAAAAACTTCATAAATTCACAGTTAAAGGCCAATTGTCACGACAACAATTTTTCGTATTACTTCTGAAATTATCAAAAAAAAACTATGTACCTTAGGGCGGGTCGATTTGTATGGATCGAAAAAAACTGAAATATCGTATAGCAAAAACAAAATCTACAAGAAATTCTAAGAAACTTTTCCAAAGAAACCATTGGTCTAAAATCAATCCCTATACCGCGCCTAACGACATGAAAATCCGTCCGTCCGTCTGTCTTTCTGTCTGTGTGAAACACGCTAACTTTCAAATGTTAGCGGAAGAATGAAAAATATATACGCAAGCTGCTGAAGCGTGGCGTATATATTTGGTATACTTCCGGTCAGATTAATACTAAATTTCAGCGAAATCTGTTCAGTGGTTCATAAGTTATTAGCAAAATGGGGAATTTCAGATCGGTTTTAACCCGAACTCCCGTGTTGAAAAAAACGGTAAACATGCTTTGAAAAGGAATGGTAAGCCAAAAAAAATATTTTAGAAACTATTTTTGTCACTCAAAAAACCTAAAAAAAAACATTACACTCAAAAAAAAAAATTACACTCGAAATTTCTTTTTTACAAAAACTAAAAAAAAACAATTTTACTCAAAATAAATTAAATACTGATGTAAAAAAATATTCAGTTATCAAAAATTTTTATCGAACACAGCTTTTTTCCTCTCCGATATCTATATATAGTCCCGATGTTCCTTTTAGGAGCATAGGGCCTCAACAAAAGTTTTCCATCTGGGTTTGTCGATAGCGATGCATTTAATTTCACTCCATGTTACACCAACATCCGTAGCTTCCAACTCCACTAATCTGCGCCATGTTTTGGATGGTCGGCCCCTCCTTCGACTTCCTTGGGGTGTCCACTCTATACCTTGCCTTGTAATATTATCTGTTGATTTTCGTAGGGTGTGTCCCAACCAGGACCATTTACGACGCTTTATTTCCGTAGAAATCGTTGTCTGTCGCGTCCTTACCCACAGTTCACTATTTGTGATAGTATTAGGCCAGAATATACGAAGAATTCTACGGAGACAACGATTTACAAATGCTTGCATTGTTTGCAATTCGCGGTGAGATGGATTCCATGTCTCACATGCGTACAGAAGGACAGGCTTTACGTTGGCATTGAAGATTTTTATTTTTGTGTCTCTGGATATGGATGTAGAATGCCAAACCGAAGAGAGAACACCGAAGGCAGCCTTAGCCTTATTTATACGTGCCTTTATATGCATCTTCACTAGTACCACCACTGCTGGAGATAATACTTCCAAGGTACATGAAGGAGGAAACGGATTCTAAAGCTACGCCGTACAGAGTAAATGGCCTATTCGTCACCGTGTTGATGTTCATGGTTTTCGTTTTATTAACGTTAATCTTTAACACGCATTCGGCTGCGACATTGCAACTCTCCAATTTGATCCCACAAAAGTATCTGTGTTTTTTTTGACGAAATATCATTATGATCCTCAATTACATACTTTTATTTACTAAGAAAAATCCGCTGTACTAGCTTCCCTTTGTAATTAACATACATATTTGGAGGGAATCGAACCCACAACCCATGCACTTACTTTCAGAGTATCACGCTACATGTTAATATAATGCAGCCCAATATAAAATAAATAATGGAGTAAAATTATCATGGATAAACGATAAAAGCAGCGATTGTTAAAATTTCTAATTATAATTTTTCGTCTGTGGTGTTTTCATTACAAATCAATCTAATTATTTATTTCTCCATTTCAGGCATTATGTCTAATATACTTGCCGGTCATAATCCCAAAAATTCTTCGAATTATATACAGCGGCAATAAGTAAAACATTGTCTTACTCCCTTACTTACTCCCTCTTACTCCCTCTCATAACGGTATTTTTTGGCTCCATTCTAACAAATCGCAAAAAACATCCCTAAAGAGGGGGAGGATGGGAATGAAATGTTCTACAAAAATGTTGCCAATGAAATTTTACTATATATCTCAGAGCACACCAAAGCCCAAAAATTAACACAAACACCAAAAAAGAGTCAAGTTCTATGTTTTGCTTATGAAAAAAGGACGGACGGACAAATCTTTATGTCGTTAGGCGCGGTATAGGGTTTGATTTTAGAAACATGGTTTCTTTGGGAAATGTTCTTAGAATTTCTTGTAGATTATGTTTTTGCTATACGATTTTTGACAAAAAAAATCGACCCGCCCTAATGTACCTATATATTTGGGAAGATCCAAAATTATATCGCTCATTCATTTAGATATTGTCATATCTCAAAAAACCTTATTTTTTAGTTAATGATACAGAATTATTCGTTATATCATGCTTTATATTGTGTCAAAAATTCGTATTAATATCTTTAAAACTCACCGTTTGAGAAAACATGCCATTATTACATTTTCTGCACTCAAAAAAAACCTTGTAAAATAAAAGTTTGTAACTTTTTTTTGCTACCTCCTATTTGACAAGGAGGTTTCGTGATAAGGACAGTTATTCAATTGGAAAATGTCTACGACTCTATTTAAGTTTTTTCATATACAATTTCTTTAATTCTGAAAAATTTTTTCCTAAGGGATTTTAAATATTAAATTGAAACATGAAAAACGTTATCTTTTTTATACAAAAATTATTATTAAAAATTAAAGACTACATTCGAAATTTTTAAATGATCAATATAAATGTCAATTCAAATTCGAAAAATATTAAATTAAGCTTCGAAATATTTTAACTTAAATTTGAAAAAGTACAATTTGAAGATATTTTTTGAAATTGGAAAAAAATAATTTAAAATTTATAAATTTATAATATTAATTAAATTTCGAAAAAGTTCAATTGAAATTCGAAAATACGTAACCAAAATTTGAGAGGTTCAATTGAAACTCAAAAAAAAACAATCCATTAAAATTTAAAAGGTTATAGCTCCTGTTCTTTCCGAATAACATGAAATCGAATTCGGTGTTCTTATGTTCACTTTTGCATTCGAAGTTTAAATGAAATAACTAAAAAATTTAACGGAAAAAGTGCATTCGTTTTACTTTCACCAATCTTTAGTTTTGTGAAACAAAAGAACATCTGTGTCATTTCGTGTTTAGCAGATCGTGTAAAATCCTATAAAGTAAGGGGCATGCACAGACTCAATTCCGTTCGGAGTAAACCACTTTTTTTCAAATTCGACCGGAATTGAGTCTATGATATGCCCCTAAATATTTTAGTTATCCTTGATGAAATAGTTAGGTCCGCCTGTCTGTTCAAAATACGATGTAGAAAAAACTAAAGCAGATTTAGTCCTACTCAGGTTAAGTTCATTAATGGGCTAAATCGGTCCAGGGTGGAAAAAGCTTTCATGTGTCAAACTGACACCATCTCTGAAAAATAAAATACTCTTATAGCTTATGACATTTTATAAACCATATAAAACATTTTGATACAAGCGAAAATGACTCGCAATTTTATTTTGGCCGTTCGTTAGAGAGAAGAGTGACCTCCCACACAAAAAAATTATGGTTTTATAAATTGAATTTTCGACCGGGAATTCCCGGGATCCCGGGAAATCGTAAAAAAAAACTCGCTTTTCCGGGAAATGAAAAAGTCCGGGAAAACAAAAACTCTGTTCAGATTGCAAATCTACTTACATTGTAAGTTAATAGTGATGCCTTTTTTTGGGGTATAAAGTAACGCAGCGAGTAATTAGTACTCATTACCAGGTAATCCAATTGGGAATGAGTACTCACTACCTAGTTTTTGCTGGGAATTTTAAAAACATTTATTTACAAAATTTTAAAAAACAAAAAAAAAACTATCTTTTTTATTTTTATATGGAAAAAAATTATTAACATTTTTTAAAAAAATATTAAAAATAAAAGACCTTTGTGTCATGAAAATGATGACTGATTTTTTCTCTTAAAATGGCAAATTTAAATAATATGTTAATTAAAAAAAATCAAAAGGGATAAAAGTTGACGAAAATGCACTCAAAAAATGCATTTGCATTAAAAATACAATTTTTTAATGACACAGTTTTTTTAACTTTTACATTTAAAGAGGACTTAACTTTCAATTTCAATTTTGATTATAAAAATCCGATATTTACTTAAGAAGTTATAGCTCGTCAAACTACACCACCTTTTAATTCTTTGTGGATTTTAAAAAAATTAAAATCACGAATAAAATTGCGAGTTTTAATTAAACTGTAAATGGGAATGTATAAATGGCTCTTTTGAGTATCTGCCTTCATAATAAAAAAAAAAATCTGAAGACCCAAGTCCATATTTTTATTTTTAGCGCCCTCTAGCGGCGGTTTAGAGCAAAGTAAATATCAAATATGGATTGCCCGTACCCAAAAATACCAGGTACACCTCTTAATACAAAAAAAAAGCAACATTTATTAGTAAAACAATATATTCCAAATAATAAACCCAGCTAAAAAAGTCGTATATCGTGCAAAATAATTTTTGAAAATTGGGGGGGTCAAAACTGATTTTTAAGACATGGATTGTTTAGCATTTTTTCTTAGAATTTTATGCATAATCCGAATATGCTAGAAGATTTTGTAGAAAAAAAAATTACTCCGCCCTAATATACATACACTAAGAAAATTATGCCATTAACTGTTTGTAGGTTATTTTAAAAAGTAATCAGTAAAGTTATTTTAAAAGAAAAATCATTAATTTTATAAAGGACTTCTTATTTTCTACTGTTTCTGTAGTTTAAAAAAAAAATAATTTACTGTATGAAAAACGAATTTTCTGTTACATTTAATTTCGGCAGTAAAAAATTTCTTCTATAGTTTTAATGTTTTTCAATACAAAATAACTGAATATTCACTAGTTTTTTAATGTTTTGGTTAGTCATTAAATTAACATTTAAAATTGACTGTAATATGTTTTTATTTTAAATGAAAAAACAGTGGAATGGTTTTTAAATAAAATTTCATTTGTTTTAAGTGAATATTCACTGGAATTTACCTACATATTTTTTTGAGTGTACCTTCCAAAGGATTTTTTTCCATCCTAATAATTTTCTTTTTGTCTATGATCCTTTCCCTTCTTTTTTTCCTTTCCCTTTCTTTTTTTGCTTTCCATTCTTTTTTTGGAAATCGCTTTGGTGTGGAGAAATTGCATTCTCCCCCTGGATCCGCGCCTGGTTAATACTTTAGTTGGAGTGTATAAAGAATTGACGAGAATTTATTTTTGTTTTTATCACAAATTTCACGCTCTAAACTAAAAATTTGTTGCTGGGTTCATTTTTGACCCGAAGAAAACATGGGTTGAATATTTCGTAGATTAATTAATTTATCTACACACTCAGAAAATTATGTAAGTTACTACATGTTAGTTGTTTGTATATTTTACAGTAGTTAGTTGTTTTCAACTACAAAGTCAGTTGTTTTTGTATGAAAAAATATCAAACAACTATTTCTGTTAGTTATTTTAAGTCGTTTTTTGAACAACTAACAAAAAAGTACTGTAGTGTAGTAACAGTTAATTAAAGTAGTTAATTTTATTTTTTTATCTCTGGAAAATTTTCAGTTTTTTTTACGAAAAAAATAAAAATAAATTTTCGTTTTTTTTATTTTTCACAACTTTTTTTTTAAAAAAAAAAAAACTTTGAAAAAATTTGGTCTTCAATTTTTTTTTCTGAAAAATTTTTTGAAAAAAAAAAATATATAAATATGTATATTGATTATTTTATTTTTACTACATGTTAGTTGTTTTGACTACAAATGTAAGTAGTTTTTACTACATAAGTCAGTTGTTTTTTGTCAGTTAAAATAACTAACATTGTTAGTTGATTTAACTGAAAAAGTAATTGACCCCAAAACAACTTACAAAGTAGTTATTTTAACTGACATTTTCAGTTGATTTTACTAACATAATTTTTGAGTGCACTAAACTTACTGTTATTAAATATAAATCCATGTTATTACACAGGTTGACAAAATTTGAACTTTTTCAATTTGCCTGACCTTTGACAACTGATTTATATGGATTTTAGTGTGCTGATTATGAATCTGTTATCCAATTGTTTCCATCAGCTTGCGTTCGCGAGCAAATCGCTGTTAGAGGCGAAAAAGTGCGTTTTTACCAATTTTGCTTGGCTATAATTTCCAAAAAAAATTTTAGTGCCTCAGTTTTAAACACGAACTTAACTATATTGGATGCCAGGATTCCAAAACTGGGATTAGCTTTTTTCTGACAGCTTTAGTTTTCGAGTTATTATAAAGGGCATAAATATTCAGACAAAATTAAAGAGGTCATAACTTTAAAAATTTTATTTTAGCGATATCTCAAAAACTAAAGATGACTCAACAAAAGTAAGAGCATTTTTGGAATCAGCATATCCAACATACCTAAAATCGTTATTTACTTTTTGGATGTAAGACTAGTGTTGGTAAATATAGACTCACAAACATGCCAAAAACAGCCTATTTTCAAAGTTTCCTCAGGCTATATCTCGGAAACTAGAGCTGACCCAAAAAAACGGTAGCCAGATTTAAAATCAGCGTACCCCTAATATCCAAAATTGGCTATCAGAACTCGGGCAAAAAAAAAGTGTTGCCCTGTGTTATTGATAAGATCTGATTGATATATTAAGATCTTAATTAAATCAACTGTGCCTGATCAGATCTATTAGATCAGAGATTTTTCCGTTAGTTAAATGCAATATTGCATTTGGAGCTCAAAGCCGATCTGATCAGTAATTCTATCTGATCAGATCTCGGAATCGAGGACAAATCTCGGATATAATAGATCCGAGATCACATCATATCTAATCGATTTTTACACGGACTTAAGCCAATAACTACACAATACAATAACCGAAATTGGAACGGGATGAAACAAAACCCTCACGGCTTTTTTTAGTTCAGCGCTAGATTTTTTTTTACACGCATTTAAAGTTATTGAATTTGTATTAAACATATTTATAATAATCATTTCTTGTATAAGTGTATTGTGTACTGCAGCGGTTACCAACCTATGGTACGCGTACCACTAGGGGGTACGCGAAACTGTCAGCGGGGGTACGCAACATTTTAGTAATTTGGACATTCGTTTTAGATTAACCTTTCAATGCTTCAATGCAAAGTTTTCCATAACGTCAGGTTTTTAAGAAAGTTGAGGTCCAAGTTCACAAAAAACGTATTTTTGTGCAATTTAGAGAGCATTTTTTTTGCGATATTTTGAGATCTGACCACTTGTTTTCGATTAACCTTTCGATGCTGATTCCGAATATGGTTCCTAATTTTTTTATGATTTTTCTATGTTTTTGAGAAAATGTATGTGAAAGTTCTCAAAAAACGTGCTTTTGGGCATTTTTGAGACAGGTTGTGATATAGTGAAAATTTTGGTACCATTTTGTTAAGCTCAAAATGCCCTTTCATGGTATATACGAGGGAGTTTCATTCAAAAAATGACGGAATTGTTGATCTGCCCTTGTATTAAAAAAAAAACATTTAAAAAAATTCAAAAACATTATATTTGATGTGCTTTTGGAACTTCTTTAAGAGTTCAAAAAATGTCCGTTGTTTAAATTTTTGGTGTAGAAACGACTGGTGAAATAAGATTTGCAATATTTTCAGCTGTTTTGCTCTGCAGAAAAATCAGCTCAAAATCCGCGTTTTCAGATGCATTGAGCCACCCCAAGGAGCGAAAATTTTTCAAAAAAAAACACCATTGTTTTGATCTCCCCTAAATCCTTCAGAAAAATTATAATACTTGCAGATCAAAAATTTCAAAATAAACTCTAATATTTATGTGAGAAGCTTTTTGAACGAAAACAAAAACCTCGTTAGGGGTACGCGGCTGACAAAATTTAAAATTAGGGGTACGCGAGCCAAAAAGGTTGGTAACCGCTGGTGTACTGTATAAGTGGCGTATGATTATTATTGTAATTACCTTTAAGTAACAATCATACGCAACGGTGTACAATGGTTTATTTTTAATAATTTGGCTGTTTAGTAAATATGTACTGGACCGATTGCAGCGAAATTTATACCGGTTATAGTTAAAGTAATTTCGAGCTAAAGTTTGGACGCTGGATGCCACATGTACAATAAGGGCACCACCAGGGGTCGCTAAAGAAAGACATGTTAAGTGCACAAAAACTTTTAATGCTTTAAAATCACCAACTTTAAATACGTGTCAAAAAAATCTAGCGCTGAATTAAAAAAAGCCTTGAGGGTTTTGTTATGTAAAATGTCGAATTTTATTTGGTTTTTTTTCTATCCCATTCGGAAAGTTCGATTTTGTATCACTGTGCTATTGGTGAAATAAACATTTCCTTGAAATCGGTTATAAAATATATTCTTCAAAGATGACTTTTGACAAATCCCAAAGGGTTAATATTATTCTCAAAAAAAAAAAAAAAACACGTACCATATATGATTTTCAAACTGACTCAATATTTTTTTGGCAGTGTTTCAACCCATAAATTGTTAAATACATCTATGATATTTTTCTTTTGTAATATTTTTGTGTTTTCTCAAAACTAAATTAATAAATATTTTCTACAAAAGAAAAAGCGACAGATACAAAGAATGTACTCCGTCATCAATCTTATTATAAATTTAAGGTCTCTGTAGTTGCGTATTTAAAAAAAAAAAAAACTATTTAACACTAAAGATACCGGAGAAATTTGTTATATATCGCCAGTACTATCAACCTGTCCCGAATTTTTAAACTAATGCTATGTTTCCACCGCATTCAAAAACACGTGTTTTCGCAAAACAAGCTGTAAGAGAAGTATTGGTCAATTGTAATAGCTTAAAGAACAGAGCGATATGATTTACAAAAACATGTGTTTTTGTAAATCATTCAAAACAACACGTTTTCGCAAGCAAAAAAAAAGATATAAAAGAATTGTAATAGCATAAAGAGCAGAGCGACATGATTTGTGAAAAAATTTTTGTTTTGATTACATCCTACACCGCCCTATACAGGCTATAATACAGGCTATAATGCAATGGTTCCCAACCTTTTTTGGGCCATGCCCCACGTTTAAGGTAAAACAACTAAAATGTCCCCCCTACACTCAAGAAAAATGTGTAAATTTTTCCAATTTGTTTTAAAATTCAAAATTTACTTGTAGTTAAGGAAACTTTTTGTTAAAGTCATCTTTTAAACAAAGTTTTTAACAAAAGTTTTCCACAACCAACTAAATAATTTAACTAAAATAATTATTTTTTTTAGTTTTTTAACAAAAAATCTTAAAAATTTGCTCGTTGCCGCCCTGAAGCATTCAAATTGCCCCCCAGTGGGGCGAGAATCAAAGGTTGGGAACCATTGCTATAATTAGTTTGTGCTGATGTTTGTAACTACACGAAATATTGGTCAGAGGCCTAACCGATCGACTTAGAATTACTTTTGGAGTCGATTTAGCTATGTCCGTCTGTCTGTCCACGTAAACGGTTTTAGCACGATACAGGTCGCAATTTTCAATAGGTTACCAAAGCACACTTGCCAACCTAATACATTCTGAATATAATTGGGCCATTTTTGGATTTAGTCCTAATATATGAAAATTTCGATCGATATTAAGTTAAATTTAGCAACAAAAATAACCTAATTCCACTAAAATTGGGTTTTCCGGAAAACACTTGTAAGGGGATATCATATCCCAATAAACCAAACGATACCGTTATGATATCGAAGCAATATCACCTAATTATCACATATTAAACCAAAACAATAGTGTTTCTGTTCTTGATGTACCTTTCCTTATAATATCGTTTCTCCATAGAAGTGTGATATCGTTTCGCTATCGCTATCGTTAAATCCAGTCATATGATAGTAAAATCGAGATTTTCCCAAATTTATCGAAGAACTATCGTTTCGATATGAAAATGTGATATCGCTTTCGCTATAGCAATTTCTAGGAATGGCATTAGCAAAACTGCCTAAAATTCGAAAATGTTATCATAATTTTTTTTTAACAAGGAAATTCGCGAAAAGCCTTGCCAAAATTCACGAGTTTGCTTATAATTTTTAAACCACTTGACTGAATTTGCTGAAATGGAAAACCAACCTGACCAGGTAAATTGCAAACATATATGCCAAGCTTCAACAGCCTCAGTAAAGTCTTTCAAAAGTACGGACATCGCTAAATCAATCAAGGATGAATATAAATATATACTTTTGAGGTAATACGCCAATATTTCGAGGTGTTACAAACGAAATGACATATGACATATACCGTCTATCACTAGAGTGGAGGGTATAAAAATGTGAAAAACGCGCAACTAGCTTAATAGTTAAGAAAAGAAAACCTTTGGAACAATTTTTTTTTTTTTAAATTAGCAATTTTTAAAATATATTCTACAATAGAAAAAGCGTCAGATACAAACAATGTACACTGTCATCAATCCTAATATAAATTGATGGTCTCTGTAGTTGCGTATTTTGCAAACTATTTAACACTAAATTTACCTGAGAAGTGTTGAAATGCTATAAATTGCCATAACTATTGAACGAATATTATACAACAACAATTTTTTGGAAAAGAAGAACCAAAACTGCAGAGTTAAATTTGATTTTGATCCCAACCTTAATGAGGTGATTTGCCTGAAACATTACAGATATATAAAATAGACGGTTTTAAAATAGTTGCCACATTATGATCAATGTGGGCCCACGGACAAATTTCAAAACCTCCCGAACTAACAGGTATATAACACACAGAGCCAAAATACTTGTCGACTTAAATTTAATAAAGATTATTTAATATTCACATGGACATCGTAGGTCTATGTCTTCACGTAAACACCCCTCTAAATTGTACACATTTTCGTGAAAAAAAAATATTTAACTAACAAGAGAAGTCTAGTGTCAGCCTCAGATCTTTAAGGAATTGGTTTTATTTTGTAGAAGAAACGGTAATTTTTCAGTTTTTTTTTTCGTTTAGCTCCTTTATAATGCAAAGTAACCTACTAGTTATGTTACAGAGCAAATGAAAGGTCTTTGGAAGCCCTACCTAAATGTGCAAAGAACGTGTTTCATCAATTAATTAAAAATTATGAAAATTATTATTATTATCAATTAATTAAAATTATTTACGCCAATTTTTATACCCTCCAACTACAGTATGGGGGTATACTCACTTTGTCATTCCGTGTGTAACGCATCGAAATATCGGTTTAGGACCCTATAAAGTATATCATGAAATCTTTTTTAAATTTCAACTCACTGAAACTGAAATAAATGTTTAAAAAAACCGTCAGTTTTTGGAATTTAGAAAAACTGTAAATTCAGTTGTGTAAACAAGACCTTGAGCCATCACTGAGCAATGTTTAAGGATTATCCCACTTTATCCGTAAAAGTTACAGAGGGTTAAAGTTGAAAAATCGATAAAAATGGCTTGAAATAATCCATAGTTTTTACCTTCTTTCGTATTTTTTTTTTAAGTTCTCCTTATATTTCAATCTTTTCCGGCATAACACAAAGTCAGTACATATAAAAGATTATTTTAATGTTGGCTTGATAGATGCTTCATCGCTTGGTAAGAAGTTATAAGACGATTAAGTTTTGAAACCAAAAATTAAGAGTTTTTAAATTTTCGAGGTTTTTTGATCAGGGATTTCGGCCCCCTCTATAAAATGAAAAAAGTTGAACTAGAGTTGGTAGCTGTTGTAATTCTTAACATTTTGGAATTAATCCCGTTAATGTGCCACGAATAGTTAAGGAGTTTCAGCAGATCAAAGTTCGAAAGAAAAAACGTAATTTTTTTAAAATACCAGTTTTTCGCGAGGCACATTCGCGGTTTCATTCGAAATTTGGTGGACTCTTGCGTAAACCGAGTTTTTTAGGGGTTTACATAAAAAAATCACTGGCGGGTTTATAAAAAATAAATTGCAAAAATTTTATGGCATTTTTGAAAATTGTGCGAAATTTGCAAATCTGTTTCCAATTTTTTTTAGTAGCAATTAATGCATCATGTTCATTTTAATACACCAAAAGACGTGCCTTAACGAGTAGAACTGATTTGCTTTTTGACTTTTTACTTTAAGCCATTCTGAGCGGAAAGCGCGATGATTTTATCTAAACCTGTTTTGATCTGGCACATCCAAGGCTTTACACGAAATCGGATGAAATTTTTTTTAAATGAAAGCCCACTTGATGTGTCATCATAAAATCAGAGGCGGGTTAAAAAATTTTGATGATTATAGATTTTTTGGACCATATTAAATTTTCTTGTTATAAAAAAGCATCACCGATTTTTTTAAACACTGGTACAATGATACGATTTTCCGTGATTTTTTTTTCAGTAATACCAACGCGCATTGCCTAAATATGTTATAAAAAATTGTGAAACTTTTCTTTTACCGCGAATTAATCGCGATTTTAGGTACTTAGATATTTTTTTTTTAAATCGTTTGGTCATTAAAGGGTTAAATTTATATCATATATTTTAGAAGAAATGATATATCCTGGCATGTTTTAATAACGCATGCAACAAATGTGTAGAAAAAAAATATTTAAAATATTTTTAAGATTTTTTAAAACCGCTAAATCTTAAAACCGCCATAACTTTTGACCCCCTTGCGCGATTTAATTGACGCGAACGAATTTCTTATTCTTAAATAGCTTCTAATATTTATGCCAACTTTCATCGATGTGCCATCAAAACAAAAATCACATCTATTATACCTCAAAATTTAAGTCTTAGACGGAACTCCTCATATATATTATTGATCAGTGATCGATTCTAAGACATTCTAGCGATGTCCGTCAGTCCGTCCGTCCGTCTGTCCGTCCGTCCGTCTGTGGAAGACACGATACAGTCCAAAATAAAAGTGCTAGACTCCTGATATTTGGCACATATGAGGCATTCCACACCAAATGTCCAGCGAAAAAAAACATGTGTACCGTAAACTTCTGAATATGTGATATGGATAGCCCTATATGGAACTTAGAAAATTGCGTTTTTGGTTTTTCAATTTTTCAAAAACTGGGCTTAGGAGGCGTGGTCAAATATTGGAAAAATAGTCAAATTTGTGGCGAGTTGCCTTGATTAAATATTTATCACATTAAAACGGAATGCACCACAATGTCAAAAATTTACGTTCTTATATAGTTTTGTATGGGCTATCGATTAAATTTTTTTATTTTTGGAAAATTTTCAGAACCCGTTCTGAAATTTTCCATTTTTTAAAAAAGTAAATTTATCAAAAATCCGGCCACTTTTTTTTTCTTTTTAATTTATTTTTTTAAAAGTTTAGATGTTTGTCCATCCACACAAAAAAAATCAGGAACACGTTCATCTTTTTTTTCGAGAAAATCGCATTTGAACTTTAAATTTCATAACAATTTAGTAATTTGCTTGTATTTTCTTGTGTCAACAGAGCGTATGACGAATATTTATGCAATTAATATTACTCATTCGCAACTTTAAAACAAAGAATTACAAGCAAATAACAAAATTGTTATGAAATTTAAAGTTCAAATGCGATTCTCTCGAAAAAAAAGATGAACGTGTTTCTGATTTTTTTTGTGTGGATGGACAAACATCTAAACTTTTAAAAAAATAAATAGAAAAGAAAAAAAAAAGTGGCCGGATTTTTGATAAATTGACTTTTTTAAAAAATGGAAAATTTCAGAACGGGTTCTGAAAATTTTCCAAAAAAAAAAAATTTAATCGATAGCCCATACAAAACTATATAAGAACGTAAATTTTTGACATTGTGGTGCATTCCGTTTTAATGTGATAAATATTTAATCAAGGCAACTCGCCACAAATTTTACCATTTTTCCAATATTTGACCACGCCTCCTAAGCCCAGTTTTCGAAAATTTGAAAAACCAAAAACGCAATTTTCTTAGTTACATATAGGGCTATCCAAACAACCTATTCAGAAATTTACGGGACACATGTTTTTCTGTAGCGGGACATTTGGTGTGGAATGCCTCATATATGTCTTATGTTCATAGGCTGGTTAAGTTCGGAGATGGGCTAAATCGGACCAGGGGGAAAAAGTTCCCTCTTGAAGAAGTAAACCAACCAATGAAAAAAGGTAACTTTTCATAGGTTTTTTTGTATTTTTGTTAAACAAATAAAACATTTTTATGCTTGTAAAAGTTCAGAGTCTTGGACTTGGATGCAGGGGATTTGAAAACGATTTTTTTTCGGTCCGCTCCCTTTTGTGGGCGTGGATATAAGCAATTAATTTATTTAATGATGAAAGTGTATATCTTTTGTGCAAAAAGCATAGTACTTAATAAAATTTTTAAACATTTTTGACCAGAGAGAAGGTGTCCCAAGGACCCCCGACAAGCCCCCCCCCCAAAAAAAAACGCCCCTGCATTTTTTTTTTTTTAATTTTTTTTAAACGTTGGAGGGTATACAAGATTCGGCACAGCCGAATTTAACACTCTCACTTGTTTTAATAGATATCGTTTACTCTTGTTGAACGAAGGCCCTACAAATCCCAAACAGCTTTTTTTAGCTTATAGTCAAAATAGGCTTTGGTTTAACAAATAAATACACACAAAAAATTATTGGCTAACAATTTTCAATCAAATATATTGATCAACAAAATTAAAATGAGTCAATCAATGTTTTGATTAAATTTTTTTTTATTTTCTTTAATTGTCGAATCACAGATTTTAAACATTCCAGAATTTTTTCACTTTAATTTATTTGAATAAATTAATTCAAAAATATTCAAAATAATCGGGTTTTAGTTTTTTTATTGTTAGCAACATATTGGAAAGCAAAAAAGATGCATGTATTGATGATTTTGTCATAAGCTTACAATTCGTTTGTTAAATCAATTGGTATTTTGATTGACTATAAATAAAAAAATTATTAATCTTATAAATAACTACTTATTATACTCGTTTTAGGTAAGTAGTTATTTATCTCCCTACTCGTAAGCTTTTGGGCACTAATTATTTTTGTTTCACGGCCTTTATTAAATAAGTAGTGTTTCATGCAATGAGTAAGTACATACCAATAATTATTACTAATTACTAGGACAAGTACTTTCATGAAAATGCATATTTTACTCCGCACTCTAAACATAACATAAATTAAATATCTATCCGAATCAATAAATTTGCAATAAAATGGCATCGATTTGTAGTTGCATATTTTTGCATATTTTGGTATAAATGCATATTTTTGCATATTTTCATATAAATTGCAATTTTTTTAATTTTCATCAACATTTTTTCAAAAAATCATTTCAAAAACCATTTAAAAAAAAAATATTTTCTTATAGAAACGATATTCTGAGACAGTTTTTATAGAAATTTGTTTCTGAAAATAAAATTTTTAGATTCTTAAAATAGCTTTAAATTTAAAAATTTCTTACAGGAAAATGGAAAGAAAAGCCTATACAAAAACATTTATTATTCTCCAGGTCAGATTGGTATTGAATTTTAGCGAAATTTGCCTAGTAGTTAAGAAGTTATGAACAAATCCGTGAAACTGGATAAAACGCTTTACACGTTTTAATAGAGATTGGTAGCCACAAAAATATTTTACAAAGTATTTTTGCGACTCAAATATTTTTTAAACTCAAAAAAATTTTACACACAAAAAACATATTTTTTTTTTAAATTACTAAAAAAGTATTTGACTTCAAATTAAATATTTTTAGTAAACATTTGTAAACACTTTTTTACGTCCAAGTCGATTTTTAACTTTCTACTTGTTTATTTATAAAATTTGTATCAGAAATATTTTTCGACTTCTAAAGAAAATTTGTATATTTAACATTTTTTATCACAAAATGTGTCAATAAAAAAATATTTTTTAATTAAAAGCTGAGCCCACCCAAAAAAAAAATTGTTTAATATTTTAGAGGGGATTAAAGTATTTAAAAAAATCTAATTTATGGTAATAAAGCTCTTTTTTAGTAAAAGCAGTTCATTTTTAATACATATTTTTAAATTTTAAGTGCATATTTTTTGAATTTTAAGTGCATATTTTTGATTTTTAGAGGCATATTATAGGCACATATTTTCGATTTTTAGATGCATGAAAGTACTTGCCCTACTAATTACTATACACCCAGAACATTATGCAAGCTACTACATCCCTGTAGTTAGCCTGGGGTCAAGTGTCTCCAAGTCAACACATTTGTCGACTATTTTGGGTGACTTTTGGTGACGCTGTCAACGAAGAGTCTACACCTTTTTAATACATTTGGAAAATTTTAAAATACAACTTAAAATGGATTTCCACACTAAATTAGTTAAGCGTTCCAATGTCTCCATATCTCATACAAACTACATAGTCAATGATTCTAAAGGCACTATTACTAATGTGGAAATCTTATAAAAAATTCAAAAATGTGGACTAGAATTATTAAAATGTACTACTGAATCTATGGTTCCAATGTCTACATGTTGTTCCTAGTCAGCAGTAAATCAATAGTACTAAGGGCACTAGTGGATTCTCAATGACAAGCACATGTAAATGTCTACAGTAAAAAGCATTTTCTGGGATATAACTGGTCAGTAGTACTGGGGACAAAGTCAATAGTGAATCAGAACAGTTTTACTACCGGCATTTCCTACAGGGATGTTAGTTGTTTGTATATTTTACAGTAGTAAGTTGTTTTCAACTACAAAATCAGTTGTTTTTGTATGAAAAATATCAAACAACTATTTTTGTTAGTTATTTTAAGTCGTTTTTTTTGAACAACTAACAAAAAAGTACTGAGATGTAATAACAGTTATTTAAAGTAGTTAATTTTATTTTTTTATCTCTGAAAAATTTTTAAAGTTTTTTTCTAAAAATAAAATTTCGTTTTTTTTATTTTTTACAACTTTTTTAAAAAAAAAAAAAAAAAAAGACTTGGAAAAAATTTGGCCTTCATCTTTTTTTTTTTGAAAAAAAAATTATATATTGATTATTTTATTTTTACAACATTTTAGTTGTTTTGACTACAAATGTAAGTAGATTTTACTACATAAGTCAGTTGTTTTTTGTCAGTTAAAATAACTAACAATGTTAGTTGATTTAACTGAAAAAGTAGTTGACCCCAAAACAACTTACAAAGTAGTTATTTTAACTGACATTTTCAGTTGGTTTTACTAACATAATTTTTTTAGTGTACTCATTACTAGTAATGCAAAAATTTGCTGGGTTTGTTCAAAAACCGCAAACATAAGATATTGACCGATTTTGATAATTTTAGGTTTAAAATGTTTTTTTTTTTTTTTTTTTTGACTTAACCAACACTCAGGGGATGTCCCCTATAAATGCAGTGCATTGTGTTGATAATTAGGAAAATAGGTTATGGGAGGGAGGATATAGGGAGTAGTGTTTGTGGATATTTGATTTGAACTTTTCCAAATTGTAGTTGACAGGGAAGACCTCTACAGGAAGTATATTCCACATACGGATAGTTCGGCTTATAAATGAATTTTCTCTGTAATGCGTTGTGCGGTACACTGGGCAATCGACAACAAATGGATGAGCCCTACTAGACAAGCGAGTATTCCGAAGAAAAACCCGTGCTCGGGGGATAAGTTCGCTTATCTCAGCAGAACACTTACCATGATAATATCGATAGAACAGTGTTACACAACCCACATTCCGACGATGCTCCAAAGAGTCAATAGAGTTGGATACCCTACTGTCATTGATTAGCTTCGACGCCCTCCTTTGAACACGGTCCAGAAGCTTCAGAATAGACTCTGAAGCCCCTGCCCATATATGGGAGTTGTATTCCATCTTCGGCCGGATATAGGTGGTATAAATATTAAGGAGATCAGTAGGAGTGAAGTAGTTCTTGCACCGTTTTAAGAAACCAAGACACTTGAATGCTTCTTTCGACACTTGAAAAACATGTTTATTCCAACGGACATCACACTGGATTTTCATGCCCAGAACATCAAGAGAATCTGATTCCTCAATATCGATACCACCAATAGATACAGACGACAATGTTGGTTCCACAATACGTCTATGGGTCAACATACAACATTGGGTCTTGCGTGCATTAAAATCGACCCTATTCGCAAGACCCCATTCAGAGATTGTCAACAGGTCCTGATTGAGAGTGTCATTCATAATCTGCCGCACGCGCCCAACCTCTACAAGGCTTGGCCTATGATCGAAGGAAAATGAATGACAAATGTTGCTGTCGTCTGCAAAAGAGTAGATAGGGTTGAAAGTTTGACTAAGAAGGTCATTAATAAAGATAAGAAAAAGAGTAGGAGAAAGAACGGAACCTTGCGGTACTCCAGAGTTAAGTCGAAACCTATGCGATGACACCCCATCAACAACAACACGTATACTTCGGTCTCGGAGAAAACTCAATATAAATCGAGAGAAATCACTGCCTACACCAAAGGCAATGAGTTTAGATATAAGTGCGTCGTGCCACACACGATCGAAAGCCTTGGAAATATCCAAAGCAACCACCTTACTTTCACCAAATTGGTGGATAGAACGACTCCAACGTTCCGAAAGAAACGCCATCAAGTCTCCCGTAGAGCGACGTTTACGGAAGCCATACTGTCGGTCACTGAAAAGTGAGTTTGACTCTAAATAGTCAACAAGATGGTGATTTACCATGCTCTCCATCACCTTCGAGAGCGTAGAACAAATAGATATGGGGCGATAGTTCTCGGGGTTTGAAGACGCACCTTTCTTAGGGATCGGTTGAACGTTAGCCACTTTCCAGCAGGAGGGGTAGGTACCCTTACGTAACGAAAAGCTAAAAAGTTTTGCCAATGGACGGGCTAACGCCGATGAGCACTGCTTTAAAACCAGTGCTGGAATGCCATCGGGTCCCGCTGACTTATTTACGTTGAGATCTTCAAGAACCATTTTAACTGCACGAGCTCGGAAAAATATCTTGGGCATAGTACTGGATACTCTTTCAAGTTCTGGCAGTGGTTGATCGCCTTCCGGCAAGAACGAATTTCTTGCAAATAAATCAGCGAAAAGGTTAGCCTTAACAACCGGTTTTAATTAATAAAATAATGTTTAACTCAAATCAAATTATGATAAAACCCTTTTAAAAATACTCTCGACATTTATTAAGTGTACCTTCTTAACAAAAAGTGACGAATTTACGACTTACCATTCAAATTGTAGGGGTAATATATCAGCTTCATTTTCTTCTGTATCGATTTTGACAAAAAATGTAGCCCTTTCGTTCGGTACACATCGTATTAATGAACTCGAATTTTCGCTAAAGGAAATTTTAGGAGGTATATGATTATTTTGCTGTCCACCATCACCACCTTGAGGAAAATATCGGGAATCTAAAACAAAAACAACACAAAAAATTAGAATTCAAATAAATTAGATTCAAATACGAAATTTGTTGAATAAGTAAAACAATTCAAAAAATATGACCTTCTTTCTAAATTAATCACTTAATAGGAGAACTTATTTTGGAGCAAAGATTTTTCGATGACCTAGATTGCCATAACGGTGTGTCATTGGCATCTCTAGCAGAATATCTTAGAGAATCGGAGTGGTTCAAGAAGTAAACAAGTAAGAGTGTTAAATTCGGCTGTGCCGAATCTTTTATACCCCCCAACATGCAAAAAAAATCAAGGGTCGCTTTCTTTTTTTTGGGGCAATGGTTTTGCCAAATTCTTTTTGGCAATGGTCATTGGGGGACTAATTCCCCCTCGAAATATATGTTTAAAAAAATTCATTCTTATGCTTTTTCCCCTAAAGAAATAATAATTTATCATTATTATTTTTTAATCCACGCCCACAAAAGGGGGCGGGCCGATAAAACTATATTTTCTAGTCCCCCGGGTCCAAATGCAGAACTTTGAGCTTCTTGAAGCATAAAAATGTTGCATTTGTTAAACAAAAACACAAAAAATCATGTAAAAGTATGGTGTTTTTCAGAGGTTGGTTTAGTTCCTCAAGGGGGAACTATTTTCCCCTGGTTCGATTTTGCCCATCTCTGAAATTAACCAGCCTATGACCATAAGACAAATTTGTGCCAAACTTCAGGAGTCTGGCTCTTTTATTTTGGGCTGTATCACGTCTTCCACAGACAGACGGACGGACAGACGGACGGACAGACAGACGGACGGACAGACGGACGGATAGACGGACGGAAGAATGTCTTAGAATCGACCACTGATCAATAATATATATACTTTATGGGGTCCTAGACCGATATTTTGATGCGTTACACACGGAATGACAAAGTGAGTATACCCCCATACTGTGGTTGGAGGGTATAAAAAAAGTTTTTTGTATCAGAAGGGAGTATGGAAATGGCAATTAAGGGAATCGCAAGGGGCCTTACGGCCTTCGAGTGAATTCTCCAAATTGGCGGACGCCTATTCAGCCTAACCTAAATTGATAACATAATTTATTAAAAAATTAAAAGCGCAATTAAAACATTTTTTAAAGTACAAAAAGTTGAAAAATAACTTTTGCTAAAAAAAAGTTTTGTTGTGTGAGATTTCAGCAGCAATACTTAAAACCCCTAGAACCGCTCATTTTGTGAGGTTTGTAAAAAAAGTGTATGAGCAAAAAAATTGGGGAGGTCGGATAGGATCTATTGGTAGCTCGTCGGGGTCAAAGCTGGGCGTAAAGGGAAAAAAATCAAAAATGTCCCACAACTCCCCTGATTTTGCCCCTAGATCGGTCAAACGTGAGACCGGCCCCAATTTTTTCGCCCAAACATTTTTTCTAAACATACCTAAGCACTATCTCCATTTCCTAAGGGGGCTTCCATACAAAGGTTCAATTTTTAAAAATATTTATGAACTTCAATTAAAAGAAGTGGTCCGGCAAAACGCCTGGACCAGGAGTGCCAATGGTTGCGCGCTTTAAAGAGCAGTGGGAAATATAAAAGACAAACCATACAGGGCGTAGAAGATGAGGAAGTGGCAGGCAACATACCAGCTCAAGTCCAAACTGACATCAAGTTGTTTTGTTGTGATTAAATAAAGGAAAAGCAACCCAGAGACGACTACAAAGAGTTTCTTGAAATAAGCATTTTAGCCTACCAGGCTGGCAAAAGGAAATATGTGCCTTTTTAGGTTTGACAAAAAAAAATTAATGGACTTCTCGATGTGACCATTTTCATCATAATAGTTTACGTGAAAACTTGGTTTAGGGCCACCAAAGCAATAAAAACTACAAATAATACAAAATACCTTGAAGATTGAGGGTAGGTATGTTTGAAGAAAATGTTTTGGTTAAACAAATATTGAAGCAGAGATGGGCGCGTGAGTGAATTTTGAATCACGTACGCTTACGCTCACGAAATAAAAATATTGCTCACGCACAATCACGCACGAATTTTTTTTTTCGTTCACGTTCACGCACGCTCACGTGAGTAACTAAAATTTTTCTCACGCTCACGAAATAATCATGCTCACGAAGACGCACAAAATCAAAATAAACAATTTTTTTACTTTTTTCGATTTCTTGCACAAAAAGTATTTAAATTCCTAAAAACAATCATAAACATTTATTTAAATAATTAATTACCTTCTAAATTCAATATGACGACAATTTTCTTACTTGTGTTCTGTTTCAGAGAGCACTCCTACATAGTGGAAATACGGCGTAGTTATGTTGGGCAAAAATTTTAGGGGGCAAAAATTAATGGGGATCAGTCTGCATTTCCCGTCCCTAAGAAGCACCGTAGGAGCGAAGTGGTAAGAGCTAATTTTATAAAAAAAAAATTATAAAAAATAAAAAAAAAGTAAGAAAATTATAGTCGGTCAAGACCGACCATATGATACCCTACACCAGTGTTTTCCGGAAAATAGGTTCCAAATCCCAACATGGACCGATTGGATATATCTTTTGTTAGATCTTTATTTAGGCCGCTGTTCCAAAAAAAGTAATTCACATAAAAAATGTGAAAATGGAAATTTCCGAATTTTTTGGTGTTCTAGATTTCACATCCGAATTTCTTTTTCGTTTTGTTTCACATAAACAAAATTTTGTGAAAGTAAAACGAATGCACTTTTTTCCTTATAATTTTTTAAATTTTAATTATTCGAATTCAATTTCGAATGAAAACTTGATCAACAAAACACTAAACTTGATTTCGTGTGATTCGGAAATTTGCATGTGAATTGAAAAGTTGTGAAAGACAGAACAGATGCCTTACCCAGCAGAAATAAATCGAGATTTTGGCGACACAGCATCTATTTATAGCATACCGAAGCGCATCCAAAGAGCGCTCTTAAGGATGCAGTAAAAGTAAGGGGAAAAAAGTTTAATTTTTTGTTAAGATTTTTTATATAAAACTTAGAATTTAAAATTATTTTTTGATAAAATTTCACACTTGCTTTCCTTTTTAATATTTTTAACACTTTTTGAATAAAAAAGTATGAGTTTTGGACGAAGACAGATGATTTCACTGCATCATTATTGCGCATTTATCAGCGCTGCAAAGAGTGCTTCAATCATAACATATTTAACACATTTTGAATGATGATAAATAGGCTAACCAAAAAACAGCAAATGCTTTTTTGTTATTTCAAAGAATAAACCGATTTGGATTAAACACAGTCTGATAACGAAAAAACACAAATATTAAAATACATTTGTTTTAACATTTTTTGCATATTTTTCATTTATTGGTATGTTTTTGTCTCATTTTTACATTTTTTTCTCTTTCTTACAACTTTTTTCTTGTAATTTATCTAGATTATTATTTTTTTTTTTAATCAAAAAAATGTTGTTCAAAAAAATGTTTGCAGATTTTAAAATATTTTTCAGTATTTTTAAAAACAATTTTTGACTACACAATTTCCACCTTAATTTCAAATTAATTAATTTCCACTTTAATTTCAAAAGATACATGAATTCACTGCATCTTTATTCTGCTTAAATCAGCTCTGAAAAGATACATGAATTCACTGCATCTTTATAGCGCTTAATCAGCGCTATAAAAGTATGCTTTAATCAGCGCTCTAAAGACACGTGATTTCAGTGCATCTTAAGAGCGCTTTTTCTGTGTATCCAACTAGCGCTCTAAAGTGGGACATCGCCTTAGAGAATCATGCATGAATTCAGCACGTTTAGAAGCGCTACTTGACTCGGGATTAGGGATTCCAAACGGGAAATCCCGATCCCGAAAATACCGGGATTTTCGGGATTTATAAATCCCGAATCCCGGGATTTTTTTTCAATAAATCCCGAAAATCCCGAAATTTATAACATTGAAATTTTCAACAAAAAACAAATCGGATTTGGTTGAATTGAAATATAACTTATTAAAATCAAGTTTTAAAATGTTTATAACGATTTTGCAAAGCCAAAAAATTTTAAATATTGCATGCTATTGATAATCGTAAAAGTCTAATTAAATCTGCAAAATGACAAAATAAAAATGTTTGTAAATAAATTTTCGGATTAGCAACTGAGGTTCAGTTGATGCAACAAAAATTCGGGCGTAATATAGGCTGTCACAGTTGAATATCGGTGGTCACAACTGAATTATATTGACAAATCTGATTTTTAATTAAAAGTACTATAAAATTTAATTGTCACAGCCGAATTTAGTAGCAGGAACTGAATTTTGAGTTGATGCAACAGAAAAATTCAGTTGAAAATTTATTTTTCTGTATGTAGCAAATTGTAACCCTTTCAACGCACGGTTTAGTGGTGCTCTATTAGGGTATTTAAAAAAAAAGACAAAAATTATCCGTTGAAATGGAGATAGATTAATATATTCTAGAAAAAGTATTAACATTATCTAGGTCAGAAGCAGATTAAAGACATTTTTTTTTTTAATTAGCCCAAACGCTTTTGAAAACAAATTGAAAACTTCAGTGGGCCATAAAAAATAACTCGAGCTAAGTTCTTAAACCACTTCAGAAATTTTAGTATATTGATCCCGGTATACTTATATTTTTTTGGTCTAAAAATACTAAATCGTGTTACACAGTGTTATATTTTGTTTTTTCAGCTATTTTATGTGCATGTTTACTTAAAAATATGACAAATAAAAACATTTATGTTTATGTAAATCTTATTTTTTCAAATATAGGAAATAAAAAATCCCGAAAATCCCCAAAAAACCCGAAAATCCCGAAAAACCCGGGATCCCGAAAAAATCCCGAAAATCCCGGGATCCCGAAATTTCAATTTTCAAAATCCCGAATCCCGGGATTTTTCAAAGTTAATCCCGTTTGGCATCCCTACTCGGGATTCCTTTCCAAAAGCTGCTGCCAGTTCAGCAAAATTTCTGCTGGGTAGTCTAGAAAACACACACAGATCAAATTTTATTGAAATTGTTTTTTTTTGTTTTGAATATCGGTCCAAATTTTTATATGGGGGACTAAGACCAAAAATGGTCCAATTATATTCCAATTTGATTAGGTTACTAAAGTACATGTTTAACACCTAAAAATAAAATTTTTATCAAATATTTTAATTTTTATAAGTTTTGAGGAAATTATGTGAATATCGGGATGGTGGTTTGTATGGGGACTACCAGAAGGACTGAACCGATTCATTTGAAATTTGGTGTGGTGGTGTGTGCATATAAAATTTCATTACTCGTTAAATTTCAAAACGATATCTACTTTAATATGGTTATTAGAGGCATTTAAGCGAAATTCAAAGGGGGCGTTTGTATGGGGGCTAGGTCTTAACGTGTACCGATTTTTTCCAATTTCAATATGCTTCGTCCTTGGTCCAAAAGAAGCTTAAGTTTCAAATTTCAAGTCAATTGATTGAAAATTGCGACCTGTATCGTGCTTAAACCGATAGATGGACAGACGGACTCAAAAAGTAATTCTGAGTCGATCGGTATACTTGAAGGTAGGTCTAGGACCAATATTTCGGGTGGTTACAAACATCAGCACAAACTCATTATACCCTGTACCATAGAGTGGTGTAGGGTATAAAAAATGTGTGGGACCCCTTTAAGGCTTAAAAATAGAGGGTTGGTTTGTTTGCACACAGAAAACAAATTTGGAAATTTTCAACTGAAATTTAGTAAAAACAACTAAAAATCGATTGATACATTTGCATATAGGTCGTCAGAATTGAATATCAGTAGCCTCAACTAAACTCGGTTGATCCAACAGACATTTAATTAAAACAATAAAAAAATTCGGTTGCCACACTCAAAAGATAGTAACGACAATCGAATTATGAGTTGATACAACTAAAAAATTCGATTGGAAATTTATTTTTCTGTGTGTGGGAAAAATGTTGGGACTCAAAAGGGGTAAACAAATATCACCCCTGCAACAGTTAAGAGCGGTGGAAGCAAATTTTATAAAAATGTAATTTTGTATGGGAGACCCCTTAGAAATTGGAGATGGACGTTTGGTATGTTCAGAAGAAACGTTGGGGGCTAAAAATAAGTGGGGTTGGTCGTGCTAATGACCCCTCTAGGAGGCACGATTGGACCGGTAGGATCTGATTTCATAAAACAAATAAAGCAGAAATAAAAAAAAAATTATTGGGACCACCCTAAAGGGTTAAAGAGGTTAGGTTATTCTAAATAATGTTGGGGTTGAAAAAATATTGGGGTCGGTCATACATTTGATTCCTCTAGGGTCACTTTTAAGACAGCTAGAGCGGTAGGAGCAAATATTTTCAAAAATTGAACCTTTGTTTGGGGGCCCCCATAGCAAGTGGAGATAGGGATTAGGTATGTTTGGCAAAAGTGTTTGGGGCCGGTCTCACATTTGACCGGTCTAGGGGCAAAAACAGGGGAGTTGTGGGGCTTTTTGTGTTTTTTTATCTTTACGCCCAATTTTGACCCCGATGAGTGACCCCTAGATCCTATTCCCATTTTTTTGGCCTATACACTTCTTTTACGAACCTCACAAAATGAGCGGTTCTAGCGTTTCCAAATATCGCTGCTTAAAATCTCACACAACGCTATCCCACACTCAAAAAATTATGTCATTAACCGTTTGTAGTTTATTTAAAAAGTTTTCCGTTTAGTCGTTTTTAAAAGAAAAAACATTTGTTTGATGTTCAGTTTTTATTAATGACTACTTCAGTCTTTTGTTTCAAAAATAACACACTAAAAAATAAAGACTTTCATTAACATTTAATTTTTAAAGTCATTTATTTTTGTTCTGTAAGTAAAAACTACTGATTATTCTTTTGATTTTTAATGATTTGTGTAAGTATTTTTTTTTTAAATTGTTGGTATTTTTTAATGAAATATCATTAGTTTTTACCTACACAAGTCAGTTATTTTTTTTTGTAGAAAAAAAAAATCAAAAAATTATTTATAAAAATATAAAAACATGTTTGTATCAAGTGACTTTGGCACGATGGGTAGAGTGTCTGGCCAGTAGAGTGTCTGGCCAGAATGTAGTTGATTGCGGGATCGATTCCCCAAAAATTTTATTAAAAATTTTTAAAAAAATATTTCAATAAAAAATTGTTAAAAATTACCTACGAAATCATTAATTTTTATTGTTTTCGTAGGTTATTTTTTTTTAAATTTGTTGGTAAAAATAACAGAACTATCATTAATTTTTAATGTTTTCGTTGGTTATTTTTTTCGAATTTGTTGGCAAAAAAGAGTGAAAAAAACGTAATTTTTTAATGTTTAATGTTATTTATTATAGAAAATTTTGTCAACAATAAAAAATAAATGTTGATGTTTGTTAAAACAAATGAATAATTACTGGGATGGTTTTCAATTGTTTATTCACTGGTTTTAAGTGTGTTTTTCATTTGTTTTTGCCTACAAAATATTTTGAGTGCACCCTCAATGTACATCTATTTCTTAAACTGAAGATGAAACGATAAAATGAATAGAATTTTTAAAATTTGCATGCCTTATTAAGTCCAAATCGTGTCCTTCAACTCTAGCAAAGTGATCCTCAGTAGAAAAATAAAAAAAGGACCTAAATGACAAAATTACACTTTTATTTTAGCCATATCTCCAAAACAAAAGATGACTCAAAAAAAATAAGAGTATAATAAAAAAGTTATTTTAACTGACAAAAAAACAACTGACTTATGTAGTAAAAATTACTTACATTTGTAGTCAAAACAACTAATATGTAGTAAAAATAAAATAAACAATACATAATTTTTTTTTTTCAAAAAATTTTTCAGAAAAAAGATTGAAGAACAAATTTTTTCCAAGTTTTTAAAGTTGTCAAAAATAAAAAAAATAAATTATTTTTTGGAAAAAACTTTAAAAATTTTTCAGAGATAAAAAAAATAAAATTAACTACTTTAAGTAACTGTTACTACATTACAGTACATTTTTGTTAGTTTTTCAAAAAGCGACTTAAAATAACTAACGGAAATAGTTGTTTTATATTTTTCATACAAAATTTTTCAGAGATAAAAAAAATAAAATTAACTACTTTAAATAACTTTTACTACATTGCAGTACATTTTTGTTAGTTTTTCAAAAAGCGACATAAAATAACTAACAGAAATAGTTGTTTGATATTTTTCATACAAAAACAACTGACTTTGTTGTTGAAAACAACTAACTACTGTAAAATATACAAACAACTAACATGTAGTAACTTACATAATTTTATGAGTGTAAATATGTACTCACAAACCTGCCACAAATAGCCTATTTTTGAAGCCTATTCACAAAAAAGGTCATAACTCAATCATAACTTAATTTTTTCCATGTGGTTGTTGTAAACAATCATAAAAAAATTCAAATTTTGTTTGAAAATTTAAAAAAAAATAAAGACCTGCTACCCACATCGTCTCAAAATTGGCAAATAATTTTAAATTTTGAGACTTTTTATGAATATGAAGGGAATATGAAGTTTGAAAATACTAAAATTAGTCATAACTGTGAATAGGCCTGTAAAGCTGAACCAAAAAACAGGTTGCCAGATTTAAAATCAGCGTATCCCAATTATCAAAAATTATCTACCAAAACTCCGGGCAAAAAATTGCTGTTGCCTTGTGTTGTTACACTCAAAAAAGTATGTCGGTAAAATCTACTACAAAAGACAGTTGTTTTGACTACATTTTGTCGTTGAAAAGGCGTCCACTACATAAACGGTAAAAACAACTGAACATGTTGTTGTTTTTAACTATTGATTTTCAACTACAAAATGTAGTAAAAACTACTACAAAACTGTTTAATACAGTTGTTTTTTCTACAATTGCCTGAAATTTTATTTAAAAAATTTCTTAAACGTTTAAATGATTGATATTTATTTATTTAAAAAGCAATACATTTCAGTTGGTTGTATAGAATTTCGACATGATGACAATTTTTTGATGTATTTATCTGGAATTATAGAAGAAAAAAATTATATTAATAAAATGTTAAACAAAATAAATTGATTGTATTTACCTTTGTTTTTTTAATAGTTCATTTCAAATTTTCACCGCTACTGATCAAAATTTGTCTGGAATAAAAAAAAACGAAATGCTTTGGCAAAATTGATTTATAAAAAAATAGAATTAATTTGAAATGTTTCAAAAAAGTATGTACCTGCTCTGTTGTGTATACAAAGAAAAGAAAGATGGCGCGCTCATAAGGAAACAAAACACTGCACACATTTTATTTTGTTTTTTTTTCCGATTGGTTTTTACGCACGCTTATGTGAGCGCTATATTATACACACTTGTTATCTCATTTATCCACTTATTTTCTTTCGCTCAAGAATATTTTTCCAAAAACATATTTTTTGTTATAATTAAATTTAATAAATTGTAAATTAATTTATTTAGATATTATTTATTTGGTATAAAAATAATTCCTTCCGCATCCCGCACGACCAACTCGCTCGACACATTCGTTTGCAATAAAAATTTCTAGAAAAAAACGAGTTTTAGAAAAAAAAACTAAAAACAACTACATAAATCAACTATTGCTACAGTGTAGTATATTTTTTGTAGTTATTTTTTGAAACTACTACAAAAAAAGTTGTTTGAGATTTTTTCATACAAAAACGACCGAAATTGTAGTTAAAAACAACAGCTACTACTTACTACACAAACGACCGTCATGTAGTAACTGCAATAATTTTCTGAGTGTATTTTTCTTGAAAATTAAAAAAAATAATAAAAGTTTTCAGCCGACTCTGCATGCAAAATTCTTTTAGTGTTCAAATAAATCGTTTTTAAAACACAAAACTAATTGTTTATTTATTAATATGTATAACTAAATATTTATTTAAATTTAAATAATATTTATTTGCAAACAACCGGAAATTTGAATATTTATGTAGTATTTAGATTTTATTTAAAAAAAAAATCATAAAAATAAATTTAACTGATACATAATATTTTTTTAAACATATATACTTCCGATAATCTGACAACTAAAAAAACCATTAATATCTTGTACTACACTGGAATGTCTGACGTTAAATTTTTGTCTGCCTTTCATTCATACATATATAAAAAAAATAAAACAACATTTTCGTACACGAAAAAAAAAAATAAAAAAATATTTTTTGTTGGCACCCCACCACGTTAATGGCTACAAAATATATATACACTGAACGAAAAAACTTTGTTGACAACACATGTACATAAATATTTTTTACGCATGTACTACATGTGTCTGCGTTGTACTAAAATAAAAGCCCAAAAAGCATTTTAGGCAATTATATAGTTCAAAAGAGGAATGAACTTTTGATGCTAAATATAAAAATAAAGTTTTGTTTTTAATGAATTGCATGGCATATTGTACACATTTTTCATAATAACGAAAATATATTTCTTTCTTTTTTTTGTAGAAAAATTACAAACCGACATTTATTTTATAATATGTAATAAGAAATTTTTGAAGGGATTTTTGTGTATTAAGAAAATAATATTTTAAAATTGTTAAAAATGGTAGCGAAATATAACTTTAAGATGCCCTACATCCGACGCGGATCCAAAGGGTTGGAGGAGGAAGAAAGGGGAGCGGAGAAGGAAAGTACTTTTTTTCTAAAAATTTCCTTTTTTCTAAAATATTTATTTTTTTCTAAAAATGTACTTTTTTCTAAAAATTTAAAAATGCAAAACAAACTACTTTTTTCTAAAGAAGATGTTTCTTTTCTAAAATAATACTTTTTAGAAAATATAACTTTAAAATAGTACTTATTTTAAAAAATAGTACCATTTTATATAATAACACTTTTTATTTTTTATTATTTTTTTGTTATAAAAAGTATTTTAGAAAAAATAAGTAAAAAGTAAAATTCGACCTTGCCGAATGTAACGATATCCTCCACAATTTCAAAAAAAAAAAAAAATTTTTTGAAAAAAAAATTTCCACGAAAGAAATATTTCCGCGAAAAAAAAAATCCGCGATTTTTTTCTTTTTTTGTCCAAAATATTTGTTTAAATACCAATTGGTGTTCAATTATGTTCACATATGTCAACCAGCAGTCGAATTAAAGCATTTTGTCTTTTTAGGTTATGTTGAATGTACTAAAATTTTTGAGGTGTCCTTACATTTTCGTTCATAACTTTTGAACCGCTGAACCAATATTGCTCAAATGCAATACCAAACTTCTCGGGAGAACTTCCAATAAATATGTTAAGTTTCAGTCACCTCCGTGTAATATTTTGGCCGTGATTACCATTTCCACAGACAGACAGACGGACATCGCTAGAATATCTTAAAATCGATCGGGGATCATGAATATATATACTTTATGGGGTCCCAGACCGATATATCGATGAGTTACAAACGGAATGACAAACTTATATATAACCCCTATCACTAGAGTGGAGGGTATAAAAAGTCCTTTTTATACATATTTTTTTGGAATCTACTAGTTCCAAGTTTCAATAATATCAAATTTTGAGATTTTGAAATCTTACTCCTATAGAAAAAGTCTATGATTCCAAGACCTTTTTCTATATATTCTTACAATAGAATAAAATTTAACTTCTAAAACTTTTTCAACAGAAAAAGTCTCAGATTTTGAAACCTTTTTCCTTTCGAAAAAGTCTAAGATTTTGAGACCCATTTCATTTCGAAAAAGTCTCAGATACTGAGACATTTTTCCTATAAAATAAGTCTCAAATTCAGAGATTATTTTTCCTATCAGATTCTTAGGTCTTTTGTCCATCCAAAAAATCTCAGATTTTGAGACCTTTTCCCCTTCGAAAAAGTCTCAGATTCTTAGGCCGTTTTTCCAATCGAAAAGTCTCAGATTCTGCGACCTTTTTCATGATTTTGGGACATTTCTAAATGAATTTTTCCATCGCTAAATATAACTCTTTAATATGTAGAATTTATTTTTCTTTTTTTTTCAAAAATAAATATCACCAATCCCAAACTTATGATTTCTTATATGCATATTTTTTTAGAACCTACTAGTCCCACCACCCTATGTGCGGGTTAAGCCCCTAAATGTATTTTTTTGTCGCTGAACATAACCATGCGCCATTACAAAAGGGGGGGAGGAAGGGGAAATTTCCGCCCCAGACTAAATTTCAAAAAGATAAGAAGAGGAAAAAAAAAGAAAAGAAAAAGAAAAAAAGTAAGAAATTTTCTAAAAAATTTTCCAATGAAAAAAAAATCTCGAAATCCGAAAAAATTTTCATTGAAAAAAATCTGAACATTTTTTAAGGAAAAATATGAAAATTTTTATAGGGAAAATCTAAAAAAATTTTGAAGAAAAATGTGACTAAATCTGAAAATTTTCTGTAAAAAGTATCTGTCAATTTTTAATTTTTACCAAAAAATTACGAGGAATCCTCCTAATTTTACGAGGATTTAAACTACCTCCTATCTTACGAGACTAGCCTCGTAAAATCGCCTCAAAACAAAACTTGTAATTTCAAAAGTGCATAATTAGAAAGAAAAACAAGTGAGAGTGTTACATTCGGCTGTGCCGAATCTTTTATACCCTCCAAAATGTAAAAAAAAATATTTAAAAAAATCCAGGGGCGTCTTTTTTTTGGGGGGGGGTTGGTGGGAGACGTTAGGGGGCACCTTCCCCTTGCGATTTTAAACTTCTTCTGATATAAGAATGTTGCATTTGCTTACCAAAAGTACAAAAAACTCTGCAAAATGCGGTTTTTCTTGGGTTGGTTTAGTTCTCCAAGGGGGAACTTTTTTCCCCTTGGTCCGATTTTGCCCATTTCCGAACTTAACCTGCCTAGGAATATAAGGTATATTCGTGCCAAAGTTCGAAAGTCTAGCTCTTTTATTTTGGACTGTATCGTGTCCTCTACAGACGGACAGATGGACGGACGGACTTACGGACATCGCTAGAATGTCTTAGAATCGATCACTGATCAATAAAATATATACTTTATAGGGTCCTAGACCGATATTTCGATGCGTTACACACGGAATGACAAAGTGAGTATACTGTGGTTTGAGGGTATAAAAAATATATCAAATTGGTATATGTTTGGGATTGAACTCAAACTTGCCAAATTACTAGAAAAAGTCTCGTAACCCCATTTAACCAATATTTGACAGTTTTCCTCGTTTTTTTTAAAAAAAAAAATTCGATTGTAAATTATTTTTTTTTGTAATTTTACAATTTTTTTTGTAAGTGTTTAAATTTTCAAGGTTATTTAACAAAAAAAAATCTAGCAAAATCACTAGAATTCCTTGTAAGTTTTTTTGCGTTAAAAAGTTGTAAATTTACAATTTTATTAGTAAAAATCTTGTAAAATTATAAAAAAATGCTCATAATTTTTATAAGGAATTCTCGTAAAATAGGAGTAAGCAAAAACTAACAAGCTTTTCTTGTCATTTTACAAGTTTTTTTAGTGTGGGACCCAAACACAGGAGTAGGATATTTCATGGCCGTCCTTGTCCGACTATAATTTGCTTACTTGTTCAACTTAAATTTGTTTAGCAAATTTTTCTACTGATTGGACAGAGGTTTTACTTTGAGATTAAGAGTACGTATTATTAAAATTTTTAGTTTTACTTACTACACTCAAAAAAAAAACTTGTCAAATTACTAGAAAAAGTCTCGTAATCCAATTTTACCAATATTTGACAGTTTTCCTTGTTTTTTAAAAAAAGCTCGAAATTTTTACTTGGAATTCTCGTAAAATAGGAGGTAGCAAAAAATCTAGTAAAGTCACGAACCCTCCTTGTAAGTTTTATCGCATCAAAAAAATTGTAAATTTAGAATTTTTTTGGTAAAAAGCATGTAAAATTACAAAATTATTGGTAAAAAGCTTGTAAAATAGTAAGAAATTCTTGTCAAATAGGACGTAGCAAAAAAAAATTTTTCTTGTAATCTTTAGGTTAGGTTAGGTTAGGTTGTAAGTGGCTGCTGACGTTTTACGTCAACACACGTAGACTCTGAGGTCCATTGTGATACCACGGGACCGTAATTGGTTTCCCTACTAGTCCCTGTCGTTAAACCATTTTGAGCTTCTTATAAAACTCCATAGATGTTAAATTTTGACATCCAACAAATCAGAAAGATCGTACAGCTCCCTAGATCCCAGTGAAGCAAGCCTCTGACCAGAAAGTGCCGGGCAATGGCAAATAAAGTGTTCGATAGTTTCCAACTCCTCTTCATCCATGCAACTTCGGCAAAAGTCATTCGACGGCACATTTAACCGCTCTTCGTGCTTCCCTATAAGACAGTGTCCGGTAATTATAGAAACCACCGTCGAAATCTCTCCTCTTGGAAGCGATATCAGCTCACTTGTGCGCCCCTGATTAAGAGAAGGCCAAATCAGTCGTGTTGTCTCACACGTCCATCCATTTGCCCAGCTTTGATTAGTCTCCGTCGCAGAACAAAGCCGTAGGTTTTGCTTGTAAGTTTCTAGAGGCATACCAACACATTCCAATTCTGTTGGAACCAGACAAGGGAAAAGTGTAAAACTTAAAACTCTTCAATGAAAAAAAACCAAAAGTATTTTTTCCAAAAAAATTTAATTCAATTTTTAAATAAATTTTCTACAATTTTAAAATAAAACTCGGTACCGAGTTTTAAAAATAAAACTCCGAAATAAAAAGAGTTTTATTTTCATACAATTAATTTTATTTTAAGTAAACAAAAAATATTTTTGGTTTTTAACATTTTTATGTAAAATAGTTGATAATATGATAAAAATATGACCTCACGAAATAGTAAAATTAGTTGAAACTAAATTCATCTTATTTAAATTTATTAATACTCCTAATAGAACCCTTATTAAAAAAAAGTTTCTATTAACGAAATATTGCACTAAAAAAGTGTTCTCTTAATATTTTGTTGGTTTTTTTGCATAAAAAATATTTTTGCAAAAATCGCGTATAAACTTTAAAAAATAAAAAAATACTGCAAAATTAAATGTATAAACTAAATAGATTTTGCCCTCCTAATTCCAAATCTGCTTTAAATATGCGTTTACAGTTTTTAAGATATTCGCGTTTGAAGATTCGAATAACCGCTTATTTAGTACTTTCTGTAGTTCCACTCTTACTTATTCGAAAATTGGAACCAGAAAATTTTATGGGTAGTAATAGACCTCGTGAACCCAGGTTATTTCGATCAATTTTCGAAATACTCGAGACTGGAAATAAATACTGTAAACAAATTTAAGCATCAATGACCACTAGTGAGAAAAGTAATGGATGCAGACGCACCATATCTTTAATATCTAAGAACTCGCTAATTTTGAGCAAAAGTTTCAGCATGTGTAACTGTTCTAAAACCAATAAAACGAAGATTTAAATAATATTATTTTTCTTAAGGGGGGTTTAAAGAAAAAATAAACAGCCTTTATGTGATTTTTTAAGCAGCGATAAAAAATAAAAACGCAATATTTTTTAATTCTGTTTTGTGATTTGAAAAATAATTTATTGCAATATTTTTAAAATTTCATAACACAAAATTTGATGAACTGATTTTTCCACTTAATTGTAGAATGTTTTTAAAGGAAAACGGCTGCAATTGTACAGCTAAAAGTACTGTACCGATTTTGATGAAATATTTTTGATTTGTAGATTATTAAATTCTCTAGTACTTATCGTGGACATTTTTTAAAAATTTTACCTAATTATGTTTTTTTGAAAGAAGAAAAGTACATTTTTTAAGTTTATATTAGCATAATTTCAACAAAAATCAATATTTTTCAAAAATGGCTAGTAGGTACTAGAAAATTTTATAATCTACAAATAAAAAAAAATTCATCAAAATCGGTTCAGTAGTTTTTGTTGTACAACTGCATCCGATTTTGTCTTCAAAAAATAAGAAATGAGTGGCAACACTGGAAATTTTTGTTGACCAAATTTTGTGTAATAAAGTTTTAAAAATATTACAATAATTCATGTTGCAAATAAAAAAACGGAATTAAAAAATACTGCGTATTAATATTTTTATAGCTGTTTAAAAATTGCTCACGTTAAGACTAATTTTTTCCTTTATACCCCCCTTAAACCTAATGAAAATTTTTAAGATGAGATACATTATTTTTATCTAAACTCATATACATATACATATATTTATATTATTTTCAAAAATAATACCAAAATAAATTTCTTTCTATTTTTAAGGTAAAATAAAACTCTTTTTTTTTTGAGAGAGTTTTATTTTTGAAATTATAAAACTCCAAAATTTTAAAGAGTTTTATTTTTCGAAATTATAAGACACCAACATTTTTAAGAGTTTTATTTCAAAACAAAATTAAATTTGAATAATTTAAACATTATTTTAATAAAGTACGGAGGTTTTCCTTGTCTGGTTGGAACCTGTAAGGTAGTTCCTAGTCTTGCAAGCTCATCGGCTTTGCAATTCCCTGGAATGTCTCTGTGCCCTGGGACCCATATGAGTCGTATGTTAAACTGCTTGGCCATCTCATTTAAAGACGTGCGGCAGTTAAGGGCAGATCTTGTTTTCAGAAACATTGAATCCAGGGACTTGACCGCGGCTTGACTGTCAGTATAGATGTTGACTGCGGTTGTAGACAAGACATTGCAGCTCAACCAGTCAGCCACTTCTTTTATTGCCAGCATCTCTGCCTTATATGTAATCTTACAAGGTTTTGTTTTTAGTGTACTACGAAATTAATTTGTATGCTAATTGTTTTTTAAACAACCCGCAGAAATAGTTAAAAACAAAATTTCTTTGTAGAACAAAAAGGTACTCTAAGTGCAACTATTTAAAGAAGATACAATCTGTAAATACAAGATTTATTGAGGTGCAGGGTCTACAGACCCTGCCAAAGACATACCAAAGTCGAGTACGATCTACTATAGTTTTCCAATTTGAATTTTTTAATTACATAACATGTTAAAATAAACAAGAAAAATATAAATATAAATAAAAATACACAAACAAACCTGCTACATTTTCAGCTGATGTCGATAAAACACTTGCAGTTTTTGCAGATGTTTCCGTTGCATTTGTGGGTGGAGGAGATTTTAAGGGATCAATATTTGAATTCTCCATAGGTTACAATTTTCATACAAATATAACACAACATGAACAAAGTATACAAAACACTACACTTTTCTTTTTTGAATTTTCAGATGATTGTCGTTTTAATTTAGTAAATATATCACGAATACAAGACACAATTGATTTTAATACAGAATGATTATTTTTTAAAAAAATACTGCATTTTTAAAAAAAATATGTATTTTTCATTTATTTTTAATATTTTCTTAATTTTTTTTTTGTTAATATTTATGAACATTTAAAAACATTCATATTGTATATGTATATTTAGAACAACACCATTTCCAATTGTATTTAAAAATATTATTTATATTTTAGATGTTTTTAGTTGTTATTAATTTAAAAATGTTAGAACTGTTAGATTAGGGAAAGTGGTGTACCTTGAATCAATCGACTTTCTCACCTCTGGCTTAAAAATAGATAAAAGATTCATTTGAAGTCGTAGTGGTTCGTCTTGGAGCACACAGCTTAGATTAGATTAGAAAAGGCCCTATGCACTGCGACCAATATGATCTTTTGTGCAGCCTAGCAGTTGCCCTATAAGTTGAGGCTTTTAATAAAGCCAATTATCCTATTTGGCATGATATGTCAATTGGAGCTAATGAATGTCGCCCTAGATGTCGAATTCGTCTAATGTTGAGTCTTGGACACTCACAAAGGATGTGTTCACTCAGAAAATTATGTAAGTTACTACATGTAAGTTGTTTATATATTTTACAGTAGTTAGTTGTTTTCAACTACAAAGTCAGTTGTTTTTGTTTGAAAAATATCAAACAACTATTTCTGTTAGTTATTTTAAATACTTTTTTTGAACAACTAACAAAAAAGTACTGTGCTGTAGTAACAGTAATTTAAAGTAGTTAATTTTATTTTTTTTATCTCTGAAAAAATTTTTAAGTTTTTTTTCAAAAAATAAATTTTCTTTTTTTTATTTTTCACAACTTTTTTTTTAAAAAAAAAAAAAAAAGAACGGAAAAAATTGGTCTTCAATTTTTTTCTGAAAAATTTTTAAAAAAAAAAAATTATATATTGATTATTTTATTTTTACTACATTTAGTTGTTTTGACTACAAATGTTAGTAGTTTTTACTACATAAGTCAGTTGTTTTTTGTCAGTTAAAATAACTGACATTGTTAGTTGATTTAACTGAAAAAGTAGTTGACCCCAAAACAACTTACAAAGTAGTTATTTTAACTGACATTTTCAGTTGATTTTACTAACATAATTTTTTGAGTGTTCTGCCGTTTTGGCGTCAATTTCACAGAATCTACATATTTTAGTGTCCGATAAATTTTTCTTCCTAAGTTGATAGCGAAGATTATAAAGTCCAGTGAGGTAACCAGTTAGAATCTTTAGATCCTTTTTGTCGAGATTTAGTAGTCGTTTAGAAACCCCAGGGGATGGAGATAAATCTTTTTGCCTGACGCTGTCCAGAACAGTGGTTCCAGTGATTGGCAAATACAGATTCCCTCCACGAATCTGTGTGGAACACACATAGATCTCCTTCATTAAAAATTGGAAGTTGTTTTAAAATTGCAAAATTATCACCAATTTATATTTTTTCAAAAACAAGTTTCAAGGTACAATTTGTGGTGTACCTTAAAATATATAGTGTGTACCTTGAAACGACTCTTTTTTAGTGAAAAAATTACGCTTACAGACCATGAACACACTTTTTGTTTCATAAAAATACATCATTATTAAACATAAACAGAAACTTTGTAAATAACACAGTGATTCAAAATCGAACTTTCTGAATCGGAATGGGACGAAACCAAAAGCAAATTAAAGTTAACATTTTACATAGCAAACCCCTCAAGGCGTTTTTTTAGTTCAGCGCTAGATTATTTTTTACACGCATTTAAATTTGATGATTTTAAAGCAATTAAAGTTTTTGTGTACTACACTCAGAAAATTATGTAAGTTACTACATGTTAGTTGTTTGTATATTTTACAGTAGTTAGTTGTTTTCAACTACAAAGTCAGTTGTTTTTGTGTGAAAAATATCAAACAACTATTTCTGTTAGTTATTTTAAGTCTTTTTTTTTAACAACTAACAAAAAAGTACTGTGATGTAGTAACAGTTATTTAAAGTAGTTAATATTATATTTTTATCTCTGAAAAATTTTCAAAGTTTTTTTTCATAAAAATAAAAATAAATTTTCGTTTTTTTTTTATTTTTCACAACTTTAAAAAAAAAAAAAAATTGGAAAAAATTTGGTCTTCAATTTTTTTATACCCTCCAACCACAGTATGGGGGTATACTCACTTTGTCATTCCGTGTGTAACGCATCGAAATATCGGTCTAGGACCCCATAAAGTATATATTTAATTGAGACATTCTAGCGATGTCCGTCCGTCTGTAGAAGACACGATACAGTCCAAAATGAAAGAGCTAGACTTCCGAAGTTTGGCACGAATATGTCTAATATTCCTAGGCAGGTTAAGTTCGGAAATGGGCAAAATCGGACCAAGGGGAAAAAGTTCCCCCTTGGAGAACTAAACCAACCTAAGAAAAACAGCATTTTTTGCAGGGTTTTTTGTACTTTTGCTAAGCAAAAGCAACAGTCTTATCTCAGAAGAAGTTCAAAATCGCAAGGGAAGGGGCCCCCTAACGTCTGCCACCAACCCCCCAAAAAAAGACACCCCCGGATTTTTTATACCCTCCAACCACAGTATGGGGGTATACTCACTTTGTCATTCCGTGTGTAACGCATCGAAATATCGGTCTAGGACCCCATAAAGTATATATATTATTGATCAGTGATCGATTCTAAGACATTCTAGCGATGTCCGTCCGTCCGTCTGTCCGTCTGTAGAAGACACGATACAGTCCAAACTAAAAGAGCTAGACTTCCGAAGTTTGGCACAAATACGTCTTATATTCCTAGGCAGGTTAAGTTCGGAAATGGGCAAAATCGGACCAAGGGGAAAAAAGTTCCCCCTTGGAGAACTAAACCAACCCAAGAAAAATCGCATTTTTTGCTGGGTTTTTTGTACTTTTGCTAAGCAAATGGAACATTCTTATCTCAGAAGAAGTTAAAAAATGGAGGGGGAAGGTGCCCCCTAACGTCTCCCCCCAATCCCCCTCCCCAAAAAAAAAAAAAGACGTCCCTGGATTTTTTTTATATAGTTTTTCTACATTTTGGAGGGTATAAAAGATTCGGCACAGCCGAATGTAACACTCTCACTTGTTTCTATTGTTTTTACACATTTTGGAGGGTATAAAAGATTCGGCACAGCCGAATGTAACACTCTCACTTGTTTTTTCTGAAAAATTAAAAAAAAAAAAATTATATATTGATTATTTTTACTACATTTTAGTTGTTTTGACCATAGTGACATAGTAATCCATCGACCGTTTTGTAGATCTGGCATCACCAAAGATAATTGGAAAATTCTGGCAATGCCAAACTAAAGTTCAAACGCAAAGCAAAGAGAGACAAAAAACAATCTGCATTCTCACTGTAAAACTGGTATCTTCCATCTCGCTCACATTTCGATTTGTGATAAAATTTCGTAAACAATACCATATGGTTTTTGTTTACTACTTTTTCAAACGCCACTTGTTGGACTACTCTATGACTCTGGTTTTGACTACAAATGTTAGTAGTTTTTACTACATAAGTCAGTTGTTTTTTGTCAGTTAAAATAACTAACATTGTTAGTTGATTTAACTGAAAAAGTAGTTGACCTCAAAATAATTTACAAAGTAGTTATTTTAACTGACATTTTCAGTTGATTTTACTAACATAATTTTTTGAGTGTATATCTCGAGAAGGCGATTAGATAAAACTCTTCTGATTCTTGTTTTGGAGGCCAAAATACTTTAGAAAATGTATTTAAAATTTCTATGCAAAAACCGTGTTGAGTAGTGTAATTACTAAAACTACAAAATAATATAAGACAACGCGAATTTTAGTAAATAAATAATCTTTTGCTTTCCATTTTAAATTTCGTAAGTCTGAAAAAATCTAAAAGTAATAACGTGTCGCTCTGATCAGCTGTTTTACTACAGACCAAATTGAGGCGACACTTATGATAGGTGTCAGAAAAGAAATTATTGTAATTAAAACTTTTTACTTTTATCTGAATTTTAGAAGAAAACTTTAGGCCACAAAAAAACACAAACAATTTTCTTAAATCTGTATTTTGACTGTAAACTCTGTCAAATATCTACAGAATTGAGATTGCAGTCATGTTACAGAGTACTTTAAAAAGTTATTTTTTTAGTGTGTTTTTATATAAAAAAAAAAATTATAAATAATAATGGTTCGAGGTAATTTTCATGTTCCGAATAATAAATTAGCATAACAGAACATGAAAATGGCTTCGAACTGGAATAAACTCTATTTCATTGCACAATTAAAAGGTCGAGTAATAAATAACTAATTTTTATTATTAATAAAAATTAAAAATAATATTTTTTTTAAATAAATTGGAAATGGTTTAAAAAAAATCTTGAACGACTTTGATGATATACTATATATAAACACTCACACACATATAAAATTTTAATTTTTAATATTTAGGGAACACGGGCCATAAGAAACACTGACTAATAATATTCACACACACACTTACTTACACCAATATTCCGAATACCGAAAAAATTATATATTTTCTTATTATTTTTTTAAATGTAGTGTGGTGAATGTATATTTTTGGTTGGATTATAATTTTTTTTTTTTCTTTTTTCCAATTTTTTTCGGTTAAATTTTTTTTCTTTTAGGTAATTCTAAAAATTGCACTTTTTCGCAGATTATTACGAAACATTATTTTATTCGTGTTTTAACAAGTTTTGAAAAGTTTTAACTTTTTCCTGCTTTTTCACTTTAAGTTGAAAAATTATTTAATGATTATAATTCCATTATGATTCACGTGAAAAATGAAAAAAAACGTAAATATATGTATGTATTTTTATATGTATTTTAGATATTTTTTGGGGCTTTTTTTATACCATAAAACACTTTTTTTCTATATGTATTTTTGAATATATTTATTTTTTTTGTTTTTGGTTAATCGTTAAAATTCGTACGCGCTCATCCAGCCAATAGTACCTGGATCTCCGATAGTTTTCCTCAGACTGAGCACATACTACAACATTTTGTGGCCGGTAAAAATAATGCGAGCATTTTCTTTTTGCCCCATAACTTTCTTTTCTACATTTAAAATTCATTCTTCGTGTGTTCGGCAAAAATTTTGTCTTATTTTTTTTTAATTTTAATTTATTTTTGATAATTTAGTGAGTGTAATTTGTGTTGGATTTTAAAATAGAATCAGTTTTTATCTTGGTTAAGAGTGTGATGATCTTCAGCAAGTGTTAATTTTTTATTGTTGTTATTTTAAAAATTTCTAGAAATGTTTTATTTTTTTTAAGTTGAGAATGCATTTAGTGTGTATGGTGTCTCTTTGCACCTACTATTTGAATGTGCGCTATGTGTACGGTTGGACTTTTGCTTGTTTCCGGGATTTATGAACTACATATCGAATAAACACACACACTTATGATCATTGCAACGACCGGGTTAATTGTACTTTAGGATGGAGCGATTAAGATTTTTTTTTAGATTTTCAGACAAAACTGCAGTCAAAAGAAAAAGAAAAGTTGAATTCGTCTGGACCGAATCCATGAATTCCTTCAACAATATGCTTTTTAAGTGATAGTAATTTTTCTAACGTTAGGTTAGGTTAGGGGTGGCGGAGCTCAAAATTTTGAACTCCTCGCATAGACCGGCTGGTCCATAGCAATACCACATGTTCCTTCAACGACGTGGATAAAACGCGTTAGTCCATGTTGCAAACAATTTAACGCGCATAAGGTCCATAACTGCGATTTCCTCCAGATTCTCGAGTTCAGCTTTGCCTAAAATTTGTTTGCGATGCCTGGCCAATGCGGGGCATTTGCACAGGATATGTTCAACTGTTTCATCCGTATTCGGTTCATCACATCTTCTACAATTGGAATCAGAGATGAGTCCAATTGTTCTTGCGTGGAAAGCAATTAGGCAGTGTCCTGTTCGCCATGGAAATACACTGACAATCACTTCTCGATCTGTAGTACTGCATTGGGAGATCAATATGAACAAAGTCCCCTACCCCATCTGCACCCAGTTTTGCAAGCTCATCAGCCTTCTCGTTCCCTTCTACTCCCTTATGTCCTGGAACTAGGGTTGCCAGACGGGCTTGATTTGGCTTGATTGTCAAGCTTTTTTAGTACGTGTCAAGAATCAAGCCAAAATGTCATTTGTCAAGCTAAAATTAAATTTTAGACAATTTCCCAATAAATTGTCAAGAAAAATCAAGAATAATTTATTTTATAAGTCTTTAAATGTAAATACATATATAAATACAAATTAATGATTATTTTCAAAAAGAATTAAGTTTTTACCACTGGGTGTACCAATGTCTCCTTTATTTCATAAATAATAAGCGTGAAGAGGAACTGATTTTTCCTATATCATTGCAGTTGCGCGACAAATTTGGGCAGTTCCACTTTTACGAAATGACTAATTTCTTTAAGCATTCTGTAAAAAGTATATATCTGAAACGCAACTAAAAAATTTCAAAAGGCTTTACAATTTACTCTAAAATTAGCCGATTCCATTTTTTTGGAAATTTAGAACACTTTTGCATAACGCATTTACAATTTGCTGAAATTAACACACTTTTTTGCTAATTCTTCGTAGAACAGAGATTAATTTTTCTAAGTTCCGTCTTTTTTTATTATTTAAGTCCTACAAAAATTGTTTTAAATTATAAAAATTCATTAACCACGGTCACCGCATTTTCTCAGTAAAGATTTTTTAAGATTTTTTTTCTGAAAATTACACCGATTTTTGATTATTCGAAATTTTTGTTGCACTGACCAGAAATGCTTAAAAAAGTATTAGTTTTTCCACAAGCGTGAAGAGGAACTGATTTTTCCTATATCATTGCAGTTGCGCGACAAATTTGGGCAGTTCCACTTTTACGAAATGACTAATTTCTTTAAGCATTCTGTAAAAAGTATATATCTGAAACGCAACTAAAAAATTTCAAAAGGCTTTTCAAATTACTCTTAAATTAGCCGATTCCAATTTTTTGGAAATTTAGAACACTTTTGCATAACGCATTTACAATTTGCTGAAATTAACACACTTTTTTGCTAATTCTTCGTAGAACAAAGATTAATTTTTCTAAGTTCCGTCTTTTTTTATTATTTAAGTCCTACAAAAATTGTTTTAAATTATAAAAATTCATTAACCACGGTCACCGCATTTTCTCAGTAAAGATTTTTTAAGATTTTTTTTCTGAAAATTACACCGATTTTTGATTATTCGAAATTTTTGTTGCACTGATCAGAAATGCTTAAAAAAGTATTAGTTTTTCCAAAAAAAAAAGTCTGTTTCGTTAAAAATGGTTCAGGGAGAAAAAACCAAAATTTTTCAAAGTCCCGACAAGCCTGTTAGTAATTTTTGCATTTGGGGCGTAAGAAAAAACTAAAAAAATATTATTATTTTCAGTCTCAAATCCACTAAAATTCTCAAAATGGTTTAAAAAAGTACATTTTTTAAATAATTTAAAATGTCAAGAAAAATCAAGCTTTTATTTCTGGATGTCAAGAAAAATCAAGCTTTTTTTTCTAAATGTCAAGCTTTTTACCATTTTTGATCTGGCAAGCCTACCTGGAACCCATATTAGAGAGACGAGGTTATTGCTGGATAGTCTTTGAAGATTCTCGTAGCACTCAAAGACGAATTTTGATTTAATACAAAAGCCTCTTAGAGCTTTTAGTGCAGCTTGGCTTTCGACGTAAAAGTTTATTATTCTCTCCGATTCTCCAAGAAACTGTAAGGCTGCCTTATTAATAGCAACTATTTCAGCCTGGAATATGCTACAGCTCAGAGGTAGATTAAAAGATTTTCGTATATCACAGACGTCCGTAGTAAATCCCGCTCTCACTCCCGTCGATTGTTTGGCGCCGTCTGTGAAAATATTTAAAGCGTCATTTGGAACGCAACGCCAGTTCGACCAAAATTCTCGAGTCGGAAATTCAACTTTAAATTTCCGATCGAAAAGTAGTTTGGGCACCCTGTAGTCAGTGACAACGTTATCCAAATTGTCCATGCTACTGTGTCCAAAATTTCGGCGTCTGAGCCAATTTGACTCTTTGAGTCTGAGGCATGCCTTATATGCCTCACCCTTAGCAAAGACGTCAATTGGCAGCAGATGCAATATCGTGTCGATGGATGCAGCTGATGTTGTTCTTAGGGCACCAGTGATACTCAGACCCATAAGTCGTTGGGCTTTTTGGAACTTACTACGAGTCACCTCCCTCTCCAGCGATCTGTGCCAGACCATAACTCCGTAAAGTAAGATTGGTCTTACGATGGAAGTATAGATCCAGTGCGTGATCCTTGGCTCAAGTCCCCATGTCTTGCCGAACATTTTTTTGCATGCATAATATGCATTATTCGCCTTTCTCAATCGTTCATCGGTATTTTGGTTCCATGATAATTTGCTATCCAGAATAATTCCTAAAAATTTCGCATGATTTGAAAGTGGGATTTCAACCCCGTTAACCTTAACTTTTCTAAAATTTCCGATCTTATACTTTCGTGTAAACAATACCATCTCAGTTTTCCGCGGATTAACGTTAAGACCATTTTCATTAGCCCAATACCATAACTGTTTCAGTGATCGCTCTAGCAACTCGGATATCGTGGTCAACAATTTTTCAGTTGACATTATTACCACGTCCTCAGCATAAGCAACTACTGCCACTCCTTGCGTCTCCATTTTTTTGAGAATGGGATCCACGACCAAGAGCCAGAGTAATGGTGATAATACTCCTCCCTGTGGTGTTCCCCTGGATGTATATCTTATGACTCTTTCAAGCCCCCATTCGGCTGTAACTTCTCTACAAGACAGCAGACAGCCAATCCATCTTTTGATGGTTGGATTTATGCCAGCCCTGTCCATTGCGTTTAAAATTGCATCCATGCTTACATTGTTAAATGCACCTTCTATGTCTAAAAAAGCGGCTAAGGTAAATTCTCTATATTCCAGAGATCTCTCTAAAGTGTCTACGAGGGAATCAAGAGCGGTTTCTATCGACTTGCCCTGCTGATAAGCATGTTGCGTAGCCGACAAAAAGTTTCCACCTAGGTTCTCTCTTATATAAAGATCCAGAATTATCTCCAAAGTTTTCAGAAGGAAGGACGATAAATTAATAGGACGATAATCCTTTGCAGTTGCGTGATTTATTTTACCGCTTTTCGGTATGAAGACTACTTTAGATTTCCTCCAAGATCCAGGTATATAACAAAGCTCTAAACACGCTTTAAAAACTTTCTTTAAGTGAGGAATTATTTCGCTAGCAGTATTTTGAAGAATTGCCGGAAAAATGCCATCAGGCCCTGGTGATTTGTAAGGCTTGAACGATTCAACTGCCCACCTTATCCGCTCATCAGATAACAGATTGTGGGGAATAATTGTTTGCCCGTGAGGTTGAGTCTCTGATAAAGGTTGTTCACTGCATCCTGGAAAATGTGTTCTTAGAAGAACATCCAATGTTTCCGTTGCATTCTCTGTCCATGTGTCATCTAATCCCTTCAGTAGAATAGGCGGTATTGGTTTTTAAGATAAAATTCTTCTGAGTCTAGCTGCCTCGGTAGTGTGTTCTACATCACTGCAGAGTTTTTCCTACTACTCTTCTTCGACTTCCGAATAAGTTTTTTGAAAACTTTCAATAACTCTCTATATAAGGTCCAATTTTCGTCATTGTTGACCTTTCTTGCTTCTTTAAAGAGGTTTTGGACCCTTTGCCTTGTCTGCGATAGTTCCTTTGACCACCAAGGTGGCTGAATTCTCTTACGCCGATATCTTACCGGACACGTCTTCTCAAAGGATTTGACAAGAATTGATGTAAGATTATCATTTTCTAACGTTAAAAAATATAAAAATGTTGACTAGATCTATTTAATTTTGAATAAAAAACTTTTTTTAGTCATTTTTGTAAAAAAAAAATTTTGAGTGTCAAATTTTTTTGAGTCTAAAAATTTTGTTTAAGTGTAAAACTTTTTTTTGAGTAACAAAATTATTTTTGTAACTAGCTGGCCCGGTCCGCGTTGCTGGCCCAAATATAAGATCAGTGTTATATTTCGTCTCGCTTCAAATATATAGCCTTGCAAAAAATGTAATGAATTTCTTGGCTTAGAAAAATTTGTGGGCGTGGTTTTAAAGACCCAATTAGGCAGATAATCATCTTCAAATTATATTTGAAAGTCTTCACGGTTCAACATTTTTTATAGCAACAGGATTTCATGGAGTTCATGTATTAATTGGAACAACTTTTTTACTAATTTGTTTAATTCGCCATTTAAAAAATCATTTCTCTAAAAATCATCATTTTGGATTTGAAGCAGCTGCTTGATACTGACATTTTGTTGATATTGTTTGATTATTTCTTTATGTTTCAATTTATTGATGAGGAGGATAATTAATTATCTATATAATATAAAAAGTATATTTGACTTCCAATCATAAGGTCTATTATTAATAGTATAGATAATTTTATCAATTTTAACAATTAGTTTAATTATTATTCATAATATAAATAATTGCCAAGATATTCGTTTAATAGGAACTGCACAAATTTAAAACTTTTTTAGTATCATTACGAACTACACAAAAATAAATTATTCATATCTTTCGTTTTTATGAGCTATTGTCTTGAGTTCAAACAAACCTTTATAGTTTTCCCGAATTTGTACGAACTTGTACATTAGGGATATAACTTTTTGCAATTTTTGAAAATATCAAAAATACCACCCCATAGCCGTGTAGAGCATGAAAAAATATAAAAAAATATGGTGCCACTTTTCCTCTATCGTGAAAAAAGTTTCCGCACCGAAAGCGTTGAAGTTTTGTCTATATTCATTTATTTATTTTTTTATCAAAACAGTTATTCTCTTCTTAAATAAGTTATTTTTTGTTAAAATTCTTATATAATCTTCAATACCGAACTATTTTTCATAAGTCTAATGCAAAATTTTGATTAAATCGCGATATTTAAAAAATCATAATTTTAAAAAAAATACAAATAAAAATTTAAAGTACTTTAGAAATCTCTTTCGGTGCGGAAACTGTTTTCTCCGAATCAACCTAAAAAACAGTTTTTTATTATTAGAACAACATTCCCCAGATGGTACTGGAGTGGTATTTTGCACTCAAAAAAAAGTTATATCCCTATTTTTCATACGTTAACAATTCCCAAGGATTTAAAATCATTTGTACCAAGTTTAAGCGGAATTTATTAAGAAATATTTTTTTTAATTGATCAAATTATATATATATCGATGGGCGAGGACAATTTTTCTTTCCGAAAAATTATAGGGACTATTACGAACATTTAAAACAAACAAAAAAAAAATAGCCAAATCGGTCTAGGCGTCCATAAGTGTTGCAAATTTTAAGGATATTGAAAAATATGGGTTTTGGAGTGTTGGAGGACAATAATTATTTACCGAATCAGTCCAGTCGCTCTCCGATTTTATATGTATTGAAAAAAGTGGGAGTGTACAATTTTTCTTTCCATAAAACCCTTAGTTGTACAATCACGAACGTCCAAAAATACTACTAATAGCCAAATCGGCCCTGTCGTTCTTCTATTTAAGATATATCGAAAAAAAGTGGACGTGAAAAAAATTTATTTTCTAACCTAAGTTGGACTATGACGAACATTCAAAAAAAAGTTTAGTCAAATCAATCCAGCTGTTCTCCGATTTTAGATATATCAAAAAAAGGAAAAGTGGGCGTGATTAATTTCTTTTCCGAAAAAAACCTAAGACGAACATTTAAAAAAAATAAGACGAACATTAAAAAAAATATTATCAAAATCGGTCAGTTCTCAAGTGATGCGATTACCAACGAACTACATTTGATTTTTATTTATATTTTATTATTCTATATTTTATTTTTTTATAGAGAAAATTTTATATATATCGAAAAAAGAGTGGGTGGACAACTTTTCTTACCGTAAAAATCTTATTTGAACTTAACCAACTCGGTCCATTAATTCAAAATTGAGCGTAGAAATGGAAAATTCTTCTTTCCGAAAAACCATAGTAGGACTACGACAAACATTGAAAACAAAATTAGACAAATTGACCCACCCATTCCATGATTTAAAATATATATATCGGGAAAAGTGAGCATAATAGTAGACGTGGACAATTTTTATTTCCTTAAAAATCTTTTGCGGACTATAACCAAATCCGTATAGCCGTTCTAGTTCATTTGCTACATAGAAAAAGTGGGCATGGGACATTTTACTATCCGTAAAAACCTTAGTTGAATTATGACGAACATTTTCAATAAAAATTAGCCAAAGTGGGCGTGGTCAATTTTTTTTCGTAAAAACCAAAGTTGGAATATGATGAAAATTTATTAAATAAAAATGTATTAAATCGGTCCAGCCATTCTCAGATTTTAGATTAATTGAAAAAGTGGGCGTAAAAGTGGGCGTGGTCGATTTTTCTTTAAGTTAAAACTTAAATTTGATTTCTACGAACATTTAAATAAAAAATTACCCAAATAGTGCAGCCGTTTTCCGATTTTAGATAAATCGAAAAAAGTGGGCGTAAAAGTGGGCGTGGCCAATTTTTCTTTACGTAAAAACCTAAGTTGGACTATGACGAACATTTCAAAAAAAAAATTGTTCAAATCGGTCCAGCCGTTCTCAACTGATGCTGTTACCAACGAACGACAATTGATTTTTATTTATATAGACTTACTGTGTGATTCGCTATCTCGGTCGAAGTGACTACAAAATTTGTACGTAAAACAAAAAACTCAAATTTGTTTTTGCTTTACGTACAAAATTTCTACTCACTCACTTTGTACGACATACTGAATCAGGGCATTAATATTGAAAAGTTGTGAAAGACTGAACAGAGTCCTTAAATTTTGAAGTTTTTAAGGAGTCATATTTTATGACCGCTCAGAAATGTGTACGTACGCTGGGTGGGTAATATTTTCAGCAAAAAAAATTAAAATATTAATTTTTCGCTTTGTTCGGAGCTTTTCAATTTTTCAAGTCAAAAAAAAGAACCAAAAGACATTGCCCAACAACTGTTCCGACCCCGACGCTAAGCGAAATCTTAACAAAAACGAAAAATCGCTCCACCCTATAGAACATATTTAATGTGTGTTGTTTTTTACGATTTTTGATGTATTTTTGTTGCGCGTAGACAAAGGAGACATACGAAAATTTGTAGTGCACTTCAAGAAAAAGCTTCATCGTATTGATAAACAGTTACATCAATTTTATGAAATGTTTCAACAATTTTAATTCAATTTAACGTGTCATACGATTCCCTAACAAACAATATTAATGCCAATATTATAAAAATTTGTTTTAGGATATTTAACTAAATAAAATTAATAAATAAATCCACTTATTGAAAAACAGCAATAGAAACTTTTAATATGGAATGTAAGTTTGTTGATAAAAAGTTATATCGATTTTATGAAATGTTTCAACAATTTTCATTCAATGTAACGTGTCATGCGGTTCCCTAACAAACAATATTAATGGCAACAAAAATTTGTTTTACAATATTAAAATAATTTTAATCCGTAAATAAATCCACTTATTGAAAAACAGCAATAGAAACTTTTAATATGAAATGTAGGTTCACCTCCCGAAAAAAAACACTAAGGCTGGATTTTTGACAATATTGATTCTAAGGAGGTAAAAAAGTGTTCTTTTGTTACTTTTTTTCCTGATATAATGGTCTAATGGTCTAATGGTAAAACTAGAAATTTTGCAATGTAGGATCCTTCAGTGCAAAAACCTTTCCGGAAAATGTAATTTTTTTTAAATTTCCTTTTCTAAGGGTGGTAAAAAGGGTGAAAATTTTACTTTATGTACTTTTTATAGTTTATTATAATACTAAAATAATGATCGTAGATATTTGAAATTTTTAATGAAGGATTCTAAGTCCAAATTCAGACAGGGCAATTTTAATTGCCGCAATTCTGATTTTATAGTGTATCGGAGAGAGAGGGAAGAATTTTATCTCTCTCTCTGATACACTAAAAAATCAGAATTGCCGCAATTAAAATTGCCCAATGTAAATTCGGTCTAAGGGGAAAAAACATTCTGGAAAAAATTTGGAAATTCCGTTTCTTTTGCATGAATGTGAATACGATAAACTCGTTCATTCCGGGATTCATTCAAGCTTCCACTTTATCTCTCCCTATCCCCCTTACTATTATAGGTAACACAAAGGGACCGCGTTTACTGAAGGACACATGTGAGCTGACCAAAAGGTGGCGGCCTACTTACCTAACCTAACACTTTTCTAATTCATGTTGTAGGCAGCAAACTTTCCAAAATATTATTTCCCATTAAAAAATACTTTTATTGGCGGCCATAATGTTCCATTTTCCAAAAAAAAAAAATACAAATTTTTCGAAAGTCACATTCGATATTTTCGAAACCCCAATTCGAACTGTTACCATTTCTGCATCTTTGAATAATGTAAAAATATTCCGAAATGCTTCAAAAGATTTAAATAAAGTTACAGAAAAGGTTTTTTTTTTTTAATAAAAATAGATTCAGAAACTTTCTTAATAGAACAAATTACTCTAGATCTACACCACTTTTTAATTTTAAAATTATCCAAATGTATTTTAAAATTGTCCAAATATATTTTAAAATTGTCCAATTGAATTTTAAAATTGTCCAAATGTATTTTAAAATTGTCCAAGTATATTTTAAAATTGTTCAAATGTATTTTAAAATTGTTTAAATATATTTTAAAATTGTCCCAATTAATTTTAAAATTGTCCAAATGTATTTTAAAATTGTCCAAATACATTTTAAAAATGTCCAAATGTATTTTAAAATTGTCCAAATGTAGTTTAAAATTTTCCAAATGTATTTTAAAATTGTCCAATTGTATTTTAAAATTTTCCAAATGTATTTTAAAATTATCCAAATGTATTTTAAAATTGTCCAAATATATTTTAAAATTGTCCAATTGAATTTTAAAATTGTCCAAATGTATTTTAAAATTGTCCAAGTGTATTTTAAAATTGTTCAAATGTATTTTAAAATTGTTTAAATATATTTTAAAATTGTCCCAATTAATTTTAAAATTGTCCAAATGTATTTTAAAATTGTCCAAATACATTTTAAAAATGTCCAAATGTATTTTAAAATTTTCCAAATGTATTTTAAAATTGTCTAAATGTAGTTTAAAATTGTCCAATTGTAGTTTAAAATTGTCCAATTGTAGTTTAAAATTTTCCAAATGTATTTTAAAATTGTCCACATGTATTTTAAAATTGTCCAAATGTTTTCTAAAATGTAGTTTAAAATTTTCCAAATGTATTTTAAAAATTTCCAAATTTTAAAATTGTCCACATGTATTTTAAAATTGTCCAAATGTATTTCAAAATTGTCCAAAGGTAGTTTAAAATTTTCCAAATGTATTTTAAAAATTTCCAAATGTATTTTAAAATTGTCCAATTGTATTTTAAAATTTTCCAAATATATTTTCAAAATTGTCCAAATGTATTTTAAAATTGTCCCAATATATTTTAAAATTGTCCAAATTAGTTTTAAAATTGTCCAAATGTATTTTAAAATTGTCCAAATGTATTTTAAAGCTTTCCAAATGTAATTTAAAATTATCCAAATGTATTTTAAAATTGTCCAATTGTATTTTCAAATTTTCCAAATGTATTTTAAAATATTCTATGTATAATTCTATGTCTATTTGGAAATTTTTAAAATACATTTGGAAAATTTTAAAATTAATTTGGACTATTTTAAAATACATTTGGACAATTTTAAAATAGATGTGGACAATTTTAAACTACATTTGGACAATTTTAAAATACATTTGGACAATTTTAAACTACATTTGGACAATTTTAAAATACATTTGGACAATTTTAAAATACATTTGGACAATTTTAAAATTAATTTGGATAATTTTAAACTACATTTGGACAATTTTAAAATACATTTGGAAAATTTTAAAATACATTTGGACAATTTTAAAATTAATTTGGATAATTTTAAAATATATTTGTTCAATTTAAAAATACATTTGGACAATTTTAAAATTAATTGGGACAATTTTAAAATTAATTGTGACAATTTTAAAATATATTTGGACAATTTTAAAATTAATTTGAAAAATTTTAAAATACATTTGGACAATTTTAAAATACATTTGGACAATTTTTAAAACACAATTGGAAATTGTATAGTACCGTCGAGTTCGAAAAAGTACTTTTTTTAAGTTCCAATAACATTTCGAAATTTTAAATTTCATACCTGCCTAAATAAATATTTAAATACATAAATTAAAATTATTTATTACCTTATAATTTGAATTTAACAAGTCTGCACTAAATTTTTTATTCTTTTTCTAAATTGCGATGAATTTTTGTACATAATGAATTTGTTCTTAACCCATGTTCTTCGGCATTATGGAAAATGTTGCTGAGATATTGATAGAAGTACTAATTTTCAATTTTAAACAAGTCTAGGAATATAGTTGTCCTCAACAGATTTGATTATTCTTACAATTTGATGACTTAAATATTTCAAGTTAATAATAATAGATTTTCATCAAGCCATAAGAGGAACTTCGTTGACATCTTAATAAGACTCTAGAAAAAACAAATGGGTTAACAAAAAACTAAAATATGTACAATGTTTAACATTAAATCTCACTTAAATTGAGATCTTTTAAAGATATATGACCGGCATTTTATTAAACGATTTTGCGCATTATTATATATTTAAACAAGAAAAACACAATATTTTGTTCAGTTTCTTTTTATACATTGATCGTAAACAGTAAATTGTTTATTTGTAAATAATCTATATATATTATTTTAAATTAAAAAATATTTTAAGTCTATTAAGAGAAAAGGAAAATAAACATACACAAAACACACGCACAAATATAATTCCACTATATATTTATAAATTTTTAAATATTTTTGTTCATATTTTTTTTTAGTTGATATTTTTCTTAAAGAAAACCATAACTTAATGAAAAGGCCGACAAACAAAGAGGAACCGCAAATAGGGCCTAATTTTACATAACTCGAAGTTGATCTGATTTTCATGTCATAGGTAGATTGTTACGAATATATGAGATCTTCGAACGTAGTTCATAGGTCACAAGCTTTAATAGACATAAAATAACCCAGTCGGCAAATAAAATCATCATGACATACTGCTGACCATTCCTTTATAAAATTGCTGATATCTTATTACAATTCTTCCAAATGTCCTTAATGACAAGTAAGCAGTTGGTCAGCGGTTGTTTAAAATCATTGTTGGTGGGCACCGATGCTGGTGGGCACTGCTAATTTTCCCCTGGGGACATTTGGAAAAATTTTATAAAGATATGATGATTTTATGATGATTCTACAAAGGGAGTGTCAGCTGTGATTATTTTTTGCCAACTGGAAAGGGACAATTTTGAAATATGCTCAATGGGACCAAATAACGTTTTGTTTTGCGGTCCCTTTTTACAGTTTATTTTAAGAGGGCGGAGACACACTGGAAGAGTAATGAAAAGAAAAACTATCGGACAATACTAAAGCACCAAAATAAAAATCTTTAAAAAATTACCAATTAACAATTAAAAAAGTTAAATTCGGACTTGCTGAATGTATTGATACCCTCCACAATGTAAAAAAGGTTATTGAAAAAATGTTTAAAAAAAGTGTTGTCTTAAAATTGCGTTTAAGCGATTGGTAAAGTGAAACAAAAAATTTTGGAAAAAAAATTCCGGGAAAAAAAACCGCAAAAAAAATTTGATGAAAAAAAAGTTTTGCGATTTTTTTTTTGTAAAAAATATGTTTGTATTTGTTTAAATATCATTAAAGAATAGTAGTAGTGCTTTTTATTTAAAAAAAAACTACCAATTAGATCTTTTTTATTAATTTTTTAAAATACTACCTTTTTATAAAAATAAGTAGTTTTTTAAAAAAAGTAATAAAATAGTTTTTTTACTAAAATAAAATTTTTTTAATAATAGTTTTATTTTTTTACAAATGTAGTATTTTTTACTTTAAGGAATTAAATTTTTTTATAAAAAGTTGAAATAAATATAGAACTTTTTTATAAAAGTAGTATTTTTAACAAAAAGTACTTTTTTAGCATTTACGGGGACCCAGACTAATATTTACAAACGGAATAACTTATATACATTTACTCTGTACTACTAACAAGGGAAGTCTCCCTGGTGTCACCCTCCGATCTCCATGAAATTTGGATATGTTGTTAAGAACGAAAATTAATTCGACACGTATTTTTTTTTAGCGGCCCAAACTCATTTTTAGGGGGGGTCGATTTGTATGGGGGGAAATTGACCTTTTTCAGTTTTTTACGATTTACGCCTATTTAAACAAAATTAATATAGGCATGTGTGGTATCAGATTAAAGGTATTAAAAAGACCTATCTCTTGGTGCTAACAACGGGTCAAAGAAGATAATATTTTTCGACTTATTAAGAAAAATGTCCTAAAATTTTGGTATTTTACTCAATATTATTAAAAGTTGTGCATGTTTGGACACGTTATTAGCACACGTCGATAGGTTTTCCAAAGACCTTTCATTTGGTATGTAACATGACTAGGTTTCTTTGCATAATATAGGAGATAAACGAAAAAAACTGAAAAATGGCCTTGTCTTCCCCCCTCCTTTTTACCCCCTAAATATGAATTTGGGCCGCTAAAAAAAAATACGTGTCCCTTTATTTTTTTTGCTCTACAAAATAAAACCAATTCCATAAAGATCCGCGGGTGACACTAGGGAGACTTCCCTTGTAAGTGGAGGGTATAAAACACATAACAAAATGCCATATAGGCATTAACAAAGGTACTTTTTTATTAAAAGTTAAAAATTTTCATTTAAACGAAAAATTACTTTCGGTACTTTTTATATTAGGAAGAACTATTTTGGTACTTTTTTTTTCAAAAAGTTTAAATTGATACTTTTTAAAAAATTTACTAATATGGTATGGCGAAAAATGTATGAAAATTGATAACAACTTTCTGCTTTTTTTATCAAAAAGTAGTATTTTGGAGTACTTTTTAATTTTTTTTTTTTTCAAAAAAGTGCTTTTTTTGGTACACTTTGTAAGAACTACTATTTTGGTACTTTTTAGTTTTAGTACTTTTTATAAAAAAAATATTTTATTCCTTTTTTAAAAATACTACTTTTTTATGACAAAAAAAAATCTAATTGATACATTTTTTATTTGAAAAGTACTTTTTTTATATTTTTATAAGAAAATTGTTTTTTAGTATTGTTTATAAAAACTACTATATTGTTACTTTTTCTAAAAAAGTATTTTTTGTACGTACATTTTGGTACTATTTTAGAAATTAATATTTTTGTACTTTTTATAAAAAATTACTAATTGATAAAAAAGTACTATTTTTGCAAAAGTATTTTTTTTATTTTTATAAAAAAATAGTATTTTGGATTACTTTTTCAGTACTTTTTTCAAAAAAGTGGTTTTTTGTACACTTTATAAGAACTACTATTTTGGTACTTTATAAAAAAGTACTATTTTATTAAAAAAAAAATACTATTTGATACTTTTTGTAAAAATAATGCTTTTAAAAAAAGTACTTCAAAGCAATATTTTGGTACTTTTTATAAAAAAGTACAATTTTAGTACTTTCGTTAAAAAACTAGTTTTATAAAAAAGTTCTAAGTTTATTTGTTTTTACTTTTAATAAAAAAAATACTATTTAAGTACTTTTTGTACAAAAATACTACATTTTTAAAATAAAGACTTTTATAAAAAAATATTATTTTACTACTTTTTATAAAAAAAATATTTTATTACTTTTTTAAAAAATACTACTTTTTGATAAAAAGAACTATGTAATTGATACCTTTTTATTAAAAAATATATTACTTTTACTAAAACAGTACAACATAGTTATATTTTGATAATTTTTATAATAGAAGTACTATTTTAGTAATTTTTATAAAAAAGTACTATTTTAGCACTTTTTGTAAAAAATAAGATTTTAATGAAAAAAATGCTATATTCATTTATTTTTAATTTTTATAAAAAATACTTTTTAAGTACATTTTTTAAAAAATACTACATTTGTAAAAATAAGACTTTTATAAAAAAAAAAATATATTATTAATTTTCAAAAAAAATACAACTTACTTATTAAAATAAAGAATTGGTACTTTTTTAATTAAAAAGTAATATTTTGGTACTTTTTATAAAAATTATCATTTTGTTACTTTTTGTAAAAAAAGTACTATTATGTACTTTTAAATAAAATGTACTTTAAAAAATATTATTTTGTAATTTTTCTTTTGTACTTTTTATAAAAAAATTACTAATTGGTACTTTTTTAAAAAAGTACTTTTTTGTAAATTTATATTATAAAGTATATTTTTCACACGCTCGATTTTGTTTTGAAGATACAGCTTTTTAAATATAATTAATATTTTTAATGATTTTTATTTTGGTCTTATAGTATTGTCCTACAATGTATATAGTCTAAATCCATAATAGACTATACAGGAAATAATTTATTAAATCTGTTTCAAAGAACAGAATGCTACATAACAACTAAAGAATGTATTGCACAGTGATTAAGATGAATAGATTTCATGATATATTAAACCAGTTGAAAAAATTGACTGCTAAAATACTACTAAATATTTCTTGAAAAACTTGATGACAACTTCATAAAAAATTTTAATGTCAGCAGTTGGTCAGCTATGCTAGACAATTTATTTAGACACCGCTGAGCATTTTCTGAAATTTATAAAAAATTGTCATTAAATTGTTCAAGAGATGGTCCTTAGTATGTCAGCAATGATTTTTTTTTTTTTTTGCCCAACTGGAAATATAAATATGACTTTAAAAAGGATAAATTTCAAGCCTCCTGCAATATGTTTGCTTCTAACACAAGTTTTTAATATTTTTATCATTTCAGTCAACACAATAAAAAAAATATAAGCCATATTTGAAACCTATTCTTTTTGTTTAAAGCTCACTGTTTCCAAAAGTGATTTTTTTTGAAGGCACTTTTAAACAGAATAAAAATGGGCATTAAATCTAGATTTTCCCGAAGGTTTAGTAAAAGGTGAAAACCAGGCCAAGGAAAAACGTCCAAAAACAGATTGTATACTTTTTAGGCGTGACTTTTTAGCCCATTTTGCTTCCTCTTTTTTAAGTTGTTCAATACCCTAAAAGAAAAAGAAGAAATTTTTATATGAATTTCTAAAGTAAAACTAAAAAGTCGAAAAAAGTCTTAAATAAAAGCTTACCGTTTGATCATTGAATATGGCAGTTAATTGAGTGGCCAACATAATAATGGTAAAAATTGCAAACATTAATGCCTCAAATGTTAGAAAAAGTAGTAGAAATATGGTGGCTGGTGGTGAATATGGCGAGCATTGACGCCATTCATTACGTACACATTCGGCAAAAGAAGTCAATACCAAAAAAATTGCATGTACCGATATTGAAGCAATATAAAACTGAAAAAAAAAATTAAAAGATTGTTAAACAAAAGAAGTAAAAAAAAATAAAAAAAATTGCCGAATATGTTAATATTCTCTACAATGTAAAAAACAGTATTGCACAACAATTTATTTGAAAAAGAAGTATGGTAAAAAAAATTTTTATTTGAAAAAGAAAAAAAATATTTTTGATAAAAGTTGTTGAAAAAATAGATACTATTTTTTTATCAAAAAGTAGCATTGTGGTATTTTTTATTAAAAATTTCAGTACTTTTTTTAAAAAAGTGCTTTTTTAATACATTTTTTAAAAAGTTCTATTTTGGTACTGTTTATAAAAATTATTTTTTACGGAAAAGTATATTTTAGTACTGTTAAGTAAAAAACTACTTTTTTAGTCCTTTTCTTAAAAAAGTAATATTTTAAGTAGATATTTTTAACAAAAAAAATATTATAAAAGTGATATTTTGGATATTTTTATAAAAAGTACTATTTTAGTACTTTTATAAAAAAAAAACCTGAAAATTTTTAAAGTTAAGCATATAGTATTTTTTTTTTAAGTTTTATAAAAGTACTATTTAAGTACTACTTTTATCCCTCTTTAAGTAATTTTTGGTACTTTTTTCAAAAAGTAATATTTTACTACTTTAAACAAAACTATTTTTGTACACTTTGCTTTTGGTCCTTTTTTTTATTAAAAAAAAATTGTTCGTACTTTTTATGTAAAAGTAATAATTTGGTATACTTTTATTTATCCAATCGATCAAGGATGAAGACTCATGTATTTACAAAAGTTTGTTTGCTGACGGTATCATAATACTGAGAACCAGACAGATTTTTCGATGACTTGCAAACAGAACGTCAAACTTATAATAACCCTCTACTACAAATTAAATATACAAAAATAGCGGTTCTATTTTTAAGAACATTGACCAAACATTAAAACATCAAAGATTTTAATATAAAACAAAATTTCTCTCGGTATGAAATCAAAATGTTGCGTATGGTTAAAAAATGTAACTTCTCTCCCTGTAACGATGTGGTTGATTTGATAGGTATATACAGTTTCTGTCATCAATATTCTTTAATTGGTTCTATATCGTTCTTTCGACTAACATACATCGAAAAGTTTTTTATAAAATCGATCAAGGATCGTGAATATGAAATACAGACATCGATGAGTTGTCTTCATATCGATCAAGGATCATGATTATACATATATGTGTATAAAAAGTTAAAAAACCCAAAATTAAAATATTTTGGTACTTTTTGATTTATCAAAAAGTAGAATTTTTGTACTTTTTATTAAAAACTACTTCTTAGTACTTTTTCTAAAAAAAATGCGTTTTTGGTACACTTTATAAAAAGTACTATTTTGGTACTGTTTATAAAAAAGTACTATTTTAATATTTTTTTAAAAAGTACGTTTTTGTACTTTTTTTTAAAAAATACTATTTAAAAAAATATATATAAAAGTAATATTTTTGGTATTTTTTTATATAAAAAATTACTATTTTAGTATATTTTGTAAAAAAAGTACTATTTAAGTACATTTGTAAAAATAAAAATTATATTTTAAATAAAAATTATATTTTAGTACAATTTTTGTTTAACAAAAAGTATCTGTTTGGTACTTTTTATTAAAAACTACTACTTTTTCATTACTTTTTCTAAAAAAAGTGTTTTTTTGATACACTTTACAAAAAGTACCATTTTGGAATTGTTATAAAAATATTTTTTACGAAAAAGTACTATAAAAAAGTGTTATAAAAGCAACATTTAGGGTATTTTTTAAAAAAAGTAATATTTAATTACTTTTTAAAAATATAATTTTTTTTGCACACTTTGCTTTTGGCACTTTTTTTATCAAGAAAAACTAGTTTCGTACTTTTCATGGAAAAGTTTTATTTTGATACATTTAACAAAAAGTACTAATTTGGTATATTTTCTTGCATTTTTTAAATAAATAATCATTTTATTTTTCAAAAGGATCAAGGATGATGTATTTACGAAAGATAAAATACCCCAAAATATGTTTTACGAAAAAATACTATTTTAGTACTTTTTTAAAAATTACTATTTAAGTACATATTTTTAAAAAAAAAAAGTATTATAAAAGTAACATTTTTGGTATTTTTATAAAAAAAAGTACTATTTTATTACTATTTACAAAAATTACTGTTATGTACTTTTTGTAAAAAATACTACTTTTATAAAAAAAATATTTGTTTAAAACAGTTTTATAAAAGTACAATTTTTGTACTTTTTATAAAAAGTACTGTTTTGGAACCTTAAAAAAATACTATTTTGGTACTGTTTATAAAAAAGTACTATTTTGAACGCTTTTTAAGTACTTATTGGTACTTTTTATAAAAATTACTATTTTAGTATTTTTTTAAAAATAGAACTATTTTTGCACCCTTTGCTTTTTGGTACTTTCTTATCAAGAAAAACTATTTTTGTACTTTTTTGAAGAAAAAGTTTTATTTTGATACATTTTACAAAAAGTATGTATGAAGGGCTTATTGTAAGAACTCGATAAGCAACATTTCATTTTATTGTAGTTTTTTCCTTAAAACTTTTGAAATAATGATAAAAAAATCTTTTCAAGAACTTTCATACTCCAGATATTTGTACGAAGGGTTTAAACAAAACTTCTGCCAAAATCTGCCAATGAAACATCAGTAGAAGGCGAAAAACACCAAAAAATAAAATGTTGCTAATCAAGTTCTTGCAATAAGCCCTTCGTATGTATTATTGTGGTACTTTTATAAAAAAGTATTAAATTGGTATACATACTTTTATTTTTCCAATCGATCAAGGATCATGTATTTACAATAGAGTCCGACCGAAACCAGTTTTCGAGGTCGAACCGAAACCGAACCGAATATTCGGCCGAAAAAGTAATATTCGGCCGAAACCGAACCGAAACCGAAACTTAAAAAAAAATTATCGCCCGGCATGAATAAAATTATTAAAAAGATGTTAAAGATATATGTTTTTAAAAAACTTACAAAAAAATTGTATATTTCGTTTGTAGATTAGGAGAAAATAATTTTTGAACTGAAACAGTTTCACATTTATTGCATAAACTTGTAACATTTTTTTCAATTGAACTGAAACAAGTGTAATGAAATGCGAAATCAAAAATTTAGCGACTTTTTTACATATTTTTTAAAATACCAAAAAGTTTCGGTTTCGGCTAATATTCGGCCAAAATTTTGCCGAATACCGAATAGAGGCCGAAACCCCATTATTCGGCCGGAACCGAGACCGAAACCGAATATTCGGTCGGACTCTAATTTACAAAAGTTAATATGCCCCAAAATTTATTTGCTGAATTAAATGAAAATCTTAAGAACGTTTTAAAGTTTATGGGGGTTATTCATAATACCTAAAGTGTGCTTAAGGGTCGAACCAGAATCAAATGCGTAGCGCAAGACGTAAAAAAAAACAAAAACAAACACATCAAATTTGAAATTTTTACGCCCGTTTGATTTAGGTAACTCACATTTGAATATTAGAAACGAAAAATTATTGGGCGTTACGCTTTACGCGACGTAATTTGATTCAGGTTGGACGCTAAAGTAGGTTTATTTGACAAATATTCATGCAATATCAGTCAAATAAACCTACATTAGATTTAACTGATTACGAATAACCCAGTATATTTCTTTTCTTTCATTTTATTCCTTCATCCGTCATATTTTAAATTAAATTATAATATTTAACAAAAACTTACCGTAAACAAAACAAAATATTTTTGATTATTTTCGCCAACACAATTATTAACCCACGGACAATGATGATCCATTTTACGTATACAACGCTGACATACCGAACAATGATGTGCTCTTTCTGGTTTTATGCTACAGCACTTGGGACACTTGAAAATCATTTGTCCCTCACGATAACCCATTTGTTCAATCATCTCTTTGGTAGCATTACCGCGCGGAACAGCGCCCTGGTAGTAAAATATAATCAATCAAATCATGAAAATTAACTTTTCTTATCTTTTGAACGGTCTTAGAAAAAGACTTACCGGATCTGATAGCATAGTGCGTATGTGTGATGCAAAAGCTAGAAATGCTAGTATTTGAAATATTATGGTATTCACTGTGCTATATACTGGATGTGGACTTGGTAATAGAATAACCCGCATTACCACAAATTCGGCAAACAAGATAAGTAGCCATGTCAGAACGGCACAAAATATACCACAAATATCTTTGACGCACCAGGCCCTACCAGCACAACAACGATTATGAGGATCCATATTGTTCATACCATGCATAGGCGCATACATAACGCCAAAGTTTTGATATTTTGCTTAATTTTTATAGGTATGTGTAAAGTTTTCAATTAAATTTCTAAAATACAAATTTTCTATAATTTTCACTTGTAATCAAAACATTTTTTTTGCAAAACAGCTGTTTTCATGACTGACCCACAATGTTGGTTTTTTGAGTAGTATTTTTGTTTTCAAAAATGGGAATGTTAGCCTTGCCATATTATTCAAAATACTAGCAAAATTATAAAATTAACGTTTTTTTTAATCTTTATTCCGTTTTAAAAAACAAATTACAATTTCAGTCCTCATGGATAGTATCCCAGATCTTTCACTTTGGAAGCCTGTAAAACGCCTAGTGGTTTTTTTGATAAACTCACGTACTTTAAAAAAAATACTAAAGAATTTTCAAGTGTTCTAATCATACACACAAAAAAAAATATAAAAAAATTGTGCACGTTTTGGGGATAATACAACCTATAAAGTGGTTTTGGATAATTTACCTAAGTTTTTTAGAGCAAAAACTTTGGTAAGTTATACAAAACCACTTTATAGGTTGTAATTAAACCAAAAACTGGCATATTTTTTTAATTTTTTTTTGTGTGTAGAAAAGATTAGAAGGTACGCAGTGTTGTATTTGATGTATTTTCCAATATGGTGGCAAAATGCTTGTTCTTCCTCATCTCACACGTATTTAATATCAAATTAGATTCTTTGTTTATAAAAAATGGAATTTGTCTTTCATTTAATTAAATTTATTATTTATTTTGCTTTATTCAACGTTTTTTTAAAGATAATACGCACTATTGATAGTTTAAAACCTTTTGTTTTTTCTTTTGTTGTTTTCTTTGTTGTTGTTCTCCTTTATGTTGCATTGTTTTTATTAAACGTCAAAAGTTACATAATGTGCTGTCACTAATACTTATTCAAGCGAAATACGACTCTGTTACACTTCTATTTTTTTCTATGGTTCTAATATTCGATTTTTAAGTTTTGGGGGTTATACCAAATTCGCATTCATTTTTTTAAACATGTTTAACTACTTAAACATGTTTAAATTTAAACTTGTTAAGGTACATAAACATGTTTATGAACTTAAACATGTTTAAAAAAATGAATGCGAATTTGGTATTATTCACAACATTTAAGGTATACCCAATAAGCAATTTTAAAATTCAAGCGCAAATCAAGTATAAAACAAGTGTGAATCAAGCCCTAAATTCCAGTCCCTGCTTGATTTATACTTGAATTACACTTGAATTCAATAGCATACTCCAGCAAAACGGACACTGGAATTCAAGCCCTGTATTTACAGCCTTATCACTGGTTTTACAGTGTAAAAACAGCGCTTGAATTCATGTATCCGTTTTGCTGGAGAATGCTATTGAATTCAAGTGTAATTCAAGTATAATTCAAGCATAGACTGGAAATAAGGGCTTGATTTACACTTGATTTATACTTGATTTGCACTTGAATTTTAAAATTGCTTATGGGGATACTTTAAATAGGGGTTTTTGACAAATATTCATGCAATATCAGTCAAATAAACCTACTCATTACAAATAGCCCAGTTAAAATTTAAATCTTATTTTTTAAAATGTATGTACACGCAAAAAAAAACTTGTGTCGGAGTGAGCAAAAATCTGGCATAATTTTACCAAAAATATGCTAAAACTACAACCGACGAAGTAGTTTTCGTAATTTAGCCAAAACACTTATGTAAAAAATTTTGAAGAAAATGCTAATGCTATTTAAGCAAAAACTTGGTAAAATATACCAAAAGAGGTATGGTGAAATATACCAAAATTATTAGAAAAGGTGACTAAAAATAATGCTTAAAATTACCACATTAATGCTAAAATAAATTTTCTATAAAATTTTTGTAAAAATTTGTATATTTATTGAAATTAAAATTTTCACAGAATAAATCCATATTAATATAATAAATGTTGTGTAGGATTTTATTTACCACCGACTAACTGACCCTTTATGAACAATTTTCTCCAGTGACTGCTGCCTACACTTTTTCTTGAAGTGAAGGATCAGCTATAGCACAGACTAATACAGACTCGACATAAGTGACAGGTGTGAAAAAAGTAGTTCTGAACCATATGGTTAATATTTTCAAATTATTCTACGAATTAGGTTAGAAAGAGAAAACTAATATAACGCGCCATAAGAAAAATAGATGACAGATCGGTTTTTGTTGTTTCACTCACTCCTAAGTCGTAGAAAGTGTTGCCATGTTAGCGTAAAACGAACTAAAATCCGCTCTGTTTTATCCTAAAATCGCTTAGTTTTTCCCCATTTTTTCTCATAAAACTCTACTGTCGAGTCTGTTTATAGTCTGTGGCTATAGCTTCACGAATTATTTAAAAGCGTCCTGTAAATATAGAAAATTATTACAAATTTTTAATTTAAAAAACTAGTAAACCCCATTGGTCTTATGTTTAGGAGGAACACTTACTTTAAGATTCCATTTGTAACTCATCAAAACAGGTCTGGACTCCATTGGCTTTGCTATATAAATGAGTTTTTAGGTTTTAATTTTATAACTAAAGGGAGGACTGGTGCCCACGCTCTTTATTGTAGTGAAGGATTCGCCATAGCTTCAAAAATTTATTTAGCAGTATCCTGTAAAAATAGAAAATTATTAGCTAACACTAATGTTTAACTAAAAATCTATTAAACCTTATTGGTGTCTTCGAAATAGGGGTATACTCACTTTATCATTCCATTTGTAATTCATTGAAACAAACGTCTGGGACTCCATTGGCTTTGCTAAATAAATGGTGTTTTAAGTTATGACAGCAAAATTAACTTTAGCATTTTTTTATCTTACATTTATTTATCTTTTAAAAAACTAATTATTTTTATTTATTTATTTATTTTAATTTTATTTCTCAAATTCCTTTTTACGTTTTTATAACACAAAAAATAAACGAAGCACGCACACAAAAATACAAAATGATAATGGCGGTCTGTATCTGTTTTTTGTTGTTTTCTTTCGATAAATTTTTGTGCAGGTAATTTGCGTTATTGTGCAAGCTACTTGGTTATTTTACATATAAAATGAATTATGTTACTTTAACATCGACAAGCATAATTTTAGCAAAAATTTGGTAAACAAATTTTTTTGGTATGAAAAAAGTTTTACCAAGTAGGATTGCTCAATCTTACACAGATTTTTTTTTTGCGTGTACTCTTTGATTTTTTTGAAATTTTTTTGTGGAAAACTCCTATCGATTCTACAAATTTATTTCCCTGTAAGATCGTGGGATTATGATCATTGCTATTTTTTCGATTTTTTTGAAAACAATTTGTTGCAGTTTTCGAATTTTTATATCAGATCCACTGCTCCAATGGTGCTTCCTAGAGGGGTCAATAACAATGTCGCCCGCATTAGTTATTAGTCCTAAACATTTTTTCCGAATAAACTTATACTTTACCTCCAATTCATAGGGGGCTGCCATACAAAATTTTATTTCTTAAAATTTGCTCTAACTGCTATAACTGCCAAAAGAGTGCCCACAGAGGGATCATATTGTATAAAGGGTAGGTAATTTTTTTTACAAAAAGTTTTGGGGGTAAAAATTAATAGGGTCGGTTTAATATTGACCCCTATAGGACGCACCATTTAAGCAGTGGATCTGATATACAAATTTGAAAACTGCAACAAACTTTTTTCAAAAAATGGAAAAAAATTATGATCATAATCCCACGATCTTACTGGGCAAAAAATTTGTAGAATCGATATTAGTTTTCCACAAAAAAATTTTGAAAAAAATCAAAGAGTACATACAGTATTAAAAATGAGATTTAAATTTTAAAACTTAAAAATCGATAGTTGAACACTTGAAAATTTTTTAGCATTTTTTTCTTAAAATTATGTTCGTTTTCACGTGTAAAAATCGTTTAAACTAGTGCCCCCCATTTCCCGGTTCTCGGTATTCCCGGTTCTACATATATTCCCGGGAATACCGGTATTCCCGGTTCTGATCCTGGTACCGGTTCTCAAAAACCAAAAATATACTATACCATAAAATATTTAAATTACACTATTTAATCAGTATTTCAGTAATATTTAGTTGTGCTTGTAAAATTATTTAAAAATCATGCAACTATTTTTTCTAAAATTAAAAAAAATAAAATTACATGTTTTGTATTTTTTTGGTAAAAGCAAAGAAAAAACTTTAATTGTGCAAAATTTTACAAAATATTCATACCAGTAGTCCCGGGAATACCGTCAGAACCGGAATACCGGTATTCCCGGGAATACCTGGAATGAATTAAGAACCGGGAAACCGGTACCATTTCCCGGTAATACCGAGAACCGGGAATACCGGTATTCCCGGTACTACGGTACTGACCGTTGGCACTAGTTTAGCGTCCAACCTGAATCAAATTACGTCGCGTAAGGCGTAACGCCCAATAATTTTTCGTTTCTAATATTTAAATGTGAGTTACCTAAATCAAATGGACGTAAAAATTTCAAATTTGATGTGTTTGTTTTTTTTTTACGTCTTGCGCTACGCATTTGATTCTGGTTCGACCCTTAAACTGATTTTAAGTACCCAAGTAAAAAATTTTGATACACATAATAGTCATATCGCTCATTTACTTGTATAGTGTCATAACTCAAAATATGTAGTTTTTGAGTAAACGATACAGAATTATTTGTTATATCCTGCTTTATATTGTGTCAAAAATTCGTATCAATATCTTTTAAACTCACCGTTTGAGAAGAGAATACGCCATTATAACATTTCCTATCAACGGACTTTTTGCAATGTAAACCACGTTTCAATTGTAAACTTTAAACAGGTTTTCTGTAAAATCAAACGTTTTGAGTTATGACACTATACATAGGCTGACCATTCGTACTGATTTGATCAGTACATGTACTGATTTTTGATCACGTGTACTGATCAAAAAACGTTGTACTGATTAGTACTGATTTTTTGAAATATGTACTGATTGTACTGATTTTTGAACAATTCAACATAAAAAGTAATTTTATTCGAATATTCTATACAAAAACTTGAATTTCCATAAAATAAGTCGTCAGAGTAGTTTTTTATAACTTAAGTCTGACAATGAAATAATTTATAATTAATTAATCTAATGAGATTAGAGTTCGTGAATCGAGAGGTTCTTTAACACAAAAATGTATCTAAACATGAGGTTATTTTGATCTTCATACATTTATATGAAAAGGTATACAGAATCTTTGAAGTTTTCTGTAACAAAAATTTCATGGGATTTGTTTTTTATATTTTTAAAGTCCAAATGATTCGATGAGCTAATATCATTAGAATTTATCGGAAAAAGCGCTTAGAACAGCAGGGCTATTTGAAAGATAATGTAATTGCATGAATCCAAATGATTTGATGAGGTAATATCATCAGAACTTATCGGAAAAAGCGCATCAAGGTTATTAGGAAAACATGTGGAAAGTTTTCTAAAAGGAAGCGTTATTAAAACTTAATCGAAAAAGGGGATTTTCTTATTATAAAAACCTGTGGGTTTTTGTATTTTCTGCACTGAAACGATCAAAGCATTAAAATGAAGTGGTTTGAAGTCAACTGAATTTTCAACAACGGCGGTTGTTTTTTAACAGTTTTCACTTAAATACTAATTGACCCCAAGTTTGTTAGTTTAACCGAAATTTTTTGAGTGTTGGACAAATTGTTTTCCCATAGAAAGAGTTTTTACAGTTATTTCTAAAAAAAAACAAAAACTTGGGCGTACTGATTTGAGTTCAGAAAAAAATGGTCACCCTAACTATACAAGTAAATGAGCGATATATATTTTATAAACACCATATATGATCATATAGAATTTGATGTGAAAATTTAAGATTTTTAAAATTCTTTACTTGTAATTTTTAAAGATATTACCTAGATATTTAATTGTAACAAAAAAGTTTCAAAATTTTAAAATTTGAAATATCAAATTTTTAAAAATTGGGTGAATGGTGAAAGAGTACTACCGAATAGAGCACAATGTAAAAGGATGTTATGAGACGTATGAGTAATATAAAATTTATTTATCACAAGAATTTAATATTAATCATACGCATGAGGGTTTTCATATGGTTACTTAAAAATTATTAATTTTAAATTATAAATAATTTTTTTTTTTCTAAAAAAATATTTATTAAATTATACATTTTTTTGCGCGTCTAAAAACTAAAAACAATTTAAGTTCAATATTAACATTATACAGTCGAACCCGGTTATAACGAACTCCGAGGGACCAGTAAAAATAGTTCGTTATAAGCATAGTTCGCTATAAGCGGGCTATATTTTTCATCAACCTAGTTTTATTTCCAAAAAAATAGATCCAATTTTGATTTATTTGATGTTTTTTTTTTTGTAAATAAACTACTTATTGAGAAGAAAACATTTAAAATATAAATAAATGTCATAAAAATTATATTAAAAACCAAAAATCTCCAACTTTTTGTGAGTTCGATAAACATGATTGCCGCACATTCTGAAATATTTATGGGAGTTCGTTATAAAAATGTATATACACATGAACTTTTATTCGTGGGACCTTAATAAGTAGTTCGTTTTAACCGAGGATTCGTTATAGCCGAGTTCGTTATAAAAGAAGTATTTTAGGTGAAAATTGATGCCAAAACGTCGGGACTTTAGAATTAGTTCGTTATAACCGAGAATTCGTTATAACCGAGTTCGTTATAACCGAGTTCGACTGTATTAAGGAATATATATTTAAGTTTATTTTAAGCCGGTGTTAATTTAGCTGTGGGTTCTAACAAAGCTATTAAACCAGCTACTGATGATATCGCACCCAATATACCAATTGTACGTGGTGTCATTTTTGTGTAGCCCAAGGCAGTCAAGGGTATAAAGAAATCACAAACATTTTTGACAGTATCAACAAAAACATCCTTATGGCCCAAAACTAAAGCATATGACTGCAAAGCCAAACGTGAGAAATCTTTGGGAGAATTGATGCTTACGGGAACGGAACGTGAAATGCCACTCTTAGCACTGGCCTTATGAAGGTCTAATAGACGGAAAATTTCATAAACATCACGACATAAATTCATAATAATCGAAAGTAACCAATATTTGTTGGCATAATTCCCCCATTTCTTGGCATCAATACTTTTAAAGAGACCCGTACGGGCCAACCATAAAAAGTGGTCAGCAAATAAGAACAAGGCCTGTGATAGTTTACCCACAGTTAAGGTAACACGTATTGCCAAATCTGGATAATGAATGGTACGTAAGCTGGCATAGAAAACATCCAAACACTTGCCAAAACGTAATACTAAAAAAAAATTATAAATTACAAAATAAATCTGGATTTTAAACAATAAAACGAATGCACTTACATTTTCGGAATGTACTCAATATATACTCTAAAGATTTAAAATTTTCTACCATGGCCGGTCCCTTATCAGCTGATTCCAAAGAGTCCCATAATGCTCTCGAGACATACTGTATTAAGCTAATATATTATTGTAAAAATAATAAAGATAAAATTTAATCTTGCTTTCATCTCGTTCAGTGATAATAGTAATGTTTGCTTACCGGGCAATTTTATCTCTTCCAGCTGCTTGATTGTTAAGTTGCACCCACTTGTCCATATTCATTGTGTGTCACTTGGTACTTTAATCGATTTAATAAATATTTCCGTAAGACTGATTATTATAGCCAGTGCTCTGGGAGAGCTAATTAATACTATAGTTTTCTATTAGCAGTTTCTATTACCAGAAGTACAAGGTACAAAATGATAAACAAATAAAAAATATTAGAATCTAGAATTAACGAAAAGAAAACTTTATTGAGATTAGTAAAAGTGTTAAATTAGGAGTTACCAGATCTTTTATAATTACAAAAACAATTCCCAAAAAAATCTAAAACCGGATTAAATACAGTGCTGCAACAAATATAGCATCACTTCATCAAAAAAATAAATAAATTGCTCGCGTAAAGGTACCTACAGACGACGCAATATTATGCACAATATTTTTGACGTTTACCCACAATTGGCATACATAAAAATACTGTGTAAAATATTGAACTGAAAAAAATACATGCAGATTGTGCATAATATTGAATCGTCTGTAGAGGCCTTAAAACAGTACGAAAAAATAGGGTCTGATTGAGCAATTCTACTTAACGTACCTACAGACGACGCACTATTATGTACAATATTCAATTATATTGATGGTGTGTGGGTAATATTGACGATTGTACAATGGTCAATCTTAAGGTACCTACAGACGACGCAATATTATGTACAATATTCAATTATATTGATCGTGTGTGGGTAAGATTGACCATTGTACAATCGTCAATATTACCCACACACCATCAATATAATTGAATATTGTACACAGGCACGTACGCAGGAATTTATTTTGGGGGGGGGCCCAAATTTTTTTTTTTTAATTTGGGTTTTTTGCTTTAATGTTTTTGAGCCTATTTTTTTTTTGCATTTTTAGAAAACTAAACACATATTTTAAACTTATGGTAAAATAGGAGTCGAATTATTTTTTTAAAAAAAGAATTTGAAAAAAGTTCAGACTCTGAGACATGTGTTGTATTGAAAAATTTTGATATTCTCTGAGACATTTTTCGTATTAAAAAATTCTCAGATTCGGAAACATTTTTCGTATAGTAATTTTTTTTCTATACGAAAAATCTCAGATTTGTATAGAAAATTTCTAAGATCCTGAAACATTTTTGCATAGAAGAATTCACAGATTTTAACACATTTTCCGTACAGAAAAATTTCTTGCTAAGAAAAATGTCTCAAATTGGTGTAGAAAAATTCACAGATTCTGATACATTTTTCGTATAGTTTTTTTCGATTCTGAGTCATTTTTCTTAACGAAAAAACTCAGATTAAAAACTTTTTTTGTATATACAAATTCTCTGGTTCTAAAATATTTTTCGTATAGAAAAAGTCTGAAAAAAATATTATAATCTTAAAAAATCTCTTATCAATTTATTGAATGTGAAAATTTACAGATTCTGAGACATTTTTGTAAAGAAAATTTTTTAAATTCACTATATTTTTTGTCGATAAAAATTTTCAAGTTTTATTTAGATATTTAAAAAAAAAAAAAACTAACACTTTGATTAATTTTTTGTGTAAAAAAGTTCCAGATTCAGAGAAGATGTTTCGATTTAAATTGTCAATTGTCAAATTTGGTTAAACTAGGAATTACATAAGCTTCAAATTAGAGTAGAGGACACAATTTTCACTGTATATGTTTTAAAACATTATTTTTCAATAAAAATTTTTAAACCCTTTGAAAAATTTCGTAAAAAATCTTCGTGTTTACCAAAACTGTACCATTTTAAATTATATTTTTGAAGTTATCATTTGTTTATCTAAAGACATAAAATATATTTTTAAATATCAAAATTTTTCCGGAAAAACTTACAATCGAAAATTTTGATAGTAAATTTTTCTATAGAAAATTTTTGATAGTAAGTTTTTATATAAAAAGTTTTTGATAGCAAATTTTTCGATAGAAAATTTTCGAAAGTAAATTTTTCTATAGAAAATTTTCGATAGTAAATTTTTTTATAGAAAGTTTTGAATAGTAATTTTTCCTATAGAAAATTATCGATAGTAAATTTTTCTATATCACAAATCTAGTCAAGTGTGGCAGCGGCTTTAAATAAAGTCGAGAGAAAAGCTAATGGAATAATATTTATGATACATAACTTATGGTCAGTCGCAATTACCTTTTAGAGGTGTTCTATTCACTACCATAAAAGTTAACCAATTTTTTAATTTTTTTTTCAATCAAAAATTTTTATTGTATTTTTTCAGTATTTTGAAATTTTCATAAAAAAAAAACCTTCGTTAGATTAGAAATAAATCATTGTAAAACTATAACGGTACTATCATTAGAAAAAGTAATCAAAAATATGTAAACAAACATAAACCCCTTGGCTTCAGCAACCTGAAATAATAAACCAACCCAACAAACAAATAAATAAAAGGAAGATTTTCAATCGATTTTCATTGACGAAAATGGTTATTATTGCAAAAACTGTGTTCCTATTGTGGAAACTAACCCATTTGTCTAAAACCGGGGCTTAAAGTTTAGTCTACGGGCATAAACATAACCACTTTTTGGAATATATTTTTAAATTGTCTGCTGGGATTTCTTGTTTATTTTGTTGTTTGCTATTGTTTATATTTTTTTCTGTTTTGATTTTTTTATTTATTTAAATTTATATTTTTAAAATTTTGAATTTAACAGGTGGACGCTATTGACAGCAAATTCTAATAATACTACCTGGTATTATTGTGCCATGGAAATAAATAAAAAAAAAATATTCATCCTATTTTCGTTAGCAAACGTATATTTTGTAGTGCAATGTCTTAAAATTTGTATATGGCCAAATCAATTTGGGGGGGGGGCCCGGGCCCCCAGGGCCCACCCCCTGCGTACGTGCCTGATTGTACATAATAGGTGTGTTCCAGAACGTTACCGCGGGTGCCCGCGGGTACCCAAACCAGCCCGAAAAGCGTTCCCGTACGCAAAAATTGGGTAAATGAGAGAGTTTTTGAGAGAATAAATTACTTTCTCATTTTACCGAACTTACCCGCACTTTTTTTTCGGGTAAATTGGTAACAGGCAGATGTTAAAAAAACAGCTGATTTTTTTTGTGAAGCTAAATTGGAAATTTAAATAAAATAAAGAACTAAACCAAGGAAATGTGTTTTTTCAATACAAAAAAAGATAATTTGTTTTTAAAATAAACTTTTACAATTTGTTTTCTTGTTTAAAGTAATTTTTCTTATGAAAATACACTCAAAAAAGTATGTCGGTAAAATCAACTACAAAAGACAGTTGTTTTGACTACATTTTGTTGTTGAAAAGGCGTCCACTACATATTACGGTAAAAACAACTGAACATGTTGTTGTTTTTAACTATTGATTTTCAACTACAAAATGTAGTAAAAACTACTACAAAACTGTTTAATACAGTTGTTTTTACAACAATTGCCTGAAATTTTATTTAAAAAATTTCTTAAACGTTTAAATGATTGATATTTATTTATTTAAAAAGCAATACAATTCAGTTGGTTGTATAGAATTTCGACATGATGACAATTTTTGGTGTATTTATCTGGAATTATAGAAGAAAAAATATATATTAATAAAATGTTAAACAAAATAAATTGATTGTATTTACCTTTGTTTTTTTTAATAGTTTGTTTCAAATTTCCACCCCTTCTGATCAAAATTTGTCTGGAATAAAAAAAAAAAGAAATGCTTTGGTAGAATTGATTTATAAAAAAAAAATTAATTTGCAATGTTTCAAAAGGTATGTACCTGTTTTGTTGTGTATACAAAGAAAAGAAAGATGGCACGCAGGCAACCAAGCCCAGAGTCATAGAGTAGTCCAACAAATGGCGTTTTAAAAAGTAGTAAATATAAACCATATGGTATTGTTTACGAAATTTTATCACAAATCGAAATGTGAGCGAGATGGAAGATACCAGTTTTACAGTGAGAATGCAGATTGTTTTTTGTCTCTCTTTGCTTTGCGTTTGAACTTTAGTTTGGCATTGCCAGAATTTTCCAATTATCTTTGGTGATGCCAGATCTACAAAACGGTCGATGGATTACTATGTCACTATGACCAAGCCGACAAGAATTTTTTTGTTTTTTTCCGATTGGTTTTTACGCACGCTTATGTGAGCGCTATATTATACACACTTGCTATCTCATTTATCCACTTATTTTCTTTCGCTCAAGAATATTTTTCCAAAAACATATTTTTTGTTATAATTAAATTTTATAAATTGTAATTTAATTTATTTAGATATTTTTTATTTGGTATAAAAATAATTCCTTCCGCATCCCGCACGACCAACTCGTTTGACACATTCGTTTGGAATAAAAATTTCTAGAAAAAACCGAGTTTTTAGAAAAAAAACTAAAAACAACTACATAAATCAACTATTGCTACAGTGTAGTATAGTTTTTGTAGTTATTTTTTGAAACTACTACAAAAAAAAGTTGTTTGAGATTTTTTCATACAAAAACGACCGAAATTGTAGTTAAAAACAACAGCTACTACTTACTACACAAACGACCGTCATGTAGTAACTGCAATAATTTTCTGAGTGTATTTTAGCGTTATTGGTTTGTTTACATTTTCTATTATTTTGGGCTTGAAATGTGGTTTTTAGCGTTCCCGTACTTTTGTGCATTTTTGTGGTATCGTGAGAGGTTTTTTGATTTCCTCTCATTTTACCGAACTTTACCCGGAAAGTTCTGGAACACACCTAATATTGCGTCGTCTGTAGGTACGTTATACCTTAAAGGTAAATTAATAAATATTTTTTTATGTGGAGTCAGACTGACTTTGAAACCTCGTTGAAAATACGTATTTTCATTTTCAAAACTCAGCCGTTCACACCCGAAAAATTTGACACTTATCACGTTTTCAAAATTTACCGAACAAAATTCGCGATTATATCCGCTTAAAAAACACACAACAAATTAATTTACACGATATTTTAAAATAATTTATTAAAATCTTTTGTTTATTGTTGTTTTTTATTCAAATATTTTAATATTTTTATTTTTTTTATTTTTGACACTTTCTTTAATTTAATTTCTTTTGTTATAACAGTTGTAAAAAAGAGGAGAACTATGAAATTTAAAAGGTTTCGATCGTACACGCAAAAAAAAACTTGTGTCGGAGTGAGCAAAAATCTGGCATAATTTTACCAAAAATATGCTAAAACTACAACCGACGAAGTAGTTTTCGTAATTTAGCCAAAACACTTATGTAAAAAATTTTGAAGAAAATGCTAATGCTATTTAAGCAAAAACTTGGTAAAATATACCAAAAGAAATATGGTGAAATATACCAAAATTATTTGAAAAGCTGACTAAAAATAATGCTAAAAATTACCACATTTATGCTAAAATAAATTTTCAATAAATTTTTGTAAAAATTTGTATATTTGTTGAATTTAAAATTTTCACAGAATAAATCCATATTAATATAATAAATGTTGTGTAGGATTTAATTTTCCACCGACCAACTGACCCTTTTTGTACAATTTTCTCGAGTGACTGCTGCTTACGCTTCTTCTTGAAGTAAAGGATCCGCTATAGCTTCACGAATTTATTTAAAAGCATCCTGTAAAAATAGAAAATTATTACAAAACATAAATTTTTAATTTAAAAAATTGGTTAACCCCATTGGTCTCTTGGTAAGGAGGAACACTTACTTTGTCATTCCATTTGTAACTCATCAAAACAGGTATGGACTCCCTTGGCTTTGGGTTTTTAGGTTTTAATTTTATAACTAAAGGCAGGATTGGTGTCCACGCTATTTATTGTAGTGAAGGATTCTCCACAGCTTCAAAAATTTGTTTAGCAGTACCCTGTAAAAATATAAAATTATTACCAAACACTAATTTTTAACTAAAAATCTATTAAACCTTATTGGTGTCTTCGGAATGCGGGTATACTCACTTTATCATTCCATTTGTTATTCATCGAAACATACGTCTGGGACTCCATTGGTTTTTCTTATTGAATGGTGTTTTAAAGGTGCATACAGACGACGCAATATTATGTACAATATTCAACCTTTAAGTGATGAAAGCAAAATTAACTTTAACATTCTTTTATCTTACATTTATTTATCTTTTAGAAAACTAATTATTTGTTTTTATTTATGTATTAATTTATTTTTATTTTATATATCAATTTCCTTTTTACGTTTTTATAACACAAAAAATAAACGAACAACGCACGCACAAAAAAATACAAAATGAAAATGGCGGTCTGTATTTGTTTTGTTTTTTTGTTGTTTTCTTTCGATAAATTTTTGTGCAGGTAATTTGCGTTATTGAGCAAGCTACTTGGTTATTTTACATAAAAAATGAATTATGTTACTTTAACATCGACAAGCATAATATTAGCAAAAATTTGGTAAAAAATTTTTTTTGGTATGAAAAAAGTTTTACCAAGTAGGATTGCTCAATCTTACACAGATTTTTTTTTTGCGTGTACATTCGTTGAAACCTCAATACAAAAAGGTTTCAATTTGTATGGGAAAATACGTATTTTCAAATGAGGTTTGGCTCGAAACCTCGTTAAACGGGGTTTCGATGCCAATGTGAATGCACTATTACCATTCAATTTTTCAATTCATAAATTTTAATTAAAGAATTAATTCATGCTTGAATTAATTCTTTGAATAATTAAAAAAAATCTTTTTGTGAATAATTCAATTTTAATCCAAAGAATAAATTCAAGCATGAATTAATTCTTGGCTAAAGTGCACTTTACGAGGCACAAATATTTTGGCAAAAAAAAAATATGTCACCCCCTTTAGAATTAAAAAAGAAAAAAAAAACGAAATTAAAATTCAAGGGGGCTGGACCCCGTGGAGCCAAAAACCCGCCCCAGCCACAAACATGTGCGTATGGGTACTCAAATGAAAGGTAATTTGCTCACGATTGCAAATACGTATTTTTTGTATGTATTTTAACAATATTGTAACCCCTAAATCCATTTTAGTAACTTTCAGTTCAATAATTAATACCCTGTTCTCATGGAAAATTCTGGCAATGCCAAACTGAAGTTCAAACGTAAAGCAAAGAGAGACAAAAAACAATCTGGATTCTCACTGTAAAACTGGTATCTTCCATCTCGCTCACATTTCGATTTGTGATAAAATTTCGTAAACAATACCATATGGTTTTTGTTTACTACTTTTTCAAACGCCATTTGTTGGCCTACTCTATTATGGTGTTTCTGTTAAACGGATGAAACAATACACGAACGAACGCTACCCGTACGAATTCGTAATGATATCAGTTTCCATAACATTTTCGTTTGATTACGTTATTTTTTTTTTCGTTAGTTACGTTTGTCTTGACCATTTGTCAAATTACAGTATTGCCAGAAAGTTTTTTTTTAGTTTTTGTTTATTTTTTTTCATACAAAAATTATCTAAACTAAACGAAGTGGCAACATCAACACATCAGCTAAAGAAAACAGCTGATCAAATTTCATGTTTATAAAAAAAAAACACAATTATAATCAAATCAGAGTTTTTTTATTTATTATAGCTAAAAATTTAACACAATTTTAATAAAAAACAAATGAAAAAAATAATTTGTATGATGACCCGTGGCTTTTAAATTGTTAATATAAATTGGTCAAATTCGTCTTTTTTTCACTGATTTGTTTTAATATACATTTTTTTCAAAGCATTTAGTTATAAAACATTCACATTTTTTAATTTTATAAATTAATATTACTTATTTTTATTATAAATTCACATTTTTCACTTATTTTGTTAAATATTACACAAAAAACTCCTTAACGAATGGTATTTTTCATTCGTGTGGTTTTGGCGTTTTTGACATTTCAGTTCGTGTTGTAGAAACGGAAAAATATGAACAAAAATGACAACTTTTACGTTTTCGTTCGACTAAAATGACATCCGCAATACAGAACCTCAAATTGATTTTCTTATGTCATTTGGACGAACGAAAATGAAAATTCGTAAAGGTACCTACAGACGACGCAATATTATGTACAATATTCAATTATATTGATGGTGTGTGGGTAATATTGACCATTGTACAATCGTCAATATCACCCACACACCATCAATATAATTGAATATTGTACATAATATTGCGTCGTCTGTAGGTACCTTAATAGAGAAACTGGACATATGACTCTGGTGATACTCTGAATCAATGTTATAAGGTGCCCATACACTTGCAGTCTCGTTGTACAGCTTGCTGAATAGACATGTGCATTTTGTTTTTGTAATGGTCGTCCAACCAGCCCATACACGATCAAAATCACGTTTTCATCCAGCCAATTGTACAGCATGCAGTATTGTGTATGGCCCCCTATAAAGTAATCCATCGACCGTTTTGTAGATCTGGCATCACCAAAGATAATTGGAAAATTCTGGCAATGCCAAACTAAAGTTCAAACGTAAACCAAAGAGGGACAAAAAAATCTACATTCTCACTGTAAAACTGGTATCTTCCATCTCGCTCACATTTCGATTTGTGATAAAATTTCGTAAACAATACCATATGGTTTTTGTTTACTACTTTTTCAAACGCCATTTGTTGTACTACTCTATGACTCTGCTCTGAATACCGCTATTTATTTTCCGTTAAAAATGTTAAGTGATGCCACATAAAAAACAACATCCCTGTTTTAGTATATACCATATGACATTTACTTTCGTGTTTTTTTTTTTTGACGTGTCAACGTACAACAATCGCGTCAACTGTCAAATAAAAAAACCATTGGGCAAAAAAAAAATAGAAAGTTTAACCAGGCGAAAAATTATATATTTTTAATTTTATAATAAATTTTCTATCAAATTTATACTAATGGCGGTAAGTACTAATAAAACATATTAGATACAAACATAAACTAATGCAAAATATTTTCAACAGCCACAACCGAAGGGAAAACAAGGCACAAAAGGAGCCAAACAAATTGTTGACGAGAACAGGGGAACGCTCAGTTTTTATCGTAACATGGCTTTGGGAAGTGCTGCATCATTGTTGGTTAATTTTATATTTTTCGAAATTAGCAAAGTAACAGTGGTAAGTAAAATTTTATAAACATTGTAATTTCTTAGTAAAATAATATAATTTGTGTGTAGATTATGAGCATTATGGGTTTAATAACCTTGGGTGCCGCCTATCAATTTATGGTTTTCATGTCCAGACCAAAATTTACAGAGTCTGGAGCTTTACTAGATTCTGGTAACGATTTAAATATGGAAGGTGGTATTGCCGAGTAAGTTAATAAATATCTTAAAGGGTTGTTAATATTTAATTAACTTTTTTTAATTTACTTTTTAGAAATGTCAAGGATTTGATAATATTAACTTCTGGCACTATGTTATTGGCTTTAATTTCCAACTATTTTTGGTTTTTATTATTGTTAGCCCCCATTAGAGCTTTATGGATGCTTTGGGGTAGTGTTATTAAGCCCTGGTTAGATTCTAGAAATGCTCAAGAAGAACCCGAAGTAAATGAGAAGAAACAACGTAAAATGGAACGTAAAATGCGACGTATGAGATGAAAACTTAATTTAAATGCTCTAAGTTTAGTGTTTTATATATTAATGCTTAAGTTGCCATTTTATTTTTGGTTTACCAGCAAACAAAAGGTCAAGTGGGAAAAAGAAGGCTTTGTACAAAATTTTCCTAAAATCCTGTTAAAGTTAAGATTCTAAGTCATTATTATTAAAATGAAATGGCAAAGGTTTAATTTGTTTTTTTTTATGTTAAAAAATTGTAATTCTTTAAATTAAGAGATTTTATTTTTAAAAAATACACCATGATTTTGTATTTTAAGAAAAATTATAATGAGAGTTGTAACAATTATGTGTTTAAGGGAATTTTTCAGGATCCAATCCACTTTTCTTCATTTCAACAGTTATGGAAAACAAATAGTCATAACATTCAGCCCTGAAAAAGACAATTAAAATATAAAAAATTAAACCGGAAATAGTTTGTAAAATCTGGTTTACAAAAAAGATTTTCCTGGAATGTTGTCTCTATACTTACATTGTTTTAGCTTTTTCCCAAGTTGCACCCCATACATAAACGCCATGACGTCTTACTAAAACTGCTGAGCATCCAGGATATTTCATCATTGCCGCATACATTGAATCTGCCAAGTCCCTTTCGAATGGGGTATTTTCAATAATAGGTACCACCAAACTTTCATCATAACGTAAATAACGTTTTAAATCATCATCAAATATACCCTTTATCATTTCCAAATGAGTACAACGAAATTCTTCTCCTGGCCACAAAAGAGTAGCCATAACAGCATGTTGAGAATGTGTATGTATAACAGCACCGGCATTACGATGACGATAGGCCAACATAAATAGTGGAGTACATTGACTTTTTGATAAACTTAAAAAAAGGTGGAACGAACATTAAATAAAAACTGTTAAGGATTTGTATTTAATTTAACTTACTGTTTATAATCGGGCGGTATTTGTATATCTTTACCTTCCTGATCTTGAACAAATAAATCTTCGGGTAATATACGTTCTTTTTGTACACCACTTGGAGCTATGAAAATTTCATTACTGGAAAACAGAAATTTTTATTTTTAAAACTACAGTTTTTTTTAATGGAAGTAAAGGCAATTGGAATGAACGAACATGCGAAGAATGAGGGCGATCTTTAATGATATAAATGATGTTATTTTTTGCAACAAAATCATATTCTTGAGCACATGGCCTCTGTTCTGTCTTTAACAACTTTTCAATTCACATGAAAATTTCCGAATCACATGAAATCAAGTTTAGTGTTTTGTTGATCACGTTTTCATTCGAAGTTGAAATCGAGTAATTAAAATTTAAAAAAATATAATGAAAAAAGTGCATTCGTTTTACTTTCACCAAATTTTATTTATGTGAAACAAAACGAAAAAGAAATTCGGATGTGAAATCTAGAACACCAAAAAAATTCGGAAATTTTCATTTTCACATTTTTTATGTGAATTACTTTTTTTGGAACAGCGGCCCATATTTATTAATTTGTTATGCTAAAATTGTAAATCGAATATTTATATTTAAATCCGCAGGGTTATTTAATGCAGATTTTGAAAGGACTTTTTTGAGATTCAGACTATTTTGAATAAGGTTTACAATTGCGACGATAAAAACTTATGTATTACATCATAAGGCGAATTGTAAAAGTAATTTGATTCTATCATTAAGGCATCTGTTCCGTCATTCACAACTTTTTAATTTACATGAACTTTTCCGAATCACATGAAATCAAATTCGATGTTTTGTTATTCTCGTTTTATTCGTAGTTTAAGGAAAGACAGAAAGTCCGAATCACATGAAATCGAGTTTGTTGTTCACGTTTTTATTTGAAGTTGAAATTAAATAACTAAAATTTGAACAAGTAAAAAAGTTAAATTCAGTCTTGTCGAATGCATGATACCCTCCGCAACGCAAAAATAATTATTGCAAAAAACTTGAAAAAATTAAAAAAAAATTACTTTTAAGTAGAGTCCGACCGAATATTCGGTCTCGGTTTCGGCCGAATAATGGGGTTTCGGCCGCTATTCAGTATTCGGCCAAATTTTGGCCGAATATTAGCCGAAACCGAAACTTTTTTATTTTTATAAAAAAGTCGCTGAATTTTATAATTTTGTTTCAGTTCACTTGAAAAAAAGTAACAAGGTTGTCCAATAAATATACAACTGTTATAGCTCAAAATTTTTTTTTCTTTATGAAATGTAATTTTTTTTTTGTTTATGAAAATATGACTTTTTTTAAGTTTATTCAAATAAATATTTTTTTAATAAATACAACCATTCCCATGGTTTAAAAACATAAAGTTCTATAAAAAAAAATCATAATAATTTTTTTCAAGCCAGGAAATTATTTTGTTGTAAGTTTCGGTTCGATTCGGTTGTGGCCGAATATTGATTTTTTGGCCGAATATTCAGTTCGGTCTAGAAAAACTGGTTTCGGTCGGACTCTACTTTTAAGAAAAAAATTTTAAAAAAAATCAGAAGTGAAATCTAGAACTCCAAAAAAATTCGAAAATTTTCATTTTCACATTTTTTTTGTAAATTATTTTTTTTTTTTTTGGAACAGTGGCCTAATTCACATAAATTTAAAATTATAACGAAAAAAGTGCATTCATTTTACTTTCACCAAAAAAATTTTTATGTGAAACAAAACTTGTAAAAACAAAACTTTCTAAAGTGAAATCTCGAATACCAAAAAAAAATTTCATTTCACCTTTTTTTTTAAAGAATTACTTCTTTGGAACAGAGTCCTAAATAACACCAAATTTAAGTTACTCTGTCCCTGCAACATGGATCCAAATGACCATTTACAAACTTGACACCTTTCATATTAAAGCAACTGTCACTTTTGTAAGGAAATGTCTCAGCCCCGAATGTAGGACTTGTGACATGTCACTGGACTTGTGCCTTAGAAACACAACACGTGACGGTTCAATGGCGACATGTCACAGAACACATCACAAAAATTGTGAATTAGAATTTTTTTGTCGGATTAGACAATATTTATGTCTTAATGTCATCGGTCTCTTGATAACAATTTTTTATACAGTTTAAACCATTTCCAATTTTATTTCAGAAAATAAAAATTATATTTAAAAAATTTAAAATTATATCTCAGAAATTTAGAAATATGTATTTGAGTAACTTTCATTCATATTTCTGAAAAGTCCAGTTGTTTGGAAAAAATGATTAATTATATTTCAGAAATTTTTAAGTATATTACAGAATTTTACAATTGAATTTTAAAAATTTCTATTTATATTTTAAAAAATTAAAAAAAAAAATGTTTCAAAATTTTCCATTTTTTTAAAATTCTATTTATATTTTAAAAATTTCAATTTATAATTCAGAAATTTCCATTTTTTTACAATTGAAAATTTCTGAAACATAAATAGAAATTTCTAAAAAGGAGTTTGACAGATTTTCAAGTGCAAACCGAGCAACTTACCCCCTAATTTTGTAAAACGCAACGCGCCGCGTTGTCAAAATTTCTGTGTAATTTGTTTTTTTACAACAATAAATTGCATTGAAATTTTGACAGCGAGGCGCGTTGCGTTTTACAAAATTAGGCCTTTATTAGAGAGACAATTTACTGCAAATCAAACTTAAGTAATCATTTGAATTTCAACTTAAATCAAAATAGCGAAGAAATTGAGAAATTGAATAAAAAGTCAATATTAGAAAAAGGCACCTAAGCCCCTTGTGCTCTAATTGTTAGCCCCTCAAATTGAATTTCTTGAAAATCATTTAGAAAATTATGAAATGGGAATTTCCGAATAAATAGAAATTTCTGAAATATAATTGAACATTTTTTAAATATATTTAGAAATTTTTAAATATAATTAGAAGTTTTGGTGTATATTAAGAAATTTCTGAAGTTTAATTGGACATTTTTTTAAATATAATTGAAAACTTCTAAAATGTTAATGGAAATTTTTGAAAATTTCATATTTAATTAAAAATTTGTATTTTCTGAAATCAACTTGGAAATGGTAAAGTGATTACCACAATTTTGGCCTGTCACGTGATAATCACTTAGACATTTTAGTGATATGTCCTGTTTTCACCAGTCACTGCATAACTAACAATAAGTCATTTTTGGTCGACCGACAACCTTTTTTCTGCAGGGGTACAACAGGTAGTGAAATTAATAATTTCCCAGCAAAAAAAGAGCTTACCATTCACTACAAAATTCACCACAACTTATGAACCAGATGTACTTCTTCTTCAACTGAAACATTGATGAATTTAATATGGGCGTGACACACAAAGTATGTTCTTTTTATCGCCACTTTTCAGTGGCGAAAGATTGACACTTAAGTATAACATATATCACTAGTGTTTTTATCACAACTTCTGAAGTAGTGATCCGGATGTTAATATAACTTGACCTTTTGGAAGCACTTTTTTCATCACTTTAGAAGTACATATTTCTTGGCATTTTGGGATTATGTAGTTTTTATTTGGTGATTTAGAACTTCTAAATTAGAAGTTCTTTTTTCACTTATTTTTGTAAGATTGATTAAAAAGAGTATTTTTTTGTAATATTTACACTAAAAACACTGTTCGACAGCAAAAAACTTCCACTGAAATTTCTAACTGGTCCTTATAGATTTTGGTCTCCTGCTTCCAAATCTACCGTGAAAATTTTTCTAGCACGTACCGTTTTTGAGATATTCGCTGTTAAAAAGTAAAAAAATCACTTTAAGGGGTCCAATGTAACGTATTCTTACGTTGCTTCCACGAAATAGGACTTGATTTCATATAAAATAGACCTCCTGATACCAAAACTGTAATCCACAATTTTCAAGCATGTTCTGTTTTTGAGATATTCGCGTTTGAAAATTTTAGTGTGATTTATAAAGAATATAAGTGCGTAACAGTAGAGTTTGAGTTTTTCAAACGCCAATATTTCAAAAACAGTACGCGATAGAAAAATTTGGGTGCCAGATTTGGAATAAAGATGCCTTATTTTTACTAAATCGAGTTCTATTGTGTTTGAGCAACTTAAGAATACGTTACAGAGGAGACCCAAATATTTCAATATTAAAACGCGAATATCTTAAAAAACCTTACGTGATAGAAAAATTAATTTCATTGATAATTTAACGTATATACTTCGAATTAAAAAAGGAGTAATTATAAAGATCACAAAACCACAGACTAATACAGACTCGACATAAGTGACAGGTGTCAAAAAAGTATTCTTTAACCATATGGTTAATATTTTCAAATTATTCTACGAATTAGGTTAGAAAGAGAAAACTGATATAACGCGCCATAAGAAAAATGGATGCCAGATCGGGTTTTGTTGTTTCACTCTCTCCTAAGTCGTAGAAAGTGTTGCCATGTTAGCGTAAAACGGACTAAAAACCGCTGTGTTTTCTCCTAAAATCGCTTAGTTTTTCCCCATTTTTTCTTATAAAACTCTACCACAGACTAATACAGACTCGACATAAGTGACAGATGTCAAAAAAGTAGTCTTGAACCATATGGTTAATGTTTTCAAATTATTCTACGAATTAGGTTAGAAAGAGAAAGCTAATATAACGCGCCATTAGAAAAATGGATGCCAGATATGTTTTTGTTGTTTCACTCACTCCTAAGTCGTAGAAAGTGTTGCCATGTAAGCGTAAAACGGACTAAAAACCGCTGTGTTTTCTCCCAAAATCGCTTAGTTTTCCCCCATTTTTTCTTATAAAACTCTACTGTCGAGTCTGTATTTAGTCTGTGACTCTACCACAGACTAAATACAGACTCGACAGTAGAGTTTTACAAGAAAAAATGGGGAAAAAATAAGCGATTTTGGGAGAAAACACAGCGGTTTTTAGTCCGTTTTACGCTAACATGGCAACACTTTCTACGAATTAGGAGTGAGTGAAACAACAAAAACCGATCTGGCATCCATTTTTCTTATGGCGCGTTGTATCAGTTTTCTCTTTCTAACCTAATTCGTAGAATAATTTGAAAATATTAACCATATGGTTCAGAACTACTTTTATGACACCTGTCACTTATGTCGAGTCTGTATTAGTCTGTGACTCTACTGTCGAGTCTGTATTTAGTCTGTGACAAAACTATTAAAATTCACGGCGAATTGATTCACAAGTTTGTTTTGACCACAAGCCTATACCTCAATTTTCTAAAATCTTTAATAATGTGATGTAGCAACATCCGCTTTAGTTCGTAAATGTATTTATTTAATTTAGGACCAACTTTTTTTGATATAAGATATGAAATTTGAAAAATTTATCAATAATCGATTTTCGTCTTTTCGATTTTTTAAGCTCTAAATAAAGAGAAATGAAATGCCATTACCAAATTTTGTCACCATTTTTGCAAAACCTAAATCTATTCGAAGCTGGACGTAGAAAAAATGCATACTTCATTCTAAAGGCCTCTACAGACGATTCAATATTATGCACAATCTACATGTATTTTTTTCAGTTCAATATTTTACACAGTATTTTTATGTATGCCAATTGTGGGTAAACGTCAAAAATATTGTGCATAATATTGCGTCGTCTGTAGGTACCTTAATTGTTTCAGTTGAAAAAGAAGTTCATATGTGTGGTGATTTGATTTGATTCCTAAGAACATGAAAAAGGTACTTCAAAATCATTAAGCAAAGAACTGGTGAAAGATGTTTTTATTGTTATTTTGTAGCGTTTTTGGAAGTAATTTTAAAAGTACTTCCTACGGAATATGAAGTTCGGCACCTATCGCTACTTTGTATGTAGTGAAACCACTAGTTCTTTTTGAACCACTTCGTTTATTTTTTGCTGGGTTTTAATAAAAATGGGTTTTAATGATTAAATTAAAATCAAATGGAATATGAATACAAAATAATACAAAAGAAAAAAATACTTACTTTAACTTTATGGAGATACCACCACCTGTACCGGTAACCCAACCCAAATTATAAAATTGTTGGCACAAAGCTGGTATTAATTTGCGAGGGTGCTCCTTTAAAAAAAAATAGAAATTTTCTTAAACCAACGATTAATTATGACTTATAAAACTTACCAAAGGCAAATTATCATAAATAGAAGACATGTTAACACCAGTTAACACTAACTTATAAAATTTTTAGTAAAATTACTGATAAGAATGAAGAGATAATTCAACAATTTACATACACCGATTTTAATAAACAAAAGTAAACAGATTTCTAGAAAAAAAATCCTGCCATATGATTTTAAATTATTTCCTTCAGGTGGCATCTTTATGAATACTTTTTGAAGCAACTGTGGTAAGAAAAAGTAATCGGTACTGCGTTTGTTCGGCACGATTTATAAAGTTTTATTTTTTTATTGCAAAAAAAAAACAGCAAAGTTTATTGTAAATTTATTTTTCTTGCACTGTGCTACTAGCTGCAATTTTTATTGTGTTAAAATTATTAAAAATAATAAAAAAAAGTTAGTATTGTACTTACGATGATGAAATAAAAATGATTATATAAAAAATAAAGTAGTGTAATACAAAAAGTGCAATAAAACGGTAAAACAACACATTGCCAAAATTTTTTTTGCACGCAAAAAGTAAAGTATATACATATAGCGGGTTTTGCAAAATTAGGTTATACATTTTGAAGAAAAATATATAATTTTATGTTAATAATCAAGGAGGGTACAAATATATATATATTAAAGCCCTCCTTGGGTATATGTTGACATTTTTGCAATTACAAGTAACGATAATTTAGGTCATTACAATGGATATTGATTTTACATAGTTTGTATTCAAGAGACGATGTAATTTTATTTAGTTAAAAGTTTAATATGATATTAAACAAAATTAAAAACTTTAATTTGATACTTAAATGTATTTAAATTGTATTTCTTTGACGAATATGCAAATTTGGTTTTAAACTATGCCAATGACTTTCACTTTTTTGACGAAAATACATGTACAAAAAATTGTAAAATTTTGTAGTTCATTAAATTCGTTTGTGTGTTTATTTTATTTGCATTTTTTATTTATTCCCTTTTAAACATTTCTTTGTTATGACGTGTTAATAAAATTTGTACATTCACACCATTTATATCACCGGTAGTACTTGTTTACGATCATTTGTACATGCAAAAAATAATTTTTACACCGTTATCTCCTTATACGGCTCCTTGCTTTACGGCGATTCACTATTACGCTCTTTACTTTTAGTGGAAATGGCATAAGTCAAGATTCCCTTCAAACCTGACGAAACTTTGTACATCGACTAAGGACCTAGGATAGGTTAGAGGTTGCGGAGTCAAAGACTCCTCACATAGACTGGATTGTCCATAGCGAAACCACTATAATTCCTTAGCGATTCTAAAAAATGCATTAGTCCTCAACGCTAAAAACCGCGTTAGTCCACAACCGTTTCTAATTTTTCGAAGAATCATGAGCCTAGTGGTACCACATTTGTCGATGGCAAACGCCCAGAAGGGGGTGGGTGTAGGGTTGCCATTTGTACTGTTTTAAACAGTACATGTACTGTTTTATGTAAAAAGTACTGTTTTATGCACATCACCTAAAACAGTACGCAAAAGTACTGTTTTTTAAAGCGTGTACTGTTTTTATACTGTTTTTTTTATACTCATCACTAGGGATGATATTTCCATGCAAATGCATGTTTTTTGTCGATAGTCTAAAAACAATATCGACCAATTATCTTTCCGAATCAAGAAATTTGCGTTAAAATGGCATCGATTTGTTATTGCATATTTTTGCATATTTTGGTGAGAATGCATATTTTTGCATATTTTGGTTTTAAATGCATATTTTAAGCATATGTCCAACTTTTAAGTGCATATTTTTGCATATTTTGGCATAAATTAGCAAAAACACAAGTTGAAATTTATTTGTTTCAAAAACTATTTTAAATTTTAAAAATTTATTTTGAAAATAAGAAAAATTATTTTTTGTCTTTTAATTTTTTTTTTTTTACAGATTGTCTTAATATCTAAATAAATCTTGCTTATATAAAGTTTGAAATGGTACTATTTAAACCCGGAGTTACTTTTTGCTTTTTAAGAAGTTTTTCCTATGAAAACAAGATTTTTATGGCACACATTTTATTTTTTAGTGCATATTTTTAAGTTTTTGAGTGCATATTTTGAATTTTTTAGCGCATATTTTAAGCGCATATTTTCGATTTTTTAGCGCATGAAAATCTCATCCCTACTCATCACCAAAATGTAACATTTTTCGAAAAATGTTTCATATTTGACAAAATTGTAATCCAATTTTTAAAAAGGAGCTAAATGCAATTACCACACTCAAAAAGAAAAATTAATGGAATTCACGTCAGAAATTTTAGTCTTGCAAAATTGCGCAATGTCAAAATTGCAACTTTTTTTTGTTTCTTTGTGAATAAAAGCAATTATATTTATATTAAAATAATTTTCAAATCTTTTCTTGCAACTACGCATCATATAAAAGGTATTAGAAAAATAAAAATTTTATTAAATTTTTTTTTAAAAAAAAAAGTTGCAATGTTGCACTGTTGCGAGGGTCAAAAAATTCTGAAGTGAATACCCTGATTATTTAAAAAGTGGGAAACTTAACTAAATTCAATAATTATTTAGCTCCATTGCCATGTTTTCCTTCTTTTTATCTAAATTTTTCTGAAAAATAAGAAAAAGAAAAAACTAGAAAATGGAAAAAAAATATTTTATTGAGTACATCTCATTTAAAGTTCCGATTGCGGGCAGATCCCATTAAGTTCGGAAGTAATGGGTCCAGACCACCTTTGGCCCAGTCCCATTGGGTCTATTAAGGATCGTCATAGATTTTGATTCAACATATTTGCCCTTTTCGCTCTACCTTGCTTAGTTTTTAAGATACGGGATATTAAGGGCCCAAAAGGCTCTTTAGAATCTTAACGGGATAACAAAAAAACTACGGAGAGATTAAGACGGTCGTGTAAAGAACTACAAAAATGTATTTGGCATTTTTTTGTTTCGGCAAGATTTTCTGAGAAATTAGCATTTTTTAATTTTGGGGAATGCTCAAATTTTTAGATTCAAATTGAGGAGTCCATAGATTGAAAGAGGACCGGAGACTCTTTAGAGATTCTTAGAACCGGAAGTGAACACTTTTTTGCTCTTTCTGGCTTAGTTTTTGAAATTTTTGAAACAGTTTTTTGAAAAAAAAAATGTTCCTCAAATTGCAAAAAATTTACTAAACCTGAAGAAAAAACTTCATCAATTCTAAGAAGATAAATATGATGAACTAATTGGTTGCAAATTATGTCAAATTTTTATTAAATTTTACTAAATTGTGGAAAAAAAACATTTTCCCAAAATTTAGTTAGGCCTTTGTTTGAGTGCAATAATACCGTTTTCGCGTTTGCTTTTTAAAGCCGTGTTTTAATTAAAACACCGTTTTATGGGTTTTTTCATATGTTTTTGAAGGAAGATTGGTGTTTTAGTTAAGCGAAAGTATAGACTACAAAAGCTTTACAAGTAAGATATTGCGGCAACTAATTGTCCAAATGCTCCAAAAAGTCAATCGCAATTTTTTTCAATCAGAGTAAAAGGGCTAACTTGTTGTAATTTGATATAAAATAAGACTTTTAAAAAAGTACTGTTTTTATTTGCAATGTACTTTGTTTTGAGACCAAATGTACTGTTATTCCCTATTTCAAATCTGGTAACCCTAGGTGGGTGCTACTTCAAAGTACCAAAGGCAGCACTGAAAATACATAGATGATTTAGGTGAGTCCAACAAGTTATGGGCTTCCAAAGTTCGGACATCGAATTTAATATCTCTTCTCCAATAATAATCCGATCAGACCAAGATTGGTTTCATTTGAAAGCTTATTCAAATACAGTCGAACCCGGTTATAACGAACTCCGAGGGACCAGTAAAAATAGTTCGTTATAAGCATAGTTCGCTATAAGCGGGCTATATTTTTCATCAACCTAGTTTTATTTCCAAAAAAATAGATCCAATTTTGATTTATTTGATGTTTTTTTTTTGTAAATAAACTACTTATTGAGAAGAAAACATTTAAAATATAAATAAATGTCATAAAAATTATATTAAAAACCAAAAATCTCCAACTTTTTGTGAGTTCGATAAACATGATTGCCGCACATTCTGAAATATTTATGGGAGTTCGTTATAAAAATGTATATACACATGAACTTTTATTCGTGGGACCTTAATAAGTAGTTCGTTTTAACCGAGGATTCGTTATAGCCGAGTTCGTTATAAAAGAAGTATTTTAGGTGAAAATTGATGCCAAAACGTCGGGACTTTAGAATTAGTTCGTTATAACCGAGAATTCGTTATAACCGAGTTCGTTATAACCGAGTTCGACTGTACCTTTTACTTGACATTTGAAACAAAAATTGAATTCATTTACCAATTGTGGCACAAACCTAAATTCTAAGATTCTAAAGAAAATGCGTAAAATTTTAAAATTATGCATTATCAAGGTATTTATTTTTATAGTTTGGCTTACGGCTTAGATATTAAGCTTAAATTTAAGCTTTTATTTGATTATTTAACCCTTATAAAACCGGAGTTATAAACGTTTAACGTTTTTTTTTTATAAATACTAATTTTGTTTATTTTTACGAAAACTTTTCGTGAAGTTACGAAATATGTTGCATTACAATATGGATTAATAAATAAATTACGAAATATTTAGTTAAAATACAAAATATTTTTGTACATATTACGAAGTTTTTTTTACGAAAATATTTCGTAAAGTTACGAAATATTTAGTATAACTACCAAATATTTTGTGGAAAAAAATATTTTAGCAAATATTACAGTCTTTTTTTTGTAAATCCGAATTTCGTAGTTGTAAGTTGCCATAAGTTGCCCAAAAAATTATTAGCCATTTTATCTTGAATTCAAATACGCCTTTTCTTGTAACTTTTGGTTTGTTTATGGCACATCAACGAAAACATTAATACGTCATTTAGAGACAACAACTTCGGTAGTTGTGAACTTGATGTTGGTGGAGTTGGAAGCAAATGGGACCTAATTCATTTGAAATAGAAAGCGTAATCTACAATATTTTCTTGTTGTAAACGTAGCCCGAAAAAATTTCAGCCATCAATAAATGTTTCTGAAAATGTATTTTAAAATGTCGCATATATTTCACATTTGTTGAAAGTGCGTTTGCAACCTCTATTTTTTGAATAGAAGGAACAAATTTTGATAATTCCCTTTTTTAATTGTAAAATCTGTTTCCTTTAGAGATAAATAAATCAAATACCTCGATTTTGCGATTTTTTTTACGAAAAATATTTTGTTAAGTTACGAAATATTTCGTATTTTTTTGGTTAAGAAATGTACTTCGTAAAATAAACAAAATTTGTATTTTTACAAATTTCTAACTTTTTGTAAAATTACAAAAATTTCGTAATATGTAAAATTTTCGTTTATTGTTCAAAAAAAATTTTACAAAATAATACTTCGCATTTCTATGCATGAAATTTTTTGAGTATATATTTTTATTAAAAACATTCTAATTGCTGAGGTTATATTAAAAATATTCTAAAACACGGTGTTATTTTTAGAATTGCTTCTATTAAATTGCAATTGGTATTTAAGGAAATTAACATTTGCTGAATTTAAATGATCATTACTTAAACTTAAATTAATTTTATTTGAATTTCAATAGCTTTTTCAGAATTTTCATTGATCTTTTCTGAATTAAAAGATTAGGAATTTTCGCTCAAAATTTTGTTAAACCATATCATTAAAAAAAATTTAATGGTAGTGATTATTGTCCTCATTCAATTTTTAGAAATAGTCCTGGTAAAAAAGTTTTAAAATTTATTTCTAAATTTTGAACTAAAACAATATCATTGCAGCAATTAAATTTTTTACAATTTTATATTCATTTACGAATGAAAACAAAACAATAAATGTAATCCTTGATTAATATTTTAGGAATTTCATACAAGTGTTTCCTATATTTTTTCAGAATCAAATGTATGTATATGCCTACAAATACATGCATAAGACCATTTACATATGTATGTAGTATTATTTTTTAAAAAGAAATCAAAAATTCCACCGGTATTTTTTTTTTTTTAATAAATTGCTTCAACACAAGTTAACATCATCCGATGAACCCAGCAACACTATTGGTGCGTTTTTTAATTTGCCTCCAATTTAATAATTACAAACACACTTGAATAATAGTCGACTCATAAATGAATAAAAAACATCAAAACGTCTCACACAAACTAGATTTTGGATTATTTTTTAATATATTAATATATGTACTAAATTAAGGAAAAAGTAAACGTAAAGGGCATTTGTACTCAATAACAGAGACTACATATTAAAATATAGTAGTATATTTTTTTAAACACATTTTTTATTTGATTATTTATAAATAATCAAATATACAAATGCATATAAAAAACGAAGAGACATTAAATTGAGACTCTCATCAGCTCATACCGAAAATATACTCACAATTATACAAATTTTGTATAAACAATAGATATCATACGACATCACAACTACTACAATAGTAGTAACAAGCTACTGCTCTTTTAATAAATATGAATTTGTTATGAGCAAAAACAAAATCTTATGTTATTGCCAGATTTATGATTTGAATAAATTACTTTTTTTATCAAACAACAATCCAAATATATGTTAGATCGATCAATCACTAATTACCACCTTCCTCCTCCATATAAATGATGATGTATGTCTAAATGTAGAGATCAAATGGAATAAAACTGCATTCACGGTCTTCATTTCGTGATCCTGTTTCCTTTTAAAAGAACTTCAAAGTCTTATTGGTTTACATTTTGTAAAATATTTTTTAAAATATTTTGTACCTCCCGTATAATGTCTCTATTGATGGCAAATGAAAGAGGAGAATCTTCGCTAATTTTTCCATTTTATTATTATGGGCTATTTGCTAGTTGCAACAAGGAAAATCAAGAGCTAGATTTTTAAAATTATTTTTTTTTTTTTTCAATATAATCTCCTAAAACTTCTATACACTTAGTCCAACGTTTTTCTACCAATTTTATCCCTTGATTAATATATTTTTCGTGAAGCTCCTCAAAATAACACAGTGTAACAAATGAAAAGTGTAATTTTACAAAACAAAACCCTCAACACTTTTTTTTAATTCAGTGCTAGATTTTTTTACACGCATTTGAAGTTGGTGAACTTTCTTTATAAATATAATAATTATTACTTGAAAACTATATATGTGGCGTATACTTAATTTTGTAATTTCCTTTAAATAACAATCATACGCAACGGTGCACAGTGGATTATATTTTATAATTTAGCTATTCAGGAAGTAGGTTTTAGCTAACGTAATTCCAAGTTTAAGTATGGATGCAGAACCTCACATGTCCAATAAGGGCACAACATTTACAGCTGTCCTCACATCTTTTTAGGTAAAACGTTTGTTAGTAAGTTTTTTTTTTAGATTTGGGAACAGGTAGAAGTCAGAGGGAGCTAAATCAGGAGAATAATATGTGTGGTCAAGCTACTTGTACCCAGAAAGTTTTTATTATAATTATAATAATTATTACTTGAAAACTGTTTAAGTGGCGTATACTTAATTTTGTAATTGCCTTTAAATAACAATCATATGCAACAGTGGTTTATTTTTAATAATTTAGCGAGTCAGTAAGTAGGTTTAAGCTAACGTAATTTCCAACTTAAGTATGGACGTTGGACCTCACATGTCCAATAAGGGCACCACATTTACAGCTGTCATTGCATCTTTATGCGAGGAAAAACGTTTGTTAGCAAGGTTTTTTAGATTTGGGAAGATTTGGGAACAGTTAGAAGTCAGAGGGGGCTAAATCAGGAGAATAATATGTGTGGTCAAGCAATTTGTACCCAGAAAACCGTTGCCATGACCTTGCCAACCGATTAAACTGTTTTTGCCTTCTTTGGTACACTTCCACCAGCTTCAGTCTATTGTTTTGATTGTTATTTTGTCTCTTTGCTCCTTTTTTGAACACCTGTTACTATACGAATGAGTTGACATATTATAATAAAATTTAACATGTGTTCATATGACGGATGCAAGTTTCCAATAAACAAAGCCTTTTTCTCTTTTTACCGCCATCTCTAAGTCAGGCTAAAAACATTACGTACTGCCCTCGTATTATCAAGCTTTAATTAAAGCTTAATGGAGTCCAGATTGAGTCAATATTAAAAGCGCTACGATGGCCAAAATGGAAATTGATATTAATAAACGACCTTTTTTTTAGAAAATTTTACTTTTAAGTCGATTTTAACAAAGTTCAAACGTTAAAAATTTAAAAAAATGGTCCAATAGTTTTATCTTTTCTAACGACCCAAGAAATAAAATCGGCATTTTTTTTACCCACAATTCTTTTGACCACACAGAAAAAAATTAAAATGAATTTCAATTACGAAATTCGTTGATTCAATTAAAAAATTAATTGATTTCGGACGTATCACGAAAATGCGCATATTAATTACGCATTTTGTTTGAAAATAGTTTTAAAACTTAATTAAATTGTTAATTGAATCAATTAAAGTTTTAATTGAAAATAAAATGGAAAACCAATTAAAATTTTAATTAAATAAACTAAAAAAAATTAATATAAAATTGAAAATCAATAATATAGATTTATTGATTCACATAAAATGTTTAATTGAAAAAAGACCAAAACTCAATTTAATTTTAAATGTTAAACTTCAAAAAATGCCCTAAAATAAATAAACATAGAATTTTTTTGTTTTATATTATTAAGATTTTTTTTTTCTTTATTAAATATAAACAGTTGGTATAGTTTTGCATAAAAACATTATAGTAGTATTTTAAAATATCAGTAACTATTTAAAATTACATTTTTATTTTTAAATCTTGTTATTGCATGCATTTTTGTCGCTTTAGTAAAGTTGAAACAAAAAAAAAATGTATAATATTTCAATGTGCAAAACACAAGGCAAATGCGTCATATTATTTTTTTGTTTCAACTGTACATATTTCATTAGCAAAACATTTTATCCGCAACGACCACTCGCCTTAAAGAAAACAATGAAACTAAATTTTTTTTGGTGCTGCTACCACCAAAATATACAAAACAATAGTTCAAAAGTTTTTTTTGTTGTTTTTTGCATTTTTATTTTTTCATTGGCTACTAACACTAATGCATGCAAAACCGGTTTCGTTTGTTTATTTTATTTTTGTTTTCAGTAAAGTTAAGAATTCAATTAAAACATTAATTGAATCAATTAAAATGTTTAATTGAAGTTAAATTTAATATCAAATCCATTTTTAATTAAAAAAAAAAATACGATATTATTTTCTGTGCACCAATTTTTTGTGAACAGAAGAAAATGTTATTTTAATTTCATATCTTATTACCAGGGCAAGGGGGTTCATGTAAATACATGTTTGTTGAAGTAAGCCTAAGAACAACGTAAAGTAAATATCTTCGCGAATCGTCGAATTTGCTTTAAAATGGCATTGATTTGTTAGTACATATTTTGGCATATTTTATCTCACTTCGATTTGAAAGGAAAATGCTTTCGAATCGGATTTTCTATTTGCAAATTCAAAGGAAAATGGTTTTCTAAGAACGAAATTTTTTAAAGCTTCACAGTTCTTCTCAAAGTGATGCAAAAAAAGAAAAAAATACAAACTGAATTTTAGGCAAGGGAATATTTATCCCGAATTATAATTTTTAGGCTTTGCCCGCCAAAATATGCCCGATTAGGAAAAAAAAAAATGTTGAACACAAAGTTAGTCCTCTACGAAACTCCAAAGATCGTGCATTTTGATAAGAAAATCGTTTTGTTTGTCAATCAATAGTTGACAATCCGGAAAAAATATTTTGAAAATTTCCATGGAGTAATTATGGCCAAGCTTTGCATTTAAAAGACGGATAGAGATTTTATTTTTTTTTTTCATCAAAATTGCTTATGTATCAAATGGAGTCCAGATTGATTTTGTTTTTTTTTATCAAAATTGCTTATGTATCAAAAAAAAAAAAAAAATCTAAGAAAAAGTATTAGATTCTGAAATATTTTTTTTTTAGAAAAGCCAAAGATTTAGCAAAGGGTATGCAGCAGCTAAAAGTTATAAAGTTGTTCACTTGGCTTTTTTGTGGGCTCAAAAATTGGACCAACATTTTCTATTTGTATACAAAAATTTCACTAATACTTTCACATATTTAAATTAGAATAATAAGAAAATCTAATATGAATCACTAATACTGTCGCATTTTAGAACATTTTGTGACAAAAAATGTTGGTCCGAGATTTGAGATTTCTCCAAAAATTGAATAAGTCTCCACTGCCATCTCTTTCTTTATACTCTTCGAGATTTAGAGCCTATTTTTTTAAGCAGAGTATTAGATTTAATTGATTTTTTTTTAAATAGTCTCAATTTTCAAGAAGATCGAAGGGTGACACCTGGGAGACTTCCCTTGTAAGTACAGTTATAAAAAAAAAATAATAAAAATCGCACGTTTGAATAGAATTTCGATATCTATCGTATACAAGGTTCTGCAAACTTTTTGTATGCCTAAAATTATGCTTTTATAAATACAAGCTTTTTGCATGTTTCTTTTACAACACTTAAACATTAAAAACACCAACAAAATATAGAAAAGCTTGTATTAATCAAAACATAATTTTAGGCAACAAGAAAAAATTAAAAATCGCTCGTTCGACTGGAATTTGAGAATACGCCCACTGGTCTAACAAGGGAAAAATTCAAACCCTTATGAACCGATTTGCCTGAAACTTAAAATATATATACAAGGGACAATTCTAAGGTTGGGGTGTCTCGGCTTATCGGCCATATCGGGGTTCAAAATATGAAGAAATCCGTTTTTTGGATTTTTAGACATTTCTTCTTAAGAAAAAAGAGTAAAAATAAAGACTTTTTTATATTCCAAAAAACCGTTTGTGTTTTTGCCAAAAGCGCTTGTGGTTCATAACACTTCAAGGCTTTTTTCATTGATCATTAAGCAGTTACCCTATATTTCTATAGAAAGCTCCGAATGCTATTTAAGTATTTCTCAAAATCTGGTAACATTCACTTTTAAAAACGAACAAATAAAAACCTGTCTCAGAGTAAAAACTAAATGCACGTATTTATAAAAGCGAAGAGTATTAAACGTTGGTTTTTGCTGTATGTATTTATTAAGATCGTAATGTCATCCAGAAATCTCAATAAAAATCACTCGTCGCTCTTTACAATTATTGACTATAATGCTTTTGTAAAAACGACAACACAATTTAGTTTTCATTTAACTCGTCTAAGGTGTAGATCGAAGCCACCTTTTGAGCTGACTGACCACCATCGGTTGTTCTACCTAATAGTGTGTGAACTTTGTTTTAAACAAAATAAAAAAAAAAGAAATTTTAAACTTTGTACACTCCTCTTTATATTTTAATTTACACCACAATACTGTTTGTTAGCTCGTGAGTTTCTTAAAATATTGTTTTGTGATTTTGGTTTTTAACAGGTTTTAAAAATTGTGTAATGTGTTGTTTACTTTAAAATTCAGTTTAAAATTATTTAACGTTTTTTTTTTTTTGTGTGAAAGAAAGAGAAATTTTTACCGTTGCATTTATGTTGTTGTTTATAATACATAAAAATGTTAATAAAAAAATGTGTATATTAAAATATGTAATATTTTAATTTTTTTTTGTATTTTTCTTCTTTGCAGCATTGTATTTATTTAATTTATTATACTTAACATTTAAACAAAAAAAAAATTTAAAACCATTAAATAAAATATTTTAAAAAGTTAAAAAAAACTATAAAAATGTCAGCAAAGGCTATCAGTGAAGCCACCGGCAAGGATATTTTAAATCGTCATTTAAACGATAACGGTGCCGGTGTACAAACATGTCGTTTTGCTACAGTTAATATGAAAACGGATTGGTCACAATTGGCTGCAGAACAACCATGGTTATTGAGTACGGTAAGTGATTTTTTTTAATAAGTAATATGTAAAATATATCAAAGTTTAGGTACAACAATTTGACAATTAAGAAAAAAAACATTTTTTTTTCTAAATCATCTTTAATGAAGAAATTCAAAAAAAAACTTTAAAACGCAAAACAATACCACATAAAAATGTCCAAATCTTTTTCGGAACTTTTTTAATACGGTATTTACACCAACGAAAACAACTTGTTTTTGAATATTTTTTTGGTTTTTGGCAAAAACTACATAAATTTTCCATACAATTTAAAAACTGCGTTGCCAACTAAAACTGAACAAAAACTAGAATTTAGGTTGTGGTCTATGCTACTATTAATTCAGTGTGAATGTTTTTTTCAATTTTCTTTTGGTAAAAACGAATGTCAAAATAAAAATATTTGTTTTTTTGTTAAATTAATATTCAAATCTTTAAAAAAAGTAAATAAATGTGTAATTTAATTTTTTTAATAACGTGTGGCTATTGTAATTTTGTATTTTTTAGTGAATTTAGAAAATAATTAATTTGATTTGACAAACAAAAACTCTTTTTATTCGGTGTAAACAGTTTGGTTTTCCAAAATGCTTTTTTGCCAAAAACAAGTTAGTTTTTGTTTGGTCTAAACATAGTATAAATTTTTAAGTTCCAAAAACGATTTTTTTTTTTTTTTTTTCAAAATCATGGTTTTTAATGAAACTACCCAGCCAGAAATTGCCAACCGTACCAAAAAAAAAGTACTGGCAAAGCAATTTATTTTTTGTATAGCAAGCTCTTTTTAGTAAAGTACTTGGTTTCACCGAATTAAGTACTTTGCTAGTACATTTTTACCAAACTAAAGGCGGTTTATTTATTTGAAATATTTTTTTTTAATAATTTAATTAAATTTTAACATTTTATTTGGAAACACTTAATTATGTTATAAAGTTATGACAATGGTGCCATTATCAAATTTAGTATAAATACATTTTGATTCTACTATGTGGATACTGATTTCAATGTTATTTTTATCAAATTTGTTTAACATTGTAGAGTCCTATTTCTCTTGATGGTAGTGGAAATTTAAAAAAAAATCGCTACATTCAATGAAAATATTGCCTTTTAAAAATATATCATCACATTTGTATTTAGACAGCTTTCTATTAAAAATGTCAGTAACTTTATTTACATTTTCATTGTCGAGTAAACATACGTTATCTGGATGAATTGTTTTTATTTTAAAACCATTAATGTTAACGAAAGAAAATACAACTCTCGATTCCGAGCTTTCTTTTATATTCCTAGAGTATTTGGAACTTCTATTAAGAGGATGTAGCAATAAATTCGCGAATTTCTTAATTTTTTTTGACGTTTTTGCGAAATTAGCCCCCAAATTGGCTTTGATAAAAAAACTTGCTTTTACAATCATGTTGAATTTTATCATCATGTTATATATGGCAGCACCATTTTTCGAGATAATTTAAGGGTCCATCTTTAAGTAAATAATGTTGGAACCTTACAGAATTAACTGACCAAAAATTATTTTTTTGTACAAATTTTTCGTCAGTTATTTTTTTAAGGTTACCACATTATATAGTTAAAGATGGACCCTTAAGTCATCTTGTAAAATGATTCTGCCATAAAAAAAATTCGCGATTTTTAACATGATGGTCTATATCACATAGATGTTTTTTGTTCACTATTCGTAGTGTTAGGGATGCCTTTATGATCCACTTAAAGCAAATTTTTTATCAAATACCAATTTAGAGGTTAATTTCGAGAGAACCTTGAAAAATGAAGAAATTTTCGAATTTAAGGGCTTAAGATGAAAAGCTTTAAACCAAATTTTACATTTTTTTTGTTAAAAAACAGGCTGGAAATAAGATAATCTTTAATGACATATTGCAAGAAAACTGTACCATACATCAAAAAAAGGAGTACGCCATTGGACTCAGCATGTCTCAAATAAATGGAAATGTTGGTCATACCTCTTATTTTCTAAAATAGTGGTCACTTTTGGCATGCTGTGTTAATATATAATTTATTTAAAATGAAAAAATTAAAAAAAGACTTCTAATGTACAAATTATTAAATAAAAAAATAATTTTATTCGCAATTTTTAATTTTGTAATGGAATATTTTAGTTAAAAAGCTATTTACAAAAAATCTCGGATAATACTTTTCAAAGTACAGGGAAAGCGCTTTTAAAAGTACTTTGCCACTACTAAATGGTGTTATCATTTAGCATCTTAGCAAGTACTAAGAACCCAAAAAAAAGGTACTTTGCCAGTATTAATACTACCTTATTAGGTACTTTGCCAGATCTGGCCCGTATGTATTTTTCTGCCTGGGTATTTACTCAAAAATAAAAACAAAAAATATTTAAAAATTCTTTCGGTACTTAAAAAAATTTTAAAATGTACAATTGTCTTCAGTCACGAGATACAGTGGTTGATAACAAATTAGAAACGTTTCTACTATATATAAGCCCTATTTTCGCATAACCGTATATACGCTTACCCATACAAATTTTAAATTATCCACGCTTATTTTTAACTTGTATAATTATCGGCGTTAAAATGAAGCGTCGATAAAAAGTGATGCCAAGTTCACATTTTTATTGAAATGTCAAAGACACAAACCTTTTTCTTTGTTAATAGCAAATACACAAACCTTTTTCACAGAAGTGATGCCAAGTAAATTTTGTTAAACGTGGATGCGTTTTCGGTTAATCGGTTAATGTTAACATGTATACGGCTATGCGAAAACAGGGCTATAGTTATATATCGTCGAACTATATTCAATAAATGCCAACTCGAAAAAGCTTACTGTTCAGGAGAGCTAAAAAACTAGTTATTTCGCGTATTATTGCAAAAATAAACAATGTACCTTCCACAAGATGGTTTAAATATTCTAAACAATTTTTACCTATGCAAAATTTTCATATTTTGCACTTGTTTGCATATTTTTCAGAGATGGCATTTATTACTATATCAAAAAACAAATATTTTTTTAGAGTTGGCATATTTTGTCGGAAAATAAAAATACATTTTTTTTGTTTTTTTATTTTTTTTTTGGTTTTTGTTATCCTTAGTACGGTAATTGAAAAACTGAACAAAAAATTAAAAATCTTTGCATATTTTTAAAAGCTACTAGCTCCGAAAGCCTTTTAATCTCAGGGTGGTCAACTTTGGCACTCTGTAACTCACGCTGTATTGCAATAGGGTCACTCCAAACCAGCTATTTTGAAAGCTTATATCATTGACTTTATTTGACCCATTCATAATGTTTCAATCTGATAAATAGTTTGAAAGTTACATAAATATAAGCAATTTTTTTTTTTGCAAACACTATTTACCGATATTTTTAAAATGGCAATATCTCGAGAACCAGTCATTAGATATCAAAATCTTTACAAGATTCGTGTTTAGCATGGCAAATGCAATAAGATATGTGGTCTATTTAAAAAAAAAAAAATTTGGAAATTTACAATGGGAGTTGGCATTTATTTCCACCAAAAAAATATGTACTTTGAGTTAGCAGAATAACAAAAATGGATGTAAAACGACAACAAATTATTTTTTTGCTCTGAAATTTTTATGGCAGATAGGTATTACATAGGGGAGCTATTTGCCATCGGAAACTCATTTCCGTCAAATTTGAGTTGGCATCATCGGCGTATCCAGAGGGGGGGCCCAACAACAACAAAAAAAATATTTTTTTATATGTATTGAAAAACACAAATCTCACGAAAAAAACAACAATTTTTTTGTTGTTGTTGTTGTTGGGCCTTGAAAAACCAGTCCTGCATACGCCGTTGGTTGGCATATTTTGAATATAGGTTCACGATATATATAGTATAACTATAGTTATATGCAATTTATTTAAGACAAAGTTAACAATACTCAACGTTATTATTATCAAAAGAGTATAATTCAAAAATATGTTATGTAGGTAATTTTTAAAGCTTTAATTTAAGCTTGATAGCGGCCAGATTGAGTAAATAATAAATGTGTTACGAGGGTCGATCTGGAAAATGAAATTATAGACATTTTTCAAGTCGATTTTATCTAAGTTCAAACATTAAAAATTTAAACATTGTCCCATAGTTTTTATTCAGTAATCAACTAATTTGTCCAACAACTCAAACAAAAAATGAAATTTTTTAAATTCATTAGAAGAAATTCACATTTTTGACCTCTTATTGTTTATTAATATTAGTACAGCTAAGAGTATGGTAATGAGATATTAAAATAATTAAAATTTTTCTTTGTTTACAAAAAAATGGAGGTAAAAAAATGTGGATTTCTTCTACTGAATTTAAAAATATTAATTTAAAAATATTAATATTAATGGCAAAAAATTTTCAAAATTTTTTTCGTAACTTTAAAAATTTTTTTTTTTTCTTAAAGCATTTTTAAAAAAATGTTATTCCCAAACGCAAAAAAATGCAAACAATTGTGTCTGTAATCTTTTCGGGACTAAGAAACTATTTAAAAACTTGTATTTATTTCCCCCAAAATCATGATTTTTTTAATTAATTTTTTTTTTTTCACTTCTCACGTGATAGGTGATTTTGGATCGACTGATACCTTTTTTTCCTACAGGGAATTTATTATGCCGTCGTTTCCAGAAGGCTTAATTTAATGTCAACTTTGAAATATAAAAGACATACATGTGAATTTTTAATTGGCATTGAATTTTCATTGGCATTAGTTGGAACTAATGTCAATGCCAAAAAAAGCATTAGCATTTATTGCCAATGAAATTTTGTGGCATTGGCATTTTTTGTACTAATGCCAATGAAACGGCACAAATGCCTAAAAAAACTATTTACAATTGATAAAAAAGGCAACAAATAGATCTTTTAAAAAAAAAACTTAAAATGGCGATATCTCGAAATCTAAGACAGATAGAGCAAAATGGAGGACATTTTTGGTTCTTTGGATCACCATACTTTCGCGGGTCCTCTTCACATGTGTGGACCCCAATGGGTCCTAACTTTGAATCCAATATGTACTCATTCATATCTCGGTAAATATTGCCGACACAACAAAAAATGAAAAGCATTTTTGTAGCTCTTGGTTTCTGCCAATACTCGAAAACCCTCAGAGCAATAGTTATTTAGTTATTCAGTTTCTAAAATTCTCAAGACCCTATTGGGCCCCTAAATTACAGTACCTGAAAAACTAAGCAAGCTAATGCTAAAGGTATGTGAATTTTAAAATTTTCGGGAGTGCCAATTTTTTAGATTCAAAATTTGGAGCTATTAGGGTTCACACATGTGAAGAGCATCGGCGAAACTATGGAGATTCAAAGAACCAAAAATGCCCTCCATTTTGCTCTATCTTTAGTTTTCGAGACACATGTGAAGAGCACCGGCGAAACTATGGCGATTCAGAGAACCAAAAATGCCCTCCATTTTGCTCTATGTGTCTTAGTTTTCGAGATAAAGCCATTTTAAGTTTTAACCAAAAAAAAAAAAAAAATACAGCTCGCTGACGTAAATACAACATTTAATATTGCTAATGCTTTGTTTTCATTTAGGCATTTATTAATGCCAATGAAATTTTTTATAATTGGCATTACTAATGCTACTAATTCCTTAACGGGTATTGGCATTGATTGAAACAATGCCAATGCTAAAAATTTTATTGACATTAGTTTCAATATAATGCCAATGAATTCGTCAATTAATTAGTCCATTTATTTAATTAGTCCCATGTATGATAAAAGAAAATCTTCCATATAAATTCCAAAAAGAATTATTAAAAAATCTTTACATTTTTTCCGATAATTTTGCAAATATTTAAGGTCAATGTTAAAAGTTGTTGTAAAAGTTTTTTTTTTTATATATGAAATAAAATGCAAAACTATTTACAACGAACGCACAGGAAGTAATGAAATGCATAATTAGACCATACTAATGTGTTTGTTGTAATAAATTTTGGACTTCGCAATTAGCAAGGTAAACAATTTCTGACGTGAATATACCAGCGACATTCACTACTTACAGCATATTAATTTTAATTATTTACTTTATAAACTTGGGTAAAAGGCTTTACTTTACTTGGGTAAAAGGCAAAAAATTGGTTACCTCATATGACATCGCTACGTTAAAGTAATGAACATTATTGGTATTCAGAGTCTTGCTTGCCAGCCCTGGCACTGGTGGTAAAAGAGCACTTTTCAAAATTACTTTTCAAAATACATGAGTGGTATTCAGAGTCTTGCTTGTCAGCCCTGGCACTTGTGGTAAAAGAGCACTTTTTAAAATTACTTTTCAAAATACATGTATTTTTTGAAAGAAGTACTCTTTTGCTACATTGCCAGGGCTGGCAACAAGACTCTGAATACCTCTATGTATTTTTTGAAAGAAGTACTCTTTTGCTACATTGCCAGGGGTGGCAACAAGACTCTGAATACCTCTATTGAAATTGGGAGGTAACCACTTACGCATATTTTGAAATTTTTCTGGGTAAATACGCGTTTTGATAAATTAGAGAATAACAGGGCAGTATTTTTTCCTCGTCATTTGGTATGGGGGGAAATATCCCTTTTTTACCACATTTTTTTTTTGCAAGAAAAGAAATAGCCCTAAAATTGCTGACGTGAATTCCATTAATGTTAGAAATTTCCCCTGTTGCAAAAAACATTTTGAACGATTTTTAATTATTTTTTTTTGTATAAAGCCAAATGCTGAATACCACTAATGTGTACAAATACCTACCCAGGCAGAAAAATACATACGGGCCAGATCTGGCAAAGTACCTAATAAGGTGGTATTAATACTGGCTAAGTACCTTTTTTTTGGGTTTTTAGTACTTGCTAAGATGCTAAATGATAACACCATTTAGTAGTGGCAAAGTACTTTTACAAGCGCTTTCCCTGTACTTTGAAAAGTATTATCCGAGATTTTTTTAAATATCTTTTTAACTAAAATAATCCATTACAAAATTAAAAATGTATGAATAAAATTATTTTTTATTTAATAATTTATACATTAGAAGTCTTTTTTTAATTTTTTCATTTTAAATAAATTATATATTAACACAGCATGACAAAAGTGACCACTATTTTAGAAAATCAGAAGTATGACCAACATTTCCATTTATTTGAGACATGCTGAGTCCAATGGCGTACTCCGTTTTTTGATGTATGGTACAGTTTTCTTGCAATATATCATTAAAGAATATCTTATTTCCAGCCTGTTTTTTAACAAAAAAAAATTTAAAATTTGGTTTAAAGCTTTTTATCTTAAGCCCTTAAATTCGCGAATTTCTTCAATTTTCAAGGTTCTCGCGAAATTAACCTCTTAATTGGTCTTTTATAAAAAACTTGCTTTTGGTGAATCATAAAGGCATCCCTAACACTACGAATAGTGAACAAAAAACATCTATATGATATGGACCATCATGTTAAAAATCGCATTTTTTTTATAATATACCGGAATCATTTTAATGATGATTTAAGGGTCCATTTTTAAGTATATAATGGGGGAACCTTAAGCAATTAACTGATCAAAAATTTGTCCAAAAAAGTTTTCATTTGCAAAAGTTATCTTAACAAAAACTACAAAAACTACGACTAAACGTAGTAAAACTGCATTTACAGTTTTTCATTTCGTGATCCTGTTTCCTTTTAAAAGGACTTCCAAGTTGAAGAGGATTAAATTTTTATAAAATATTTTTTAAATATATGTCATTGTACATTTCCTGGGATGCCACTAGCAAATAAAAGAGTAGGATCTCCGTCAATTTTCCCATTTTTATATATTTAGAAATCAGGAAAAGTTGCGGTAATGTCCCTTCATATTTTTTCCTAAAATATCATTTAAAATTTTTAACAAAATATTTTGATAATATTTGAAGGGACATTTATTACATCCTTTTTGCTGACATGGACAAATAAAAAAATAAAAAAATTTGCTAAGATTCTCGTATTTCATTTGCCATCAATAGTGACACTATAAGACAAGTACATACATATATTTAAAAATATTTGAAAAAAATGTTATCCTTTAAAACTTTGAAGTACTTTCAAAAGGATACAGGATCACGAAATGAAAAATTTTAAATGCAGTTTTACTCCATTTGACTCTACATTTAGACGTATATCATTCGGTTCATGTTTAATATTGGCTGCCGGACGGTGTAATTTTTGTAAGCAAACACTAAAATAATAATTTTTGTTAATTTTTGGTCAGTTAATTGTTTAAGGTTACCACATTATATAATATACTAAAAGACGGACCCTTGAATTATCTCGTAAAATGATGCTGGCATATAAAAAAAAGTTTTTCGAGATTTTCAACATGATGGTAAAAGCAAAGTTTTATGTGCTAATATCGCAAAAAACATCAAAAAATGGAGAAATTCGCGAATTTATTGCTACATCCTCTTAATAAATGTTCTAAATACTATCTAGGAATATTAAAGAAAGTCGGTACCCACAAAGTAGAATCAAAGTGTATTCTTACTAAATTTGATAATGACACTATTGCAATAACTTTACAGCATAAATGAGTGTTTTAAAATGTTAAAATTTAATGAAATTATTAAAAAAAATATTTCAAATAAGAAAACCGCCTTTAGGTTGTTAAAAAAGTACTGGCAAAGTTCTAAATTCGGTAAAACCAAGTACTTTACTAAAAAGAGCTTGCTATACAAAAAATAAATTACTTTGCCAGTACTTTTTCTTTGGAACGGTTGGCAATTTCTGGCTGGGTATGTTTAAGTTACACCCAGCCAGAAATTGCCAACCGTTCCAAAGAAAAAGTACTGGCAAAGTAATTTATTTTTTGTATAGCAAGCTGTTTTTAGTAAAGTACTTGGTTTTACCGAATTTAGAACTTTGCCAGTACTTTTTTAACAACCTAAAGGCGGTTTTCTTATTTGAAATATTTTTTTTAATAATTTCATTAAATTTTAACATTTTAAAACACTTAATTATGCTGTAAAGTTATTGCAATAGTGTCATTATCAAATTTAGTAAGAATACACTTTGATTCTACTTTGTGGGTACCGACTTTCTTTAATATTCCTAGATAGTATTTAGAACATTTGTTAAGAAGATGTAGCAATAAATTCGCGAATTTCTCCATTTTTTGATGTTTTTTGCGATATTAGCACATAAAACTTTGCTTTTACAATCATGTTGAAAATCTCGAAAAACTTTTTTTTATATGCCAGCATCATTTTACGAGATAATTCAAGGGTCCGTCTTTTAGTATATTATATAATGTGGTAACCTTAAACAATTAACTGACCAAAAATTAACAAAAACTATTATTTCAGTGTTTGCTTACAAAAATTACACCGTCCGGCAGCCAATATTAAACATGAACCGAATGATATACGTCTAAATGTAGAGTAAAATGGAGTAAAACTGCATTTAAAATTTTTCATTTCGTGATCCTGTTTCCTTTTGAAAGTACTTCAAAGTTTTAAAGGATAACCTTTTTTTCAAATATTTTTAAATATATGTACTTGTCTTATAGTGTCACTATTGATGGCAAATGAAATAGAATCTTAGCAAATTTTTCCATTTTTTTATTTGTCCATATCACCAAAAAGGATGTAATAAATGTCCCTTCAAATATTATCAAAATATTTTGTTAAAAATTTTAAATGATATTTTAGACAAAAATATAAGGGGACATTACCGCAACTTTTCCTGATTTCTAAATATATAAAAATGGGAAAATTGGCGGAGATACTACTCTTTTATTTGCTAGTGGCATCCCAGGAAATGTACAATGACATATATTTAAAAAATATTTTATAAAAATTTAATCCTCTTCAACATGGAAGTCCTTTTAAAAGGAAACAGGATCACGAAATGAAAAACTGTAAATGCAGTTTTACTACGTTTAGTCGTAGTTTTTGCAGTTTTTGTTAAGATAACTTTTGCAAATGAAAATTTTTTTGGACAAATTTTTGATCAGTTAATTTCTTAAGGTTAACCCATTATATACTTAAAAATGGACCCTTAAATCATCATTAAAATGATTCCGGTATATTATAAAAAAAATGCGATTTTTAACATGATGGTCCATATCATATAGATGTTTTTTGTTCACTATTCGTAGTGTTAGGGATGCCTTTATGATTCACCAAAAGCAAGTTTTTTTAAAAGACCAATTAAGAGGTTAATTTCGCGAGAACCTTGAAAATTGAAGAAATTCGCGAATTTAAGGGCTTATGATGAAAAGCTTTAAAACAAATTTTATTTTTTTTTTGTTAAAAAACGGGCTGGAAATAAGATAATCTTTAATGATATATTGCAAGAAAACTGTACCATACATCAAAAAACGGAGTACGCCATTGGACTCAGCATGTCTCAAATAAATGGAAATGTTGGTCATACTTCTGATTTTCTAAAATAGTGGTCACTTTTGTCATGCTGTGTTAATATATAATTTATTTAAAATGAAAAAAATAAAAAAGACTTCTAATGTATAAATTATTAAATAAAAAATAATTTTATTCATACATTTTTAATTTTGTAATGGATTATTTTAGTTAAAAAGCTATTTAAAAAAATCTCGGATAATAATTTTCAAAGTACATGGAAAGCGCTTGTAAAAGTACTTTGCCACTACTAAATGGTGTTATCATTTAGCATCTTAGCAAGTACAAAAACCCAAAAAAAATTGGGTAACTGGGTAACTGCCCAGGCAGAAAAATACATACGGGCCAGATCTGGCAAAGTACCTAATAAGGTAGTATTAATACTGGCAAAGTACATTTTTTTAGGGTTTTTAGTACTTGCTAAGATGCTAAATGATAACACCATTTAGTAGTGGCAAAGTAATTTTAAAAGCGCTTTCCCTGTACTTTAAAAAGTACTATCCGAGAATTTTTAAAATTGCTTTTTAACTAAAACAATCCATTACAAAATTGAAAATGTATTTAATAAAACATTTTTTTATTTAATAATTTGTACATTAGAAATCTTTTTTTTTAATTTTTCTATTTTAAATAAATTATATATTAATTACACAACATGACAAAAGTGACCACTATTATAGAAAATAAGAGGTATGACCAACACATTTCCATCCATTTGAGACATGCTGAGTCGAATGGCGTACTCCGTTTTTCGATGCATGGTACAGTTTTCTTGACTTGTAGCAATGTTTCTTATGGAAATTTGGTTTAAAGCTTTTCATCTTAAGCCCTTAAATTCGCGAATTTCTTAATTTTTCGAGGTTCTCGCAAAATAAACCTCTAAATTGGTATTTGATATAAAAAAACTTGCTTTTAGTGGATCATAAAGGCATCCCTAACACTACGAATAGTGAACAAAAAACATCTATGTGATATAGACCATCATGTTAAAAATCGCGAAAAACTTTTTTTTTATGGCAGAATCATTTTACAAGATGACTTAAGGGTCCCTCTTTAACTATATAATGTGGAAACCTTAAACAAATAACTGACGAAAAATTTGTCCAAAAAAATAATTTTTGGTCAGTAAATTCTGTAAGGTTGCAACATTATTTACTTAAAGATGGACCCTTAAATTATATCGAAAAATGGTGCTGCCATATACAACATGATGATAAAATTCAACATGATGGTAAAAGCAAGTTTTTTATCAAAGACAAATTTAGGGGCTAATTTCGCAAAAACGTCAAAAAATGAAGAAATTCGCGAATTTATTGCTACATCCTCTTAATAGAAGTTCCAAATACTCTCTAGGAATATAAAAGAAAGCTCGGAGTCGAGAGTTGTATTTTCTTTCGTAAACATTAATGGTTTTAAAATAAAACCAATTTATCCAGATAACGTATGTTTACTCAACAATGAAAATGTAATTAAAGTTACTGAAATTTTAAATAGAAAGCTGTCTAAATACAAAGGTGATGATATATTTTTGAAAGGCAATATTTTCATTGAATGTAGCGTTTTTTTTTTAATTTCCACAACCATCAAGAGAAAAAGGACTCTACAATGTTAAACAAATTTGATAAAAATAACATTGAAATCAGTATCCACATAGTAGAATCAAAATGTATTCATACTAAATTTGATAATGACACCATTGTCATAACTTTATAACATAATTAAGTGTTTTCAAATAAAATGTTAAAATTTAATTAAATTATTAAAAAAAAATATTTCAAATAAATAAACCGCCTTTAGTTTGTTAAAAAAGTACTAGCAAAGAACTTAATTCGGTGAAACCAAGTACTTTACTAAAAAGAGCTTGCTATACAAAAAATAAATTGCTTTGCCAGTACTTTTGTTTTGGTACGGTTGGCAATTTCTGGCTGGGTAGTTATCGCTTGTATATTTTAAAATCGCCCCAAAATTACTGAATTTTAAATACTTTTATTATATTTTTTTTTAAGTTTTTATTGTATTTTATTATTTCTTATTTCTTCTTTTTGTTTGCATTGAACTTGACATTTGGTTTAGTTTTCTTTCAGCTTTTAAATATTTTATTTTTTTTTGCTTTTGCGTTAATGACATCAATAGACTTTTGTAAACAATATGTTAATAGCAGTAGTGACGTTAATTATAATTACATACTTCCCTCGTCTTACACGATATTTCTTTTTGAAACGTGACTTGCATGGAAAAGCAATCTAGACTTGTGCTTAATCGTTCAATTGAGTGAGCGCTCATTCTCGTTCATTTCAGATAAAAGACCTAGTTCGTTCATCTAGTTCAATCGCTCTTTTGGCTTTTTCGTTCAACAGTTCGTGAACGAATCATTTTGATCATGTCTGTTGGTCGTTCATCTAGTTCAAATCAGTCAATTTTGGTTTCCGTTCAACAGTTCGTGATCGAATCATTTCGATCATGTCTGTTATTTTGGCTTTCGTTCAAAAAATACAAAAATGTTGAATAGGTTAGGTTGAATGGGCGTTCGCCATTTGGCGAATTCACAATTTTTGTAAAAAAAAAACACATAAATGATGAGAAAGCGTGCCAAAAGAGGAGAAAAACTAACGCCTAATGACAAAATTAACAACAAAAACTGAACGACCGAACTGAAAGATCAAAATGAAGTAATGACCAATTGAGCTGAATGAACTAAAAGACCTATAAGAGCTGAAATGAACGAACTAGATAAACCGCTCAGTTAAGTCAATAGTTCAATTTAACTAGTTCGTTCGAGAACGACACAACTCTACAGCAATCATACTTTTGGCATAATATTTCGTTGTTATTATCAAACGACTGTTATTTAAAAAAATTACCTATAGGTAATTTAAAAAGCTTTAATTTAGGCTTAATGGCGTCCAGATTAAGCAAATAATAAATGTGCTACGAGGTTCGATCAGGAAAATGAAATTATTTATAGACATTTTTCAGAAAATTTTTTAAAAATATTTCCAGGTCGATTTCTTCGAAGTTCAAACATTATAAACTACTACGACTATTATTTTAAAAAATTACCTATAGGGAATTTAAAAAGCTTTAATTTAGGCTTAATGGCGTCCAGATTAAGCAAATAATAAATGTGCTACGAGGTTCGATCAGGAAAATTAAATTATTTATAGACATTTTTCAGAAAATTTTTTAAAAATATTTCCAGGTCGATTTCTTCGAAGTTCAAACATTATAAATTTTAAAAAAAGTTCCAATAATTTTTATTCAGTGGTCAAATGATTTTTTCAACAACCCAAACAAACAGTAACATTTTTTAAGTACAGTAGAAAAAATCCACATTTTTTGACCTCTAATTCTTTTGACCACCAATTTTTTGTAAGTCATAAAATTTGTACTTTATTTGCACTTTTAATAATTTTTTTATACCCTCCACTTAGTGATAGAGGGTATATATAAGTTTGTCATTCCGTTTGTAACTCATCGAAATATCGGTCTGGGACCTATAAAGTATATATATTCATGATGCCCGATCGATTTTAAGACATTCTAGCGATGTCCGTCTGTCCGTCTGTCCGTCTGTCCGTCTGTCTGTCTGTTGAAAATGCTCTCGCGGACAAAATATTACACAGAGATGACTGAAACTTAACATATATATTGGAAGTTCTCCCGAGAAGTTTGGTATTGCATTTGAGCGATATCGGTTCAGCGGTTCAAAAGTTATGAACGAAAATGTAAGCACACCTCAAAAATTTCAGTACATTCAACATAACCTAAAAACACAAAATGCTTTAATTCGGCTTCTGGTTGACATATGTGAACATAATTGAGCACCAAATGGTATTTAAACAAGTACAAACATATTTTTTGACAAAAAAAGAAAAAAATCGCGGATTTTTTTTTTTACCAAAATTTTTTTTCGCGGAAATTTTTTTTCAATTTTTTTTTTCAAAAGTATTTTCCTTTTAAATAAAGTTGTTTGCAATAATCTTTTTGAAATTGTGGAGGGTATCACTACATTCGGCAGGGCCGAATTTAACTTTTTTACTTGTTTTTAATTATACTGAATCGTTAACATTTTAAGGACGTAAATTTCATAAATTTGTGTTGTTTAAAACCATATAAAAGTGTGATTTTTAAAGAAAACAAAAAGCATTTTTTTCAATTCCTCTTTCAATCTTCGTTCTATTAATCCCAAAAAAATTGTATTTTTTGAAAAAGTACTCTTTTGCTACATTGCCAGGCCCGCCAACAATACTCTGAATGTATCTAATACAAACATCAATCAGTTATTGGTTTAAAAAAAATATTTATAACTTAATTATACAAATAAAAATTTAAAAAATATTGCTTCTTATTTTGTAACTAACTACTGCTATAACTGTAGTAATCATACCAATATGTTATCATTATAATCTGAATACCTCTAATGATTTATAATAATACTTAACTAATAAATATTAAAAAAAGGCGAATTTTCCAAGTAAGTTTCATAAGCAATTACGACTACTTAAAATAATTGCTGTGTTTTTACACATTTGGGTTTATTAAGTTTTGCTAATATCAAAAATTCGAGCTTTTCGATATTCCTATTTTGAAACGCTTATTATGGTATTCACTTTAGGAATCTTTACCCTTGCAAAAGTGCAAGATTGCAACTTTTTTTCAAAAAATGTTGATTGAACTTTTACACTTTTCTTTTAAATTTTTCATGATGCGCCCTTTTTCAATAGTTTTATTGTTGCTACTCTTTACAAAATATCCTGCAGTTGCAATTTTGTTATTTCGCATTTTTGCAAGACTAAATTTGCTTACCTAAATTCCATTAATCAGGGTATTAACTTCAGAAATTTTTTACCCTTGCAACAGTGCAATATTGCAACTTTTTTATTTAAAAAATTTTCAATAAATTTTTTATTTTTCTATTAACTTTTATATGATGCGTCGTTGCAAGAAAAGATTTGCAATTTATTTTAATCGTAATACACTTGCTTATATTCACAAAGGAATAAGCAAATGAAGTTACAATTTTGACATTGCGCAATTTTGCAAGACTAAAATTTCTGACGTGAATTCTATTAATATGTATTTTCCCATGAATTTTTTTTTTTTTTTTTTAATGTTTATACAATTAAATATTTAATAAACACAATAATTTAAAAGTATATTTTAAATTATCTTCATCATAACTTTTGTTATTTTATTTTTTTTGATTGTTTGCTCTTTCTTATCTTGCATATAAATTCTATGTTTTTTTTGCCGGCCGGTTATTGCTATTGTTTAGTCATATATTTTGAATTCCATGTCTTTAGAAAACACTTAAAAATAACAAAATAAAGTCAAGGTCTTTTTTACCTATTTTACACCATTTAAATTTTATTTTTTAAGCTAAGGCAGAAAAAAGACAAAAAATCATAAGGGGATTGATTTTATCCCGAATACACGTGTTAAAAAATGCTCAACGCGCTTTGAAACCCATTTGTAAGCCACAAAAATATTTTTGTCAATAAAAAAAATTTTACAATTTAAAACATAAAAAATTGCACTCAAAAATATTTGTTTACTCGAAATAAAATATTTCTCTCAAAATTTTTTAACATAAAGGATATTGTGAAGGGTATTCATGGATTCGGTCAAGTCGAATTTAACTTTTTAACTTGTTTAAAATCGAAAATTTTTTAATAAGATTTTTTTTTTTAATTTAGGGCGGATTACTGCTAACTGTCGATTAAACAGAGCCTTATGTCAAAGTTTGTATGAAAAGTTAAATATAACGGCGAGTTATTTTATAACGGAGCATTGAGTAATTCGACCTTATTTGAAAATAGTGTAGTTCGTGCTCAACAGCTGGGCATATTAGAGTATAAAGTTCCAATTATGTGCTAAGCTATCATGCCATACCCTAACATGAATAAAACATACCACGCCATAATAATCGTGTTGTTCAAATATTAACTAACGTTCTATAATTTTTTCAGCATGAGATTTATATTATTTGTTTATTATTAACCCATAAATGCATTATAGCTTTTTTTGTTCAAAAACTATTAGAAGTCCTTCTTGAGATCTTTAATAAATTCCACAAACCAATTTCTTTTATATAAAACTAGCAGGCCCGCCCGGAACTTTGTCACCGGTAATATTAAAAAAAGTATTAAAGAAGGATCAGGATTAAAGTCCCCATTTCTAAAATTCTCCCTTGCAGAATCTTTATTTTATTAAATTTTGGTTGTGTTAGTCTTTCATAAAAACCCCCCATTTAGCCCGGAATCATGTTCGTTTCGGTAAACAATTTTCTTAAAAATTTGCAAGCCCTTATATCGTAATTATTGAAATCATGTCATTCCCCGTAGCATTTCATTTCGTTCTCCGTTCTATTGCATTTCGTTCCCTGTTCTATTCATACCAATTCATTGAATTCCAATTCATTTCGTTCCATGTAGGCTTCACTCCTTTCTGTATAACATAAGTTAAAGAAATAAAAACATTTTAGAGTCGTTATCCCAATTGTTATAAAAAGTACCATATTACCTTACCTCAACCAATTGTTGACTCCTTTTAACCCTTAAAAATTTTAATTTAATAATATTTATGTCCTTCTCTTCATTGTTAATTCTGCTGGAAGGTTTCAGGGAATAGTAAAAGTACCACAGTACAATAATTTACCTTTATAATAAAATCTAAATTTCCAGAAGGTTCTTTTTCATTATGAATTTTTGAGCTGGAGGATCCCACATTTCAAGTTTCTATCACCAATATTTCAGGAGATAGAAAAGGTTACAATGTTCACTACTTTTCACCTCTTTGGGCGTGGTCGATGAATCCTAACCTGGAGGAGCACTTTAAATATTGGTAAAAACATTTTTTAAATCGCATGAGTAGTTTCAAAGATATTTAAATTTTAAGTTTTTTTCCAAAAGTGGGCGTGGTCGATTGAATCCAGCATGTCTAACATGAAGGACCATTCCAGGTATGCATTGGTAAACAAAAATATTAAATCGGTTTAGTAGTTTTGGAGATTTTTAAATTTTACGTTTTTTGACAAAAAGTGGGCGTGGACGATTGAACCCAGTATGTCTATAATGAAGGAATATTCCAAGTATGCATTGGTAAAAAATATTGAAATCGGTTTAGTAGTTTTGGAGATTTTAATGTTTTTGAATTTTACGTTTTTTGGCAAAAAGTGGGCGTAGAAGTAGGCGTGGTCGATGAAACCTAGCCTATGTCCGTCCTGGAAGAACACTCTAAATATTGCTGAAAACTTTTTTGAAATCGGATGAGTAGTTCCGGAGATTACTTTCTACAAACAAACAAAAAAACATACAAACATTACCTCTTTATAATATTAGTATAGATAAATAAAATTTATTTAACACAAAATGTGAACAATTTAAAAGTTTGAAAACGAATGAAAAATATTTAGACAAAACAAAAAGTTTACATAAAATATTTTTCAAAGACAACTAAAATATTCATGTTGAATGGAAAAGTATTTTCTCAACAAAGTATATTTCTAACACTCCTCCTCAACATGGATATTCGTTACAAAAACAATTATTTTAAATTCATCAAATTAAGAAATTTTACATGTTTGGCCTTTGCCAAATTTTTGGTAAAAATATCCGCAATCATGTTTTCAGTTGGACAGTAATTCAGCTCAACTTCTTTCGACTGAACGACTTCTCTTATGTGATGATATTTGATGTCGATGTGTTTGCTTCTATTATGATACACTGGATTTGTGGCCAATTTCAAAGCGCCTTGATTATCAACATTAATTACCACACTTTCATCCTTCCAAAACCCAAGCTCTTGCAAAAGTCTTCTTAAATAAACCGCTTCTTTTGATGCATTGGAAACCGACATGTATTCAGCCTCTGTGCTGCTAAGTGCTGTTGTAGGTTGTTTTTTAGATTCCCAGGAAATTGCACAGTTGCCAAGATAAAATACAAATCCGGAATATGATTTTCTATCTGCTGAACAACCACCCCAGTCTGCATCGGCATAGCCCACTAGATTTTTGCTACCACTGGAAAATTTAAGTTTTAAATTATATGTACCTTTTAAGTAACGTAAAATATTTTTAGCAGCTTTAAAATGCTCCACATGCGGATTAGCATTCCTTTGTGCCAATTTCGAAACAGAGTGAAGTATATCTGGTCTTGTTGTCAGAGCTAAATACAACAAAGCACCGATAAGTGATTGATATGAAGTTGTATCAACCTTTTCACAATCTTCATTACAACTTATTTGATACCCAGGAGTTAATGGTATAGATGACGGCTTACAATTTTCCATATTGTATTCTTGTAGCAACTCTTTGATGTATACTTCTTGACTTAGTTCGATGTTACCAGTTTCACCATCTCGCCGTACCTCCATACCCAAGAAATGTTCTAACAAACCTTTATCTGTTATTTCAAATTCTTTACTTATTTGGGATTTCATCTTCAAAATTTCGTTTTTATCTTTACAGCCAATAATTATGTCATCCACATACACAGCTACTACTAGTAAATTTCCATTTCTTACCATTTTGTATAAACATGGTTCGTTTACGCATCTTTGGAAACCCATCTTACATAGCACTTCGTTGAGTTTTGTATTCCACTCTCTGCCAGCGTGTTTTAAACCATACATATTTATGAAGACGTAGAACCATTTTAGGATTTGAGTCATCTTTAAAACCCTCTGGTTGTTGCATATATATTTCGTCATGTAATTCGCCATTTAAGTATGCTGTAACCACATCCAATTGATGTAAATGCATTTTATGCTCTACTGCTAATGCCAATAACATTCTAATTGTTGCATATGTAACTACAGGCGGAAAAGTTTCTTTATAATCTATGCCATACCTCTGACTGCAACATTTTGCGACGAGCCTTGCCTTGTAACGAACTACTTCTCCTTTCTGATTTTTCTTCAAAGTATAAACCCACTTACATTTTATTGCCTTGTGACCAGCTGGAAGTTCTTCGAGGGACCATGTTTCTTTTTGTTGCAAAGACGACATTTCTTTTTTCATAGCTGCTTGCCATTTTTCGCAATTTTTACTGGATAATGCTTCTTTATAAGTTTTTGGAACTTGCTCCAGTAATTGCGACATTTTGGACCATCACTTTGTGGGCGTAGAAATAAACAATAATACAAATGCCATAATTTTTTTTATAATTGCATTACAAAAGCGCAAATATAATAAACGTTTATCGCTAGGGAATGGTGTCTCCCCAACACCCCATCTTAACCTCACCTCCTCTCGTTTGTGTTACAAAGAAAAAGTAGAAGGCGAAATTTTAAGTAAACTATGATAAAAATAATTAAATTCATTGCATTACTTATTCCAATTTTAAATATACAGTTAAATAATAAGTAGTCATCGAAATGCAGAATTATTTTTTCTCAAAAAAATTTAGCTTGAAGACCCGCTTGAATCATTAGAGGGTTAAAAACAATCTGTTGTTGTTTAATTTGTGTTACTATCGTACGTTTTTTACGTTTATAACCTCCACTCTAAGTGATAGTGGGTATATATAAGTTTGTCTTTCCGTTTGTAACAACTCAAAAAATCGGTCTAGTATAATATAATCATAATACTCGATGAGTTTTAAGTCGATCTAGCGATGTCCGTCCGACTGTCTGTCTGTAGAAAACACTCACTTTTGAAAGAAAACTCTGAGGCTTCTGAAGTTTGGCATTTATGTTTGTAATTTTCCTGGTCAGATTGGTATTGCATTTCAGAGATATCGGTCCGGGGTTCAGTAGTTGTAAGCAAAACCTTGAATTTTAGATTTATTTAACGTGTTAAAAAAATGCTTAACACAATTTGAAAGATATTATTAAGCCACAAAAATATTTTATAATGGGTGGGTTGTACAATCCTAAAATAAGACAATTTTTAGGCAAGTCCATATCGCTCAGACTTAAAATAATACATTGTACCGTAAACGAATTTTTGTTACTCCACAATTTTTTAACAGTAAAACAAATTTTATACTAAAATTTTTTTTTTTACAAAAAATTGCTAAAAAAAATTTTACTGAAAACTTACTAAAAAAAATTTTTACTCAAAAAAAAAAAATATTTTTAGTCAAAAGTTTTAAACAAATTTTATTTTACGTAAGAAAATCGAACTTTCACTCATTGTGGAGGGTATTCATGGATTCGTTGAAAAACTTTTCTACTTGTTTTTGTTATAAAAAGGACACATGGACTGACTACCTTAGCTACATGTATATAATTATTAACTAAAGGCATTTATAGAATGGTGATGATAAGCATCGTATATTCATTGATAGAACACTTCACCTTATTTATAAATTTGTTATGCCAACGTCAACAATATTGCAAAAATAAATAAAACAAATATTTACTTATGTTTTTCTTATCAAAATGTCATACAAAATTTCCTTGTAGATGGGGTGTAAAACCAAGTGATTACTTTTATGCAGTAATACAAATCTTTTATTGTTTATAGGAATCTAAATAAACAAAAACAAGTAAAAAAGTTAAATTCTGCCTTGCCGAATGTTATGATACCCTCCAAAATGTCAAAAACATTATTGCAAAAAACATTTTTTAAAAGGAAATTACTTTTGAATAAAAAAAAATTTTTAGGAAAAAAAAAAATTTTTAGGAAAAAAAAAATTCCGCGAAAAAAAAAATCAGCGATTTTTTTCTTTTTTTGTCCAAAAATATGTTTGTACTTGCTTAAATACCATTTGGTGTTCAATTATGTCAACCAGCAGTCGAATTAAAGCATTTTGTATTTTTAGGTTATGTTGAATATACTAAAATTTTTGAGGTGTCCTTACATTTTCGTTCATAACTTTGAAACCGCTGAACCGATATCGCTCAAATGCAATACCAAACTTCTCGGGAGAACTTCCAATAAATGTGTTAAGTTTCAGTAATCTCCGTTAGATATTTTGGCCGTGATCACCATTTCCACAGACAGACGGACAGACGGACATCGCTAGAATGTCTTAAAATCGATCGGGGATCATGAATATATATACTTTATTGGGTCCCAGACCGATATTTCGATGAGTTACAAACGGAATGACAAACTTATATATACCCTCTATCACTAAGTGGAGGGAATAAAAAGTGATTTTTATTGCTTTCAACTTTGTGATAGTACAGTGACTCAAAGTAATAATGGAACAGCATATATTTTTAAGCAGTTCTTTAAAGGAAAAGTTATCAATACTAAACCTGATTATTATCAATCGACTATTTTTGAAAAAAGTGCTATATAGGAAATTTTCCGAGCTTTAATTTAAGCTTGATAGCGTCCAGATTGAGCAAATATTAAATGAGATACGAGGGTCTCACTGGAAATTGAAATTATTTGTATATGTTTTTTTGAAATTTTTTTAAAAATGTTCTAAATCGATTTTTCCCAAGTTCAAACATTAAAAATTTAAAAAAATATTCAATAATTTTTATTTAGTTATCAGCTAGTTTTTCCAACAACCCAAACAAAAATTAAATTTTTTAAATACAGTGGAAGAAATACGCATTTTTTGACCTCCAACTCGTTTGACCACCAATTTTTTGTAAACAAAGAAAAACTTTAATTATTCTAAAATCTTATCACTATACACTTAGGTATACTCAAATTAATAAACAGTAAAATGTTTTCTTTGTTTACAACAAATTGGTGGTCGAAAGAGTTAGAGGTCAAAAAATGCGGATTTCTTCTACTGTATTTAAAAAATTTCATTTTTTGTTTGGGTGGTTGGAAAAACAAGCTGACGACTAAATAAAAATTATTGAATTTTTTTTTTAAATTTTTAATGTTTGAACTTGGGAAAAATCGACTTAGAAATATTTAAAAAAAATTTCAAAAAAATATCTACAAATAATTTCATTTTCCAGTGCGACCCTCGTATCTCATTTTATATTTGCTTAATCTGGACGCTATCAAGCTTAAATTAAAACTTGGAAAATTTTCTTTATAGCACTTTTTTCAAAAATAGTCGATTGATAATAATCAGGTCAAGTATGGATAACTTTTCCTTTAAAGAACTTCTATCAAATATATGCTGTTCCATTATTACTTTGAGTCACTGTAGATGGCATAAGCACAGACTAATACAGACTCGACATAAGTGACAGGTGTCAAAAAAGTAGTTCTTAACCATATGGTTAATTTTTTCAAATTATTCTACGAATTAGGTTAGAAAGAGAAAGCTAATATAACGCGCCATTAGAAAAATGGATGCCAGATCGGATTTTGTTGTTTCACTCACTCCTAAGTCGTAGAAAGTGTTGCCATGTTAGCGTAAAACGGACTAAAAACCGCTGTGTTTTCTCCTAAAATCGCTTAGTTTTTCCCCATTTTTTCTTATAAAACTCTACTGTCGCGTCTGTATTTAGTCTGTGGCATAAGTATTAGAATGATTTTTTTTTTTATATTTTACAATTTTTATTTTCCTCAGTCACCTTAAAATTTTTTTTAAAATATTTCGAAATTATTTAAAAATATTTGCTTTTGAATGCCGAGTGGCAGGTTTTGAATTTTAATATGGCGGATCCAACATGGCGCCTAATTTTTTTTTTTAATATTACAGATTCGCTTTAAACTCTTCATACACGGGTTCTTGGGGTCGCTTAAGAAAAACTGCAATTAAATTTTCAAAATTCAAAATGGCGGATCCAACATGGCGAAATTTTTTTTAAATACAGATTAACTTGAAAGTTTTATGTTAAAACTCTTTACGCACTGGTTTGTTGGGTTGCTAAATTAGAATCTGCACTTGAAAAATCTAACTTCAGATTCTTATTTAGCGACTCCAAAAACTCGAAGTATAAAAAGCAGGGTTGGCAACCGATATCCACTTAGAATAACGGTATTTGGCTATTGTACCGCAACCAATAAAGATATGGACATTTTCAAAAGCGATTATGAAAGCTGATGAAATTTCTAGTATTTTAAATGTGTCACTTCGTGTTTCTACCGGTTCGTTTTCGAAATATAGGTCAATACCTTTATAATTCCGTTTGAAACGGTATTATAACGGTATTGGCCTATATAACTAAAACGAATCGGTAGAAACACGAAGTGACACATTTAAAATACTAGAAGTTTCATCAGCTTTCATAATCGCTTTTGAAAATGTCCATATCTTTATTGGTTGCGGTACAATAGTCAAATACCGTTATTCGAGGTGGGTATCGGTTGCCAACCCTGATAAAAAGTTTGAAGCATATTGGTTATTTTTTTTAATAATATTGGTCGCCATGTTGAATCCGCCATTTCAGATTCTTCTTAAGCGACCACAAAAACCCGTATATAGAGTTTTAAGAGAATCTGTAATGTTTGTAAAAAAATGGGCACCATATTGGATCCGCCATATTGAAATTCAAAAACCACTCGGCATTCAAAAGTAAATATTTTTAAGTAATTTCGATTTTTAAAAAAAAAAATTAAACCCATACCCATTTTAGAGAGCCCGGTAGACGAAGAAACCGTCATATATATCCGAGTATGTCATTCGACATACTTAAAATGTCGAAATCAATCAAATGGTGTTCGAGATACCGCCGTATGAAATTTGTTTAAAATGGCGGTTTTTTCCAAAATTTGGTTTCCTCTCCTTTTAATAAAACTTTAAACAATGGTTTATTTAGCAACTAAAAAGGGTTTATTCTGATTCGTGATTTATTAGACTTAGGCTGGATTACTCAATGCCCCGTTATAAAATAACGGTCCGTTAAATTTAACTTTTTCATACAAATTTCGACATACGGCTCCGTTAAATCGGCAGTTAGCAGCTAACTTTTCATTGAGTAATCCGCCCTTAATTAAAAAGAAAATTATTTTTTTTAAACCCATGGCTCCCGGCTATCAAAGTTTTGAACTTTTGGAAACTTTGGGAAACAATAACAAGTAGAAATTAGTTAGGTTAACACAATATCCAGTTAAATCAAAGTTAACGTAACCTCCGGTTAGCCCCATACAAATTTGCCATCTATAACCTCCAGTTAGCACTAAACCCAATTTATTTTCCGGTTAGTTCGTTTGTGTTATCGGTGAAATATTTTAAAAAAATTTTAATGTGTAATTTTTTTTTCGTTCTCCCGTTAAGGTTAAGAAACCGTGAATTTTAGATTGTTTTATCCCGAATTCACGTTATGGAAAAAAAACTTAACAACACTCTTTGAAATACGTTTGTAAGACACAAAAATATTTTACAAATTATTTTTGTCAAAATAAAAAAAATTTGACTTTTTTTACAATAAAAAAAATTTGACTCAAAAAAAATTTTTTTTTTATTTAAAAAAAAAAACTTCTAAAAAAAAGTTCTTTACTTATGTAGAATTAAATATTTTTAGTCAAACATTTTGAAAAAAATTTTACGTTGGAAAAATTACTATCACCTAAAAAGGTCATTGGGGAGCGAATTTAATGAATACTATTCATAAAATCGGACAAGTCGAATTGTAATGAGGCTAAAAAAAGCTCATTTTATGCTCTATCAAGGTCAATAGGAATTTTGAGTTTTTGTTTTAAAAATTTCAAAATTCATTTTAGAACCAACCCAGTTGGCAACGTCCTCGAGCTATCCTCAGTGACGGAGCGGTGACATGTCAGAGTCACTGCTGACATCCACAAGACATCTCTATGTTCTGGGTTGAGGACAGTTTCATACAAATTTTCAAAAGTCAGCAGTGGTCAGAGCTGACCTTCTGGGGACATGTCACCTAAGACTTCTTTGGGGAAATGTCTGACGTAGGTCATGCGAAAATACAAAAATTTTTCGTATTTCCTTTAGTTTTTACTTTTATCCATTTTCCTTTATAAATTATCTTTCTCATATTTAGAAAAAACTTTTCGCCTTTTTTAGTCCCAACTGGATTTGAACCTGGAACCTCCAGTTTATTAGTCCCACACCTAACTACTTGTTCAAAACTTTATTTTGTCTATTTATTACTTTTATTCTACTTGTTAGATATTTAATAAATCGATAATATTGCCATCTTTTTTTGGAAATTGAAGAGTTGCAAAGATTAAAATTCTAATATAATATACTGCTATTCTGAAGACATTTCCTTTTAGACGACTTAGAGGAATTGTCCACACTCTTAAAACAAACATTCAGTGCAGACAATGTTAGGACATGTCATCAAGGATTATCTAAGTATGATTTGTCAGAACCTGAAGACATTTCCTCAAGGAATCACTGTGGAAATTTCCTCAGTGACACATTTTCCAACTGGGAAACTGAGAGCAATGGGAAGACAATTTTTTTTTAGTGTGATCTGAAAGTCGCACACTAATTTAGTTGCAATTGTATTGACCGGCACTGTATATTTAAAATAAAGTTTAGTAAAGGGCAAATATTAATTGTAAATATTATTTTTTTCGCAAGTTTATAAAAAAAATCAGGTGATGTGTTGTACATTTTTTTCTTTGTAATCTTAATAAAAAAAACTTACTGACGCATTTTTCAGTTTTTTGTTTATTAAATAAAATTCAATCTTAATATTTTGCGGTTAGTGACTGACTGCATATTTGTTTTTTTTACTTAATTTATGATAATTAAAAATTGTGTTAATATGTAATTCTAATTGTTTTTATTAAATTTCTTTGCAGCCATTGGTCGTTAAACCTGATCAACTTATTAAGAGACGTGGCAAATTGGGTTTAATTGGTGTTAAAAAGAATTTCCAGGAAGTTCAACAATGGATCGGAGAACGTATGGACAAAGATCAAAAGATTGGCAATGCTGTTGGAAAATTAAGAAACTTTATAATTGAACCATTTGTGCCACATACAGATGTAAGTTTACAAAATTTTATTTTATTTAAACAAATTAATTTTAAACTTCTTCCTTTTTTGTGGTTTAGGCTGAAGAAATGTATGTTTGCATTTATTCTCATCGTTCTGCCGATACCATACTCTTCTATCATCAAGGTGGTGTTGATATTGGTGATGTTGATGCCAAGGCTTTAAAATTGGATGTACCCGTTAATAGTGACGTTACTATAGATGATATAAATGCAAAATTATTAACTGAAGTCCCTGCCGGCAAAAAAGAGCGTATAGCTAATTTTGTCTTTGCTCTCTATAAGACTTTTTCGGAATTATATTTTACCTATTTGGAAATTAATCCATTGGTGGTAACCGACGATAATATGTATATTTTAGATTTAGCGGCTAAGCTGGACTCAACCGCTGATTTTATATGCCGTCCCAAATGGGGTGAAATTGATTATCCACCACCATTCGGTAGAGATGCTTATCCCGAAGAAGCTTATATTGCTGATTTAGATGCAAAGAGTGGAGCTTCTTTAAAAGTAAACTCTTAACCTTTTTTTAATATAGATTTTACAAAAATAATTAATATGTATTGTTTTTCAGCTAACTATACTGAATAGAAATGGCAGAATTTGGACTATGGTTGCTGGTGGCGGTGCCAGTGTTATTTATTCAGATACAATTTGCGATTTAGGAGGTGCTTCGGAATTAGCCAATTATGGTGAATATAGTGGAGCTCCTTCGGAACAACAAACTTATGAGTATGCCAAAACAATTTTAAATCTTATGACTTCATCACCCAAACACCCGGAGGGCAAAGTTTTAATTACCGGTGGTGGTATTGCTAATTTTACCAATGTAGCTGCCACTTTTCGTGGTATTATTACGGCTCTCAGGGAATTTCAACCAAAATTAGTTGAACATAATGTTTCCATTTTTGTGCGTCGTGCTGGTCCTAATTATCAAGAGGGCTTACGCAAGATGCGCGAATTTGGCAGCTCATTGGGTATACCTCTACATGTTTTTGGACCCGAAACTCATATGACAGCTATTTGTGGTATGGCTTTAGGTAAACGTGCCATACCACAAACTACAAGTGCAGAATTTGCTACTGCTAACTTTTTATTGCCTGGTGGACAAAATGCTCAACCTGAATTGAGAACTTTAACCGCCGATAATGGTAATGGTGGTAAGTTATGTGAAAATTATTGTGTATTTTATAATTTTTTTTTTATGTTTTTTTTTTATATACATTACATAGTGAGTGGAAAGATTTTGTAGTTTAATGAAAAAAAATTAAGCTCGACATTATTGTTTTAGTGACTTTTTGTCATATCGGCAGTATTTACCGATCTAAACGCTTTTCCAACGTTTATCAAGTAAAATAATGATATTTTTAACATTTTTAAGTTCTATTTTTGATTGACTCAAAAACTATAGCTCAAGTCAAATAGTAGGTCTATTCGATTACCTTACTAAAATGTACTATTTTTTACTCATTTTACTACAGCTGGAAATTTTCAATACAAAAAGTAAACAAGACTTTCCAGTTGTAGTAAAAAATAGTAAGAAATTTGGGTAAACGAATAGACCTAGTGATATTTTTAGCATTTTTAAGTTCTATTTTTGATTGACTCAAAAATTATGGCTTGGAGAGTTTTAGGCTATTCGGCAAGCATGTTTTTCGGGGTTGAAGGCCGACATATTCCTTTAGTAAGCTATAGTCGTATCGGCAGTATTAACCGACCTATTCGCATTTCTAAATTAATGATTTCTTGTCATATCGGTTTTTACCGAGCTATACGTCTTTTCAAAGTTTATCAATGAAAACAATGCTATTTTTAGCATTTTAAGTGCTATTTTTTAACAACTCACAAAACTATATCTCGAAGAGCTTTCGGGATCAAGGCCGACATTATTTCCTTAGTTACTTTTTGTCGAATCGGCATTATTTCCCGAGCTATATGCTTTTCCAACATATGTCAATATAAAAAATGCTATTTTTAGCATACTTAAGTGCTATTTTTTTTTTTATAAATCAATGAAAAATTTTGAGATTTCAATTGAAATTAAAAAAAAACACGTTAATTGCAATTCTTAAATTCTCAATTGCAATTCAAGGATGTCATTGGAATTAGAAGTTTGAAATATTAAAAATATATGTAATTTTTAGTTCGGAAAGCACAAACCGAATTTGGTTTAGCATTTTTAATTGCTATTTTCGATGTAATATGGCATTCACACTTGCTACCTTAAACAAGTTGTTCAACAAAACACCAGTAACAGAATAAAAACGCAGTGGACACAGAACAACGACTTTTTTAAACATCTCACCCTTGAACACTTCAAAACAGCAAGTGTGCCAACATTATTCTTCAGTGATTTTGGTGTTATCGGTAGTATTTACCGATCTATACGCGTTAGCAACGGCTATGTAACTAAAACTATAGCTCGGAAAGCTTTTGGGTATTCGGCAAGAATGTTCCTCGGATTAAGGCCGACATTATTAATTTAATGACTTTTTGCGTTTCCACCGTTTATCAACACAAAAAGTGTGATATTTTAGTATTTTTAAATGATATTTTGGATGTAACTCAAAAACTATGTCTCGAGGAGACTTGGGATAGTTGGCGGCATGTTCCTCGAATCAAGGCCGTCATTATTGCTTTACTGACTGTCGTTTCCATCGTTTAAAAAGTCAAAGGCCTCTGTTCTGTCTTTCACAACTTTTTAATTCACATAAAATTTTTCGAATCACATGAAATCAAGTTTAGTGTTTTGTTGATCACGTTTTCATTCGAAGTTGAAGTCGACTAATTAAAATTTAAAAAATTATAAGGAAAAAAGTGCATTCGTTTTACTTTCACCAAATTTTATTTATGTGAAACAAAACGAAAAAGATATTCGGATGTGAAATCTAGAACACAAAAAAAAAATTCGGAAATTTTCATTTTCACATTTTTTATGTAAATTACTTTTTTGGGACAGCGACCAAAAAGTGCTATTTTTTGCTTCAGTGACTTTTTGTTAAATTACCTGAAAGTTGATATAACATTTTAAAATTCAAATTTCACAAAAAATAATTGCAAAATCTTTTTATCACTTAATTTCATATGTATGTTTGTATCAATCATTATACCAATAGAATTAAACATTTATTTCAATCTCTTTCGTCTATTTTGTATGTTTCATCTTTAATCCTTTTTAAAAAATTATGATCCTCTTGTTTTATGTAATTGATGATATTTTTATACAAAAACCTATAAACCTTTTTAAATCCCATTATTATTTAATTCTATCATTTTCATTTTTCCTGACTTTATTTGTAATTTCATGTATTTTGTTTTGTTTCTCCAATCTAAATTTGGACTATGTACCTAAATCACCTCACCACCAATCAACAAAAACCACCACTGTAACTACTTCCACTGTCATCCACAACCTCCAAAAACACCCGTGATTTCGTGTCTTTCATTTGTACGTGTACGTCTGTTTTTGTTTTGTATTGTGTTCCTCCTTTTTACCTCTTTTATTTTTGGTACCTCTCATTCTCTGTTATGTTCCTATATCGTTTTTATTTATGATTGATTTGTTACCATATCATGTCTCTCCTACGTAACGTATATCCTGACTTGTTGTGTCGTCTCCTACTGCCTGCAATCTAAATTCGAAATCAAAAATTATAAAAAAAAAAAAAAAAAAATACATTCATTTGTGTGGTAAAAATCATTTAAAAAAAATCACAACACAAAAACTATCAAAAACTAAAAGGTTTAGGTTCACCACAACAATCGATTAAACTACCACCTATCTCGGCAGATGATGTTAAAACCAACGATGCACTTGATAGTGTAGTTAATACAACAACACGTAAATTTTTCACCAATAAAACTAAAGCCTTCGTTTGGGGTATGCAACAGAGAGCCGTACAGTCAATGTTGGACTTTGATTTTATATGCACGTAAGTAAATTATACCTAAAATTTGTTTTTATTCGACCTTTCTATTTATAAATAAAAATGCTTTTATTTCGAGCTCGAGGCCAGTATTGCAAATAAATTTTATTTTTATTCGTTGCCGATATTTCGATACTCTTTGAGTATCATCATCTGGGCTTGTAAAAAATAAATAATAGGTGTGTTCCAGAACGTTACCGCGGGTGCCCGCGGGTACCCAAACCAGCCCGAAAAGCGTCCCCGTACGCAAAAATTGGGTAAATGAGAGAGTTTTTGAGAGAATAAATTTGTTTCTCATTTTACCGAACTTACCCGTACTATTTTTTCGTGTAAATTGGTAACAATAAGTCTGTTTGCGTACTTTCCCAGTAAAAATTATCAAGCAACAAAATTTTAGAGAGTAAAAAAGAAATCTCTCTCAAAAAGGAAAAATTGTAGAAAGTACGCGAACAGAAATCCGTAAAAACTTGCAAGTTAGTTAAACAGCTGATTTAAATCAGCTTATAAAAAATGTTGCCTTCATTTGTACATTTTTAATTTGATGGTATTTATTTTTTAACTTGTTAATAAAATAAATTTAATTTTAGGATGTATTTTTTTTATTCATTCCTTGATATTTAATCATATTTTATACACAAAAATGTAACTGCAGAATATTTTGTATTTTGTTTTCAAAAATATAGTCATACGTTTTTAAAACATATGTTTTTTGTGGTTGATAATTCTTGCTGGCAAAAATTTGTCCAGTAAAAACTTGCAAGTTTCTAAAATAGAACTGTCACTTTTTTCTCTCATTTTCTCTCTCGTTACTGGGGTTTTAAAGTACGCGAACGACTTTTAGACAAAATTCGTAATAATTTGCACAAATTCGTACAAATTATTAGGTGTGTTCCAGAACTTTCCGGGTAAAGTTCGGTAAAATGAGAGAAAATCAAAAAACCTCTCACGATACCACAAAAATGCACAAAAGTACGGGAACGCTAAAAACCACATTTCAAACCCAAAATAATTTAAAATGTAAACAAACCAATAACGCTAAAATATTTTCGTAAGAAAAATTACTTTAAACAAGAAAACAAATTGTAAAAGTTTATTTTAATAACAAATTATCTCTTTTTGTATTGAAATAACACATTTCCTTGGTTTACTTGTTTATTTTATTTAAATTTCCAATTTAGCTTCACAAAAAAAATCAGCTGTTTTTTTAACATCTGACTGTTACCAATTTACCCGAAAAAAAAGTGCGGGTAAGTTCGGTAAAATGAGAAAGTAATTTATTCTCTCAAAAACTCTCTCATTTACCCAATTTTTGCGTACGGGAACGCTTTTCGGGCTGGTTTGGGTACCCGCGGGCACCCGCGGTAACGTTGTGGAACACACCTATTGAGTTCGCGAACACAGCTAATCAGATGTTAAGAAAACAGCTGATTTTTGTTGTGAAAATAAATTAAAAATTTTAATAAAACTATAAAAGGAAACAAAAGTAATGTTTAATTTTAAACAAAATAATATATTTAGTCATTAAAATCAACTTTTACAATTTGTTTCGCATTGTTGAACGTATTTTTTCTAACTAAAATATGTTAGCATTTCAATTTGTTTACATTTTTTAGTTTTTGGGCTAGAAATGTGGGTTTTTGCGATCCCGTACTTTTGTGCATTTTTGCGGTATGGTGAGAGTTTTTAAGATTTTCTCTCATTTTACCGAACTTTACCCGGAAAGTTCTGGAACACACCTTATATTTAACACCTACTTTAAAATAACTGTTCTTTCCTTTACATCGTCTATTATCAAACTGAAGTTTAAACTAAAGGTTAATAAGGGTTTAATAAGTCTCGGACACAAACATTTTTTGTCAAATTTTTTCACTTTTTTGAGTAAAAAATTTTCTTAGTTCTAGACACAACATTTTTTTGTCAAATTTTTTAAATTTTGGACAAAGGCTATCCACGACCTTCTAGGCTTCAAATAGCTCATTCACTTCAATTTAATCTAAATTTTTTTTTTGTAAATTTTCCAAGTCCCGGAGACAAACAAAATTGTTTGAACATTTTTAATTCGTTTTGGAATAAAAAAAATAAATTTCTAAAAAATGTTTTAAAAATTCCAGGATATAAAATTGTTTGGTAATTCTTTGGCGTTTTGGATTAAAAAAAAATAATTCCCGAAAATCGAGAAGTCCCGGACATTTGTATGTAATTACTTTCTTTTAAAATTTAAATTAAAATTTAAAATTTTGTTTTCACCAAAAATTTGTTTCATAAATTTTTACCAAATTTCATTTTCAAATATAGTTTTTTGCGGCAATCTTTTTTATATTGTGGAGGGTATTAATATAGTCCGCAAGGCCGAATTTATTGTTTTTACTTGTTCTTCCTTGAATTTCCTCAATTGGGACTTTAGGGTCGAACCAGAATCAAATGCGTAGCGCAAGACGTAAAAAAAAACAAAAACAAACACATTAAATTTGAAATTTTTACGTCCGTTTGATTTAGGTAACTCACATTTAAATATTAGAAACGAAAAATTATTGGGCGTTACGCCTTACGCGACGTAATTTGATTCAGGTTGGACGGTAAAAACTATAACATGAATTAAAAATTTATTTATAAAAGTCCTTTTGAAATTCTCTGAACTACAGTTGTAAAGTTAAGTTTAATTAAATCTAAAATTTCAATTAAAAATCTTTAAACTATAAAGCCACTCAATTCGTCTTTAACTTAATTGTTGTTAATTTTTCTTTTTTTCCACAGACGTGATGAACCTTCCGTTGTTGCCATGGTTTATCCCTTCACTGGAGATCATAAACAAAAATTCTACTGGGGTCACAAAGAAATCCTTATTCCTGTGTACAAAAAAATGTCCGATGCCATTAATAAACATAAAGATGTTGATGTAATGGTCAATTTTGCTTCATTACGTTCAGCCTATGAATCCACTATGGAAGTTATGGAATATCCTCAAATTCGTACAGTTGCCATTATTGCCGAAGGCATTCCCGAAAATATGACACGCAAAATGATTTTGGCTGCTAATAAGAAGGGTGTATCCATTATTGGTCCTGCAACGGTGGGTGGTGTTAAGCCTGGTTGTTTCAAAATCGGCAATACCGGTGGTATGTTGGATAATATTCTTCACTCAAAACTGTATAGACCTGGTAGTGTGGCATATGTCTCAAGATCTGGTGGTATGTCCAATGAATTGAATAACATCATCTCTAAAGCAACAGATGGTGTTTTGGAAGGTATTGCCATTGGTGGTGATCGTTATCCTGGCACCACATTTATGGATCACATTATGCGTTATCAAGCCGATTCCGAGGCTAAACTCATTGTTTTATTGGGTGAAGTCGGTGGCACTGAAGAATATGAAGTTTGTGCCGCTCTCAAGGATGGTCGTATCACAAAACCATTAGTGGCTTGGTGTATTGGCACCTGTGCCGCTATGTTTACCTCTGAAGTACAATTTGGCCATGCTGGTTCATGCGCCAATTCAGATCAAGAAACCGCTACTGCTAAAAATAAGGCATTACATGAAGCTGGTGCATATGTACCTGATTCATTTGATTCTTTGGGTGATTTAGTACAACAAGTTTACGCTGAGCTTGTAAAATCTGGTCGTATTGTACCACGCGAAGAAGTGCCACCACCTACCGTACCCATGGATTATGCTTGGGCCCGTGAATTGGGTTTAATTCGTAAGCCAGCTTCATTTATGACATCGATTTGTGATGAAAGAGGTCAAGAATTGTTATATGCTGGTATGCCAATTAGTGAAGTTCTCAATAAGGATGTTGGTATTGGTGGTGTCATCTCATTGCTGTGGTTCCAACGTTGTTTACCACCCTATGTATGTAAATTCTTTGAAATGTGTCTCATGGTTACTGCCGATCATGGTCCTGCTGTATCGGGAGCACATAATACCATAGTTTGTGCACGTGCTGGTAAAGATTTGGTATCATCTGTAGTCAGTGGCTTATTAACAATTGTAAGTAAAATCTGGGAACAAGTAAAAAAAATTTAACACAATGTTCCACCACTAATTAAGATAGGGTTCTTCATTGTGACATTTATTTTTCTATAGTACAAATATTTCAGAAACTAAGAATTTTTCTGTACCCCGTGAAAAATTTTCGTATATGAAGAGGTCTTTTTTGAATTACAATTGATCTTGTTCGCATAACAATTGGTCTATTTTTGGAATTATAATTGGAATCTTTGAATTACATTTGATTTTTTGCGAATTATAATTGATCTTTTTTCAATTACAATTGATTTTTTCGAACAATAGTTGATCTTTTTCGAATTACAATTTATATTTTTCGAATTACAATAGATCTTCTTCGAATTAGAAATGATCTTATTTGAAAAACAATTTATCTTTTTCGAATCACACCTGCAAATGATGTAGCTTAACATAAAAGATTACATTTAAAGAAATATGGAATTTGCTCCGTTTTACTCAAAAATTTGATTAATGTAGATTTGGCTCATCCGAAATTAACATACACTTCTTTTATTATTATAGGGTGATCGTTTTGGTGGTGCTTTAGATGGTGCTGCCCGTCAATTTTCTGAAGCTTACGACTCTAATTTACATCCAATGGAATTTGTTAATCAAATGCGTAAGAATGGTCAACTGATAATGGGTATTGGTCATCGTGTCAAATCCATCAATAATCCAGATGTGCGTGTTAAAATTATCAAAGAATTTGTTTTGGATAATTTCCCCTCGTGTCCTTTGCTCAAATATGCTTTAGAAGTAGAAAAGATTACAACCAGTAAAAAACCAAATTTGATTTTAAATGTAGATGGTGTTATAGCCACCTCTTTTGTGGATATGTTGCGTAATTGCGGTTCATTTACTAGGTAAGTTGTTGAAAGGATAAATTGCAAATTTTGTACGTTAATCACATAATTATGTTTTTCATTTGCAGTGAGGAAGCTCAGGAATATATTAATATTGGCGCCATAAACTCTCTATTCGTATTGGGTCGTAGCATAGGTTTTATTGGCCATTACATGGATCAGAAACGTTTGAAACAGGGTCTTTATCGTCATCCTTGGGATGATATTTCTTATGTTATGCCCGAGCAATTTAATTAAATACATTTACATATACATTAGTTTTTTTCTACTTTTATTCATCGCCCTCTTCCCCCCTTTCCACTATCCCCCTGTTATGGATCTTTTTAAGTTTAAATCTTAATTATGCAACATACTACATCACCAGTCAAACAAAAAAGAAAAATGTTTACCGTATGCTCGCTCATTGATACCACATTTTAACTTTTTTTTTCCTAACATCATTAAAACTTTTTTCATTCCTTTTCTTTGTAAAATTCATATTTTATTAATTTTTATACTTTATATAATGGCATTTACATATATTTTTGTTTAATTATTATTTTAATAATTTGCTTATCCCTTTCTCAAATTTAAAATACTTCATTTGATACTTAATTGTTAAATTAATGATTTTCTTTTTTTAATATACACAATTTAAATGTGTATTTTATTATAAATAAAATAATAGTAGTATAAAAACAGAATTATTAAATTCCAAAAATTAAAAATGCTTATTATCTCTTATCTACACTAAATAAAACAAAAAAAAAAAGATGCACTCGAAATTTAATAAATATATAATACATATATAAATTGTTAATTGACTTGCAAAATTAGTTTAACATGCACAAAAGTTGAAGAATTTGAAAAAAATATACAAAATATATGTTTGGAGTAATTCAAAAAATAAAAAAAAAATTATAACGGAAAGAGTAAATAAAAATATTTAAAAAAAAATAAATAATAACGTTTTTTAATAAAATTATGATTTAAAAAAAAAATTAATAAATCTCTTGAAATTATTTCGACTCCCTTGCAAAAATATTTAACTAATCGATATTATTTGATCCGTAAAATGGTCGTATCAAATAATATCTAATTGTATTATTTTAGATCAAAAAATTTAAAAATTGATAAAATTTGATCCAGAACTTGGTTAAATATAATTTTTTAAAATTGATCTTATAACACCGTCCGACAAAAATAGAAAAAAGTCGCTAAACACGAACCGTATAAAATACGTTTGAAACTATAAACTAAATTTAGTTATAAATGAAACATTTTTTTGTCAAAAGAAGTTTGAAATCCTGCACTTGGACCCAGGCAATTAGAAAATGTCGTTTTTTGACCCGCCCCCTTTTGTGGGCGTGAATATGAAAACTGTATTTTAATAATGATTAAACTGTATTGCTTTATTGCAAGAAGCATAATAACTGAACTTGTAAACATTTACCGCGAGAAAAAAAGTATACCCCCATGGCCCCTCTTTTTTTTTTAATTTTTTAACATGGAGGGTAAAAATATTTATTTTGAACACTCACTTGGTCCCAAAGGGTTAAGGCGAATGACAAAATGAGTACTGCATCTTAAAGAATTGTGTTCAAGGTTTACCCTCGACTTATTTTTGAGTCGCCATTACATCGGGTTCATCCGCTTTAACTTGCCAAATATGTACAAAACGGCAATTTTTTTAAACTTTGATAATTGCCTCCAAAACCTGATGTGATGGAAAAAGGTCGCGTCCCAGTTGCATTTTCGATGTTTGCACATAAAAAATCTTATAAAATTACCAAATAAGCCAAATAATAATTGATTGCTACCTCCTATTTTACGATATTTCCTAGTGAAAACTACAATTTTATAACATTGTAAATTTACAACTTTTTTGACGTGATAAAAATTACAAGGACTTCTCGTAACTTTACTAGATTTTGTGCCACCTCCTATTTTACGAGAATTTCTAGTAAAAATTACGACCTTTTTTGTAATTTCACAAGTTTTTTACCAATAAAATTGTAAATTTACAACTTTTTTGATCAATAATATTTACAAGGAATTCTTGTGACTTAACAAGACTTTTTTGTAAAATTACCTTGGAAATTTGTACATTTACGAAAAAAAATGTACAATTACAAAGCAAAACAAGGAAACTGTCAAACGTTAGTAAAATGGGATTACGAGACTTTTTCTAGTAATTTGACAAGGTTTTTTTTTAGTGTAGGAAAAAATTTAAAATCTAATGAATAACCCATTCGATTTTTCAAATTAAAAAAAATTAACATCCATTCAAATCAATGAACATCCAATCGAATGCATTTTAAATTTGATTTATAAAATCGAATGTATTCACTGACTATAAAAATCGATTGGATTTTTTGAAGAATGTATTCGAAAAGGATTTCATTCTTCGAAACTCTGAGACTTTAATTTCAAGTATTTCCAAAATTTATTGAAAAATTTTAATGAACTTAATTTGCGGGACAAATAAATCTTCAGTTCCAGTTTGAAATCATTAACAAATGGCTACCATAAAATAACTATAAATAAAACCGTTACCGAATCTAGTTCCGGTTCTTCATGTTCGGCCGTTGCATGATTTGTCACAAAATTGAATCAGCTGTTTTATTCTAGTTGGATTATGAAAGAGATAGTTAACTTGAGTTACTTCTGTTTTGGCTAAGGAAAAAAAGAGAAAGATTGATATCAGAAATTGTCAAAGAAATAGGGATACCAGTCTTCAATAAAAGTGTAATAATACGGTATTCATATAATATGTGGGTTTATGCCCAATAAGCCCTTTCAATTAAAGTGCTTTTGTAATTTCAAATTTGTATCCCCCAGTTTCTTTTAATACAAACGTAATTCGTCTGCGACAAATTTAAATGTATTTTGTTATTGTAACAAAACTCGCTGAAGGAAACTCACAAAACTACAAAATATTCAGCTTTATACCATATTCGCATTCATTTAAACTAGTTTATTTTTGTTTTTTCCCCTACAATTTTAAACACGTTAAACGGTATTCGCATTCATTTTTAACTAGTTTAATTATTGGTTTTCCTCATACAATTTAAACGTCAAAATTGAACTTCGTTTTATTTTGACAGATAAAGTGTTTAAGCCATATTCACATTCATATTTTTAAACTAGTTTAAGCACTTAAACGTGTTTATGTACCTTAATAAGTTTAAATTTAAACATGTTTAGGTGGTTAAACATGTGTAAAAAAATGAATGCGAATTTGGTATAAAGCTGTATAGGGAAAACACATAATTAAACTAGTTTAAATGAATGCGAATATGGTATTATCTGTCAAAATAAAACACCGTTTAATTTTCACGTTTAAATTGTATGGGGAAACACAATAATTAAACTAGTTTAAAATGAAAGCGAACACCGTTTAACTCTTGCATAAACATACGCGCCAAAAACGTTTGGAAATTAACGCACACTCGTCTTATTTGTTGTAGTTTTCTTTCGAAAGCATTTTTTGTACGTTACTGGGTTAATAATCGGGGCTATTCCTAAACTCCAAACATATGTATGAGTCATAGAGTAGGATAACAAATGGCGTTTGAAAAAGTAGTAAACAAAAACCATATGGTATTGTTTACGAAATTTTATCACAAACCGAAATGTGAGTGAGATGGAAGATACCAGTTTTACAATGAGAATGCAGATTGTTTTTTGTCTCTCTTTGCTTTACGCATAGTGACATAGTAATCCATCGACCGTTTTGTAGATCTGGCATCACCAAAGATAATTGGAAAATTCTGCACCCAAAAAAAAACAATTGTGGAATTATAAAATTTTAGGGTACAATTTACCTAAGTTTTTTCGCAGGAATCCAACTTGAAAAGTTTCTTTGCTTATTAGCCGAAACAACTTAGGTAAACTTACAAAATGCAGCTAAGCATTATTTCAAATTTAGTTTTGTTTATTTAGCCAATATATTTAAATAAATGGTACAGTTTGATTGGTTAAATGACGTATTTTTTTAGGTTGATTTAATAATTTTATATATATCCCCTTCCATACAAAATGCTCAATATTATAAATTTTAATTAGATTTATTTTTAATAATTTTTTTAATAAAAAGGACATTTTTATAATAAAATATAAATATTAATAAGCTTAAAATATATACTTTTGATTTAAAGACTTGCCTTCAACATAATCGTAAATTTCAGGAAGAACAATTTTCTATAGAAACTTTCTCAAAGGCAATTTTTCTATATAAAATTTCTAAAAGAGAGATTTTCTATAGAAAATTTCGAATAGACAATCTTTCTATAAAAAATTTCTAAAAGACAGGTTTTCTATAGAAAATTTCTAACAGGCAATTTTTCTATAGAAAATTTCTCAAAGACAATTCTTCTATAGAAACTGTCTCAAAGACAATTTTTCTATAGAAAATTTCTCAAAGACAATTTTTTTTAAAAAATTTCTGAGAGACAATTTTTCTACAGAAAATTTCTGAAAGACAATTCTTCTATAGAAAATTTCTTAAAGACAATTTTTTTATAGAAATTTTCTCAAAGACAATTTTTCTATAGAAAGTTTCTCAAAGACAATTCTTTAATAGAAACTGTCTCAAAGACAATTTTTCTATAGAAAATTTCTCAAAGACAATTTTTTTATAGAAAATTTCTGAGAAACAATTTTTCTACAGAAAATTTCTGAAAGACAATTTTTCTATAGAAAATTTCTTAGAGACAATTTTTTTATAGAAATTTTCTCAAAGACAATTCTTCTATAGAAAATTTCTGAAAGACAATTTTTCTATAGAAACTTTCTAAACGACAATACTTCTATAGAAAATTTCTAAAAGATAATTTTTCGATAGAAAATTTCTGGAAGAATATTTTTCTATAGAAAATTTCTGAAAGATAATTTTTTTTATATCAAATTTTTTTATAGAAAATTTCTCAAATACAATTTTTCTATAGAAAATTTCTCAAAGATAATTCTTTAATAGAAAATTTCTCAAAGACAATTCTTTAATAGAAAATTGTTTAAAGATAATTTTTCTATAGAAAATTTAACAAATATAATTTTTCCATAGAAAATTTCTGAAAAGCAATTTTTTTATAGAAAATTTCTCAAAGACACTTTTTCTATAGAATATTTTTCAAAGACAATTTTTCTACAGAATCTTTTTCAAAGACAATTCTTCTATAGAAAATTTCTGAAAGGCAATTTTTCTATAGAAAATTTTTGGAAGAAAAATTTTCTATATAAAATTTCTCAAAGACAATTTTTCTGTAGAAAATTTCTAAAAGAGAGATTTTTTATAGAAAATTTCTAACAGATAATTTTTCTATAAAAAATTTCTGAAAGACAGGTTTTCTATAGAAAATTTCTCAAAAACAATTTTCCTATAGAATAGGTCTCAAAGAGAATTTTTCTACAGGAACTTTTTTAAAGACAATCTTTCTATGGAAACTTTCTCGAACACAATTTTTCTATATAAAATTTTTGAAAGACAGGTTTTCTAAAGAAAATTTTTGAAAGAAAATCTTTCAATTTTTCTATAGAAAAGTTCTGGAAGACAACTTTCCATAGAAAAATTCTCAAAGTTAATTATTCTATAGAAAATTTCTCAAAGACAATTTTTCTATAGAATTTTCCTATAGAAAAATTTTGAAAGACAATTATTCAATAGAAAATTTCTCAAAGACAATTTTTCTTTAGAAAATTTTTGAGAGAAATTTTTTTTTATAGAAAATTTTTGAAAGACAATTTTCCATAGAAAAGTTCTCAAAGACAATTATTCTATAGAAAATTTCTCAAAGACAATTTTTCTATAGAAAATTTCTGAGAGAAATTTTTCTATAGAAAATTTTTGAAAGACAATTTTCCATAGAAAAATTCTCAAAGACAATTATTCTGTAGAAAATTTCTCAAAGACAATTTTTCTGAGAGAATATTTTTCTATAGAAAATTTCTCAAAGACAATTCTTCTATAGAAAAATTCTGAAATTCAATTCTTCTATAGAAAATGTCTGACAGAAAATGTTTCTACAGAAAATTTCTGAAAGTCAATTTTTCTATAGAAATACAATTCTTCTTTAGAAAATTTCTGAAAGACAATTTTTCTATAGAAATTTTCTGAAAGGCAATACTTCTATAGAAAATTTTTGAAATACAATTTTTCTATAGAAACTTTCCCAAAGACAATTTTTTTACTGAAAATTTCTTAAAGATTATTCTTCAATAGAAAATTTCTTGAAGACAATTTTTCTATAAAAACTTTCTGAAAGACAATTTTTCTTTAGAAAATTTTTCAAATACAATTTTTTTATAGAAAATTTCTGAAAGGCAATTCTTGTATAGAACATTTTTGAAAGACAATATTTCTATAGAAACTTTTTCAAAGACAATTTTTCTATAGAAAATTACTCTTTAAAAAATTTTGCAAAAACAATTTTTCTTTAGAAAGCTGTCTTTGTAGATATTTTCTATAGAAAAATTGTAGGAGAAATTTTTTATAGAAAAATTGTCTTTGAGAAATTTTTTATAAAAAAATTGCTTTTAGTGATATTTTCTATGGAAAAATTGCTTGAAAATTTCTATAGAAAAATTGTCTTTCAAAAAATTTTCTAAAGAAAAATTGTCTTTCAGAATTTTTTTTTTATAGAAAACTTGTCCTTAGAGTTATTTTCTATAGAAGAATTGACTTTGACAAATTTTCTATAGAAAAAGTGTCTTTGTGAAATTTTCTATAGACAAATTTTCCTTGAGTAATTTTTTCTGGGAAATTTTCTAGAGAAAAATTGTCTGAGAAATTTTCTACACCGAACCAAATATGGCAGTAATATTGACGAAAAAGCATGTTGATTTGACGAAAGAACAATCATTATACAGCTAACAAAACCGAGGTGTTGAATTGAATAAAATTCGTTGATTTTTTTATTTGACATTAGTTTGACGAAATTTCGTCAAATTAACAGAATTATTTTCGTTAATTTGAATAAAATATTTTATTCAATTTGAATAAATATCATCAATTGAACAAAATGATTTTCGTTAATCTTATAATATTTTATGCATTTTCCTAACTTTTTCTACCCTTAAAAAAAAATAAAATATCCATAAATACAATTTTTGTAATTATTTTTTTTTATTTAATTAAAGTTGTTAATATTTTAAAAATGTTTACTATTATTAGCAAAAAAATTAGTAATTAAAAAAATTATTAATAATAATTTAAATATAAACTTACACAAAGGGAATCGAATGAATTAATTAAATCGAACGACGACGAAAATGCTGGCGTGTGCACATATTTCGAATGTGTTAATCCAAATTCCAGACATTAACTTATTTATTTTTGAAGTACATCAGGAGAAGTCACCATCAATATAATATGTAGAATACCTATAACAAATTAATAAAAATTAGTTGTTTGTTAATTTAATTATTAAATATAGTATACTTACATGTTTGAAGTTTGCAGAATTTGAAGACGTTTTTACAATTCCAAAAAATGACATAAAAACTATTAGCTTTAGGCAATTAAACAAAATTGCATGAAAAAATAAATTAATTTTCGTGGAAAATACATTTTCTCGTGACGCTGAACATTGAAAAAAATAATGGCGTCCAAACTAATAATATTAGTCAATTTGACGAAATTTTGTCAATTTTACTTCTTCAGAGGATGTAAACTTGACGAAATTTCGTTGATTTGAATAAAATTTGTTGAATCTTAAAAAAAAAATTGACAAAATTTTGTTAAAGATTTACGAAAATCTTTTGTTGATTTTACCTACGAGATTTGGTTCGGTGTATAGAACAATTGTTTTTGGGAAACTTTCTATAGAAAATTGTCTGAGAAATTTTCTATAGAATTGTCTGAGAAATTTTCTATAGAACAATTGTTTTTGAGAAATTTTGAAATGTTTTGTGAAAATTTTTTATAGAAAAATGTTCTGAACATTTTTTCCATTCTTTCTATAGAAAATTTTTAAGTTTCTGAGACGTTTTTTTTTCTATAGAAAAAAGTTTCAAATCCTAAGATATTTTTTCGATAGAAAAATTGTCAGATTCTTTGACACTTGTTCAAAAATTCTATAATTTTGTGAAATTTTTTCTATAGAAAAATTCTCGAATTCTGAGACATTTTTTCAATAGAAAAAGTCTTGCATTTTGAGACAATTTTTCTATAAAAGTTTCAAATTCTGAAAAAAAAATTTATAGAAAAAATCTCAGATTCTCAGACAATTTTTCTACAGAACAAATTTTAAATTCTGTAAAAATTTTTCTACAAAAAAGGCTCAGGTTCTGAGACAATTTTTCTATAGAAAAAATCTCAGATTCTAAGACAATTTTTCTTTAGAACAATTTTTTAATTCTGAGACAATTTTTCTGTAGAATGTACCAGATTGTGAGACCAAGGTCTAGGGTTTTTTAATTGTTTTTTATATATTAAACTTTTACCTCTGCTGAAACACTTGAGGCATGATTGGGTTCTCTTAAATTTGTTTTGTATCCCGTTCCTTAAAATGTAAACTGTCTAAAAGTTCCGATTTAAAGTGTGTGGCGGATGCCGCAAATGTTGTGATAAACCACCACCGTCTGCAACTGAAAGTTAATATTTTGGTTAATATACGTTTAGCAAATATATAAACACATTCGTTTTGCTTACCTTTTTAATTAATGAAAAAAAATTACTTCCTCATGTTTTTTATAAAAAATTAAAGACAATGTGTTGTCAATATGTTGCTTACAATGTGGTATTAATTTGTCGACTTTATTGAATTAAATTTATTTATATTTATAAAAAAAAAACTTAGGTAAAAGATTCAAGTTTGTGTAGGTTAAATTTGATATTGTATACAATGCTATTTTACAAAATAAATGTCACATACAATTTAGTCAAAACTTGAGCAATTTCTTGAACTCAATATAAAAAAAATTTACCTAAGTCACATTAGACTGTTTAACACTAGTTATTTTTTTGGGTGTGGCAATGCCAAAGTAAAGTTCAAACGCAAAGCAAAGAGAGACAAAAAACAATCTGCATTCTCACTGTAAAACTGGTATCTTCCATCTCGCTCACATTTCGATTTGTGATAAAATAAAATACTTTTTCAAACGCCATTTGTTGGACTACTCTATGACTCTGGCTTTCAGGGGTAACTCATGAATAGTAGTGTCAGTAATAACGAAGTCGTTATCTACAGATGGCAATCTTGTTTTTGGGAACGATTTGGGAATAACGAAAAATAAACATTAAAAAATTTTAAAATTATGAATGAAAATTATTGTTGTGTCACTTGAAAATAAAAAAATACATAATAAAAAACGAAATGAATGTAATTAAATCAAAACAACCAGCAAAATTAAACGAAAAATAAAAGGTAAATAAAATTTCCAGCTTTCCCAGATACCATTTGTAAAACTAACACCACCTTTAAACGTAAAAAAGAATTGACTATTGCCTAGTCTTTATATATTTAAGTTTTTGCTGGCTTTACGTTTCAACTTAAGTTTGGCATTGCCAGAATTTTCCAATTATCTTTGGTGATGCCAGATCTACAAAACGGTCGATGGATTACTTTATAACTTTCACACAAAAAAAATGTTTACCAAGTACTTGGGAGGATATGCGTTTTTAAAGTTTTTTGCATATATTTTGCAAAAAATAGCATAATTTTACCAAGTTTTTGATTGTTTCTGATAAAAGTTTAGAAAATATTCATACACTGAGGGAAAAAAACATATTTAAATCAAATATTTTCATGTTTATTTTAAGTATGCTACATATTTTTGGAAAAATTTTAATTTTAATATTGTTTTTGATTGATTTAAACAAAATATGTTTGTTTTAAAATTGCATACAATTTTAATTTAAAATTGATCACTTTAAATTTAATATGCTGTCATTAAAAGTCGTTAAAAATTTAAAAAAATCATATTCAAATATTTGTATTAAAAACAATATTTTTCGTGGTTATTTTAAAGTTGAACAATTTTGTTTTTTGACATTTAAAGTTTTTTTTAGGAAATATAGTAAAGTTGGGCAATTTTATTTTAAGTAGATACAATGTTAAAATATTTTTTCATTAAAAAAAAGACGCACATTTTTCACATCCCTAAATGTGACGAGTTTTAAGTGAAATTAATTAAATAAACTAAAGTAAAATTAAAAATTAAAAAACCAAAGTGAAAAAGAATATTATTAACAATAAAAACAAAAATAAAACTGAAAAAAAGTGTAAAAAACCAAGTAAAAAAATAAAGACAAAGAACACGAGGAGGGGATGTATCTATGTATGTAATTGGCAGAAAATGAAAACTTCTAACTTTAGTTTTTTATATATGGTATATAGTATTAATTTAAGTGTGTTTATTTTTTATTTTTGGTATTTAATTATATTTTACAATTCTACAATTAGGGTAGAAGTACATCCAAGGCTTTGGCTTTAATTTTTTTATGTATAGCAAAAAATAAAGCCAACAAGCAATATTTAAAGCCAAAGCCTCGTATGAATTTCTACCTTACATGTACAATTAGAGTAGTGTTAATTTTTTTGCTGTGTTATTAAAAAATATTGTAAAAATAATAAAAAAAAAAACTAAAACAAAAATGTGTATTGTTTTATTTTAAGTTTCATGGTTTTTAAGTAAGTAAAAAGCTGCAAAAGAAAAAATGTCGCATATTAAAATTAATATTGGTCAACTTTAAATTAAAATTTGTTGCATATTTAAATTTAGCATGGCCAATTTTAAAACAATATTGTTACATCTTAATTTTAAAATGTTGTCGACTAATCGTGCCATGTTAAAAACAACTAGAAACATATTTAAATTAAATAAAAACAAACTTTGTTCTATTTCGTCACTGTTTTATATTTAATTTAAAGTTGTTTCTGTTTGATTTTAATATTTTTTTTTTCTTAGTGTAGGAGTATTTAGAGTTGTCAGTCGATTAAGAATAATTCGATTAATCGATCAAACAAAACCCAACTCTTGTTCGAATAATTCAAAAATGACGATTTTCGAATAACGAATAAATCGATTAATTAATGTCGATTAATCGAACAATTTTTTTTAATTAAAAAATTAAATAAATGCTTAGAATTTAATTTATTCTCATAAATTTTTAAAGATTTTATACAAAATGTAGGAAAGTTAAAATATATTGTAGCCATAGCCCTGGATAGCACATCCATTATAGAATTAGGGGGAGTTATCAAGTTTTTAATAAATAATTTAGAAAAAATTAATAATTCTTTTGCATCAGACTTACTAAAACGTATTAAAATAAGAATTAATGAGAGACGTATAAAAGTGTTAAATACGTAATTAATTTTTCTAAATTCTGGAAATTTTCCGATCAATGAAAGTTTCTTAAAATATTCTCCAAAAGCGAAACAAAAGAATATGCAAATAAATTATGCTCCAGATTATTTTATGTTGAAAGTAATCACAATAATTCAGATAAAAGTATTGAAATAGAGGAAGTTATTAGTAATGAAAATAATAATCTTTGATGCGAGTTAAATAATTCAATTCAAAGTATTAAAAATTCAGAAAAAGGACTTTAGCGATATATCAGACGATATGGTATATTTGGAAAAATCTGAAAAAAGAACAGAAAAAATAGATAAACTTTTTTATGCTCTTCTTACTATATCACCTACTTCAACAATTAGCGAAAGAGTGTTTTCAAAATCTAATTTAATAAAAACAAAAACCAAAAATCGTTTGAAAGCAAAAAAATTAAGTCAACTTTTATTTTTAAAAGATTATTTCTTAAGAACAACTTAAATTGTCTGATTTGACAAAAATTAAAATCATTTATGATATATTTTGTCTGAATATTTCAAATAATAATTTGTATTTGAATTATTTCTCAACAAGTATTAAAATCGACATCCATTAATTAAAAGTGATCTCAGTTATTAAATTTTTAAGTTTTTTTAACTTTTAACTATTTTATTTTTAAGTTTTGTATGCATTTTTTCGTTAATAAAAATTTTAACTTTCTTATTTTAAGATTTTTTATATGAATTGTTTATTTTTTTGTTAATAAAAATAATTTTTAAAATAATTTTTTATTCGTTATTCTCTTCGATTAATCGAATAAATTTTGATCTTTAATCGTTTGATCGAACGAGGAAAAACAATTATTTGAATTATTCGAACAAAGTTGAAAGTCGAATATTTGACAACTCTAGCACAGACTAATACAGACTCGATATAAGTGACAGGTGTCAAAAAAGTAGTTCTGAACCATATGGTTAATATTTTCAAACTATTCTACGAATTAGGTTAGAAAGAGAAAACTAATATAACGCGCCATAAGAAAAATAGATGCCAAATCGGATTTTGTTGTTTCACTCACTCCTAAGTCGTAGAAAGTGTTGCCATGTTAGCGTAAAACGGACTAAAAACCGCTCTGTTTTCTCCTAAAATCGCTTAGTTTTTCCCCATTTTTTCTAATAAAACTCTACCACAGACTATAAACAGACTCGACAGTAGAGTTTTATTAGAAAAAATGGGGAAAAACTAAGCGATTTTAGGATAAAACAGAGCGGTTTTTAGTCCGTTTTACGCTAACATGGCAACACTTTCTACGACTTAGGAGTGAGTGAAACAACAAAAAACGATCTGGCATCCATTTTTCTTATGGCGCGTTATATCAGTTTTCTCTTTCTAACCTAATTCGTAGAATAATTTGAAAAAATTAACCATATGGTTCAAGAATACTTTTTTGACACCTGTCACTTATGTCGAGTCTGTATTAGTCTGTGACTCTACCACAGACTATATACAGACTCGACAGTAGAGTTTTATAAGAAAAAATGGTGGGAAAATAAGCGATTTTAGGAGAAAATACAGCGGTTTTTAGTCCGTTTTACGCTAACATGGCAACACTTTCTACGACTTAGGAGTGAATGAAACAACAAAAACCGATCTGGCATCCATTTTTCTTATGGCGCGTTATATCAGTTTTCTCTTTCTAACCTAAAGCTTGATTTACACGTTAACTACCCTTGACTACCCTTGTCTACTATTTCCCAGTATTGGAGGATAGCAATTGTCAAATTCAAATAATTTTTCATACAAAATTATTTAAACCCGGCAAACCATATCACCAATACTGGGAAATAGTAGATAAGGGTGGTCAAGGGTAGTTAACGTGTAAACTGCCCTTAATTCGTAGAATAATTTGAAAATATTTGCCATATGGTTAAAGAATACTTTTTTGACACCTGTCACTTATGTCGAGTCTGTATTAGTCTGTGACTCTACTGTCGAGTCTGTTTATAGTCTGTGACTCTAGTATTTAACCTTGTGTTATTTTACAAACTTTAACCAAAATTATGCAAAAACTTTGCAAAATGTTACAAAATTTTTCATAATTAATGTAAAAAACTTTAAAAACGCATATCCTCCCAAGTTATTTGTAAAATATTTTCTTGTGTGTTGGTTTTCATTTTAAATGATTAGCCTCAAGGTATTTTGGTATTTTAAATGTAAATGTCAGGTAATAATAAATAAAAACAACCCTTGGCAGCTCTACACAAAAATAGTGTTTTTGATATAGACGTAAAATTGACTATTATTACGGTAAAAAAAGAATATTTGTTTAAACAAAACAGAACATTATGCAAAATAAATTGCAAATAAAATATTGTGATCGAGTCATAAAAAAACAAACAATTATTAATTAACAAAATTTATAAAAAATAAATACCCCAAAAACAGCACCAAAATTATTAAAAGCAAGAGAATAACAGAAAGAACAAAAAAATAATCGGGCATTGATTATCACCACAACACAAACCAAGCGCATCAAGGAAAGTAAAAATAAAAAGGAAGAAATCGCTCACACCACATTTTTTCTTGTTTCAGTTTGGACAAACATAAAATACTTCAAAGTGGAGTAGACATTTTGGATTTCGGTTTGGGTTTTTTTTTTTAGAAAAATTTTGAACGACGATGTACTCTTATCATCGTCTGTGGTTATCAATGCTAGTTTTAGCAATTGTGACAACTAGTATGTGTGGTTTTGCAAATGAACATGATGTTTCAGAGAATGCCAACCTAAAACATGATACCCCCCATCATTTGGAGGCGCAAGCCGCAGCCACTCTTAAAGAAATGACAGATTCCGATTTAAGTGGCGACTTAGCTATAGAATTACATCGTAGTTTACGCTTTGAGCCACCGCAATTGGATTTTGGAATCTGGTCGGTGGGTACAGTACGTTCACACACCGTCACGCTGGTCAATCAAAATCGTAATCGTAGTGTTTATTTAAGTTCGGTGTCGGGAAGGACACCATCATTTTATAGTAGTTTCTTTGAAGCTAAAATGGTGCCTCCCAATGGTAATACTACATTTAATGTAGTGTTTTTACCACGGGAGCAGGGTGCTATAAGCACAAGTTTACATATACACACATCGTTTGGTAAGCTGAGACTACAGGTGCGCGGTGAAGGACGAGAATGTCCGTATCGGTTGAAACCGTTGTTGGGCATTAAGGCACCACTGAATGCTACTCTAATGCCAGAGATTCATATGTATAATCCACATGAGAAAACTTTGCAAATTTTAGAGGTAAGTTTATTTAAGTAAGTTTTTAGAATTTTAAAGTTGCAATATTGAAATAATTTTTTCGATGTGTTCAGTTCAGGGATATTAGAGGTCAAGATATTTAATTACTGAGGCAATTTAGAAAATTAAAAAAAAAAAAATTAAAAACATATAACTTAAAATAATTAAAATTTTCGTACATCTAACTAAAAATTAAATTTGGCTACTTATAACACTTTTTCTTTGATTGTCATACTTTTCAACCACATTATAAGCTGGGGTTCTATAGTCGAAAAGTCGATTAATCGAATTTTTTTATGAAAAACTCGTTTGTTTTTTGTTTGTTAAAATGTCGTAAAGTAGACTCCTGCTTTTGACTTAATTGACGTTATGATGTTTTTTTTATTAGTTTCCAGATGAAAAACCCTCTTTCTTTACCCAACCTTAAAAAAAAACACAGATGGTTCTGCAAATGGAAAGTCGACTTTTGCTGTCGACTTAGCCTGGATTACTCAATGCTTCTCTCTCCGTTAAATTTATCTTTATCATACAAATTTTGACATAAGGCTCCGGTAAATCGGCAGTTAGCAGCTAACTTTTCATTGAGTAATCCGCCCTTATTCGATTTTTTAAACCTTTATTTTTTAAACCTTTATTTTTTAAACGTTTTATTTTTTAAACCTTTATTCCCCACCTTGATAATTTGACTTTTTTTGATTTTATCGAGTTTTTTTAAACATTTTTTCATTTCGTTATCCAACCTTGATAAAAAATGCAACCAAAATATTGCACCTTAATCATATTTTTATACAGCAAATCGAAGGCCCACTTGTACTTAAAAATCAACCAAAAGTCGTCTTTTTCAAATTTAAAAAAAAAAAACGAAAAATCGACTTTTTAAAATTTGAAAAAGTAAAAAAATCGATTTTTTTGAATTTGGCAAAGTCAAAATTTTCGAAATTGAAAAATTTCGAAAAGTCGACTTTTTGTTGCGACTATATAACGCTTTGCCATTCCGTTTGTAAAGCATCGAAACATTGGACTAGGACCCCAAAACGAATATAAATTATTGATCCATGATCGATTCTAAGACATTTCCATTCCACCAATAATGGCACCAAAATATTGCTCCTAAATTGTCATTTTTATACAGCAAGTCGAAAGCCCACTTTTACTCTCTACTTTCCCTCTCGACTTTTTTTCTACTTTTGGCTTAAAATTTAAACATAGAGTTTTTAGACCAAAATTGGCCCGGCGATCAACGAAATTCGAAAAAGTCATTATTCGTGCCACCCTAATGTATATACACTAGAGTGGCACAAATAATGACTTTCAAATTTCGCCGATCACCGAGCAAATTATGGTTAGTTTTGGTCTAATAACTCTACGATTTAATTTTTTGGCAAATCGGACAGTATTAAACCGCTAATGGGCTAAAAGTTTTGTCCTAAAAAATTTTTTTCGACACAAACCAAACATTTTTTATACCCTCCACTTAATTTGGTGCTTAAAATTGACTTTTAGGGCAAAACTTTAACCAACCAGCATCATGGTTTAATATTGTCCGATTTTGCTAAAAATTTAAACACAAGTTTTTAAACCAAAACAAACCATTATTGACCGGCGAAATACGAAATACGAAATTTCAAAAATGTCATTATTCGTGCCACCCTAATATACATATTAAGTGAAAACTCGGTCAAACGATATATCGATCATATCATAGCGGATGCTAGAAAAATATTTTACAATGCATTTAAGGGTTAAACTTATTTATTGTCTAAAAAAGTATGACGAAACTATTCTCTTCTTTTTTTACATAAATTAAATCTTTTAACCACGTGCAGAGTTATTCAGGGGGGTAGTTTAATTACGCAGTTATTTACTTTCGCTTTTAAAAAAACAAATAATTTTATTTATGTTATTGATGTTTTTATACATTTAGTTTAATAATAGGGGCTACTACTGTATAAACTATATCATTTTGTTAATAACACACTGAAATATGTACGTATATGAAGGATCTCCTATTGAACATACATATTTATAATATATTGTTTCCTTTTTGGCTAGGAATTTTCTTAACAAACTTTGTGAAAAAGTTGATCTATGATAAAAAAAATACTTTTTTAAATAAGGGTTTATGTTAAAAAACGCAGAAGAAAATGTAATTTCTAAAATTATAGGCATTTCCCTACCGGTTTCAAAAACTCCAGTTATATTGTTATCTTTAGTAGAATTTTCATTGTGGGTTTGTTTTGTTAATAGGTTATTGTTTCTCATATACAGTGGTCGACAAAAGTCGACATTCATTAAAAAAAGTGATGGTACAGTATTGTTTGAAATCTATATTTATCGAACTAATGGTACAAAGCGTTTTGCACACTCGTTCGTGCCCCTGCAGGAAAAGTATCCGGTCCTAGATAGGTCACGTGATATAATACCCGAACCCAGATGTTGACTATCAGAAGAAGCCACCCTTTCTTCATCAGCACTCTTCGGTTTGGCACACTCAAAGTTTTTCTGATTAAAATCAGCTATTTAAACGAATTTTGAATAAGAAAGAAAACATTTTTGTTAATTTTTAAAAAAATAAAAAATAATTGTTTAAAAAAAAAAAACAAATTTTTACCCTAAGACCAGTATTTTTCCCTACACCGAAAAAAATCCATGCAACATTTTACGAAATAAAATTTCGTACTTAATTGTTTCGTAAAATATACGAAAATTTACTTTATATTACGAAAAATAAATTAGTCCGGACTTTCGTAAATTTACAAAACATACGAAAATATTTCGTAATCATGAAAATTTTTAATTTCCCTGCTCGAAAAGTTACCGGTCATGTGACATGTCAAACGGAACGCAATGACATATCACTAACTTTGAAACCTTTCATATAAAGAGGCATAGGACTTACAATTAGAAAATTTTCAAAGTGTTTTTGAACTTCGAAATTTTATTTTAAGATTTATTTTTCCTTAATGCATTTTTAATGAATTTCTTAATTCCAAAACGCAAAAAAAAGAAATGCCCAAAAATGTTTGTGTCCGAAAAAAAATTTCGTTAGAAAATTTGTGAAAAAGGTTGTTTTTTATTTAAGAAACATTTAAAAAAAATTCTTTAAAATTGAACAACGATTTTTTTTTTTTGTAAATTTATAAAAATATATATTTAAAAAACTTTTTTATGCTAATTTGAGTATAGGTTTTTTTATATTTTGCTATATAGTCTTGACAAGATCTTGAAGAGATCGAAACACATGCTTTTTTAAAAAATATATCTAATATGTACGAATTTATTTTTGTAATTTACGAATCTATTTTGTGTAATATAGAAAATTGTTTCATACTTTTCTTAAAAACTTATAATTTTTACGAAATAATTTTCTAAGCAAAAAGTACGGAACAATTCTTACAATGTACGAAACATTTCGATCATATAAGACATACATTTTTTTGTAATTTTTTATATCTAATATGTACGAATTTATTTTTGTAATTTACGAAATTATTTTGTATAATATAGAAAATTGTTTCGTAAAAACAAAAAAATGTTTCGTAGAATGTAGTAAACATTTTCGTAAAAACTTATAATTTTTACGAAATAATTTCGTAAGCAAAAACTACGAAACTTTTCGTACAATGTACGAAACATTTCGTTCATATAAGGCATGAATTTTTTTCGGTGTATAGATTTAAAAAATTAAAAAAATAAGTATTTTACCCCAAAACCCCCTTAGAGAGCCTTTGGTAGATTTGAAAAAAAAAAATTACTAAAAAAAAATATATTTTAAGTAGGTTTCTATTTTTAAAAATATACCCAGCAAAACTTTTCGGAGTCATTCAAAAATAACTAATTCTAGAAGTACTTCAAAGCTTGTCACGATAGGTTCTCAAAGAGCATCCTGGAACTAGTGATGTCACAACTAGTTAGAGAAGTGATCCAAAAGGGTAATATTTTGATTCCAAAGAGCTTTTTTGGAGTAGTTTGGGAACTAGTGATTTGGAACTAGTCGTACATGACTTCTGCACCACTTCCATGAAACAAATACTGGTTCTCAAATAACATCTTAGAAGCTGTTTCAAAAACTTATAATTTTTTTCAAAAAAGAAAAAAATATATATTTGATTACGCATTTCTCTGTTGCATTTTCTATTTGGAAAAAGTCAAACCTTTTGAAATATGTACAGAGGGGCTAAAAATATTATTAAGTATTGGGTAATTTGTTTGGTATTATTTAGTATTGGGGCATTAGTGAAAATAGGTTTTTATAGATCCATTCAATTACCTTACTACAATCTGCAATAAACTACTTTATTTACTACAGCTGGAATTTTTTATTACAAAAAGTAAACAAAACTTTCCAATTGTAGCAAAAATAGTAAGCAATTTGAGTAATCCAACTAAGCATATAATCGTATAATTTTTGGTCCCTACAATATTTTTTTTTTTTCAAAAATCCCTTATTCTCCTTCTAGATAATTTCTAATTGCATTAAGGACTAAAAAACAAAAAATACTAATAATTTTTGTTCAGTAAAGTGCTGATATTGCGTTATATTCTCAACAAAAAATAATTCAAAAATTTTTTTTTTTGCAAAAAAAAAAATGTGCAAAATGTTCCTAGAACTAGTTCTGATGGTGACAATTTCAAACAAAAATCATGGGTTAAAGAATGGGATAAAAAATTGGTTCTAGAATGACTTAAAGAACCGTTCCATACATGGGTTCCTAGACTACTTTCCTAGAACTAGTTCTGATGGTGACAATTTCAAACAAAAATCATGACTCTGAGAACGAGATAGAGAACTAGTGCCACAATGGCTTCTTGGAAGTAGTTCCTGTCGTGACAATTTCAAAGAAAAATCATGGGTTAAAGATTGGGATAAAGAACTGGTTCTAGAAGTAGTGATGGAACCGTTCCATAGGAGGGGTGATTGTTCCTAGACTACTTCCCTAGAACTAGTTCTGAGGGTGACAATTTCAAACAAAAATCATGACTCTGAGAACGAGATAGAGAACTAGTCGAGCAAAAAAGAAGTACTCCAGCACTAGTTCTGGAAGTCATGCAAGTTTTGCTGGGTAGGTTTATATTTTATAAAAATTAATCAGAATTAATAAAAAAAAATTAAAAAAAAACAAGTTGTTAAAAAAAAATTTTGAAAAAAAATTTGTTTAAAAAATTTTACATTAAAAAAAATAAATGTGTGTTCATTTACTCGATGGGCCTATTTACTGGCTGAAATGTGCCCATTACATGGAACTCTATGTGCTCTATTATGGGCGCACGGCATGCTACCAGCATATGGCACACTTGAAATGCGCCCTAGTTTGGCACATTTTAAAATGTGCGGCATATGCATGTGCCATTCCTTAGTCTGTTTTAAAGAAGTTGTGCTTTTTTAGACCGCAACTGTAAATGTTTAAACTAATCAGTTTAATAGGTACATATAAATTTAAATATTTCTTCTTTGAAAAAAAAGATAAGAGTATCAATCAAAAGTAATTTTTAAAATCATTTTAATAAATTTCACCTTTCGGTAACTACACAGACAGATAACACAGCTCAACATGAAAATGCGTATTGGATTCTGGTAACTGATGTAGATAGTGTTTGTTGCGCTGATTCCAAATCTGCGACCCAAATATGTCTATCACGTCAGGATTTTGAGTTATTCGCGGTTAAAGTGCCGAAAAAGGCCATTTTGGACCCTTTTTGAAAGCTTATAATATAAGAGCCTGACATGCGATTGACTTAGAATCAATCTTATTTAAAAGTATGTGATTTTCTCTATAAGACAAGATAAAATGTTCTTGGAATTTAATTTTCTAAGATGGTAAAAAAATCATTAACAAAAAACCTTCTATTTTTTAAATATTAAGTTTATTTACACAGTGTTTTTAATAAATTTCCATACAAATACACACGTAAATATTAGATTTAAAGCACTTGTAGCTAACGATTTTTTCACCATTATAAAAAATTAAATTCCGACAAAATTTGATTTTGTCTTAAAGAGAAAATTATGCACTTTCGAATGAGCTTGATATCAAATCATTCGCATGTCAGGTTCTTATTTGATAGGCGCTCAAAAATGGCCAAAATGGGTATTTTTTGACACTTTAACCGCGATTTTCTCAAAATTGTGATGTGATAGAAAAATTTTAGTGACCGTTTTGGAATCGGGAAATCAAAACCAATAATCTTTTTTTGGTTTCATTCAAAACGCAGCGACAAACCTCAGATTTGTAGAGCGGTGTAATCAATTTTAAATGTTTGAACAAGCAAACCAATAAACACTTTAAATTAATCTTAAGGGATAATTTTCATCTGTCCAAATTTATTTTAAGACTTAAGTTGTGTTCTTTTTTGGCAAAACATTTAAAATTGTTCTTATAACTTTTAATGAATCATTGTTTTTATTCTAAAAATATATATTGATAGAGGCAGCAATTTTTACTTTTAGGCGAAAAGAAAACTTTCTTTCTGAGATAGTTTTCATGTCTTGAAAATTGCGAAATGTAAAATTTATTACAATTTGGCATTTTATTACATTATTCTACCCGTATTCATAACCAAAAAACGAGAGGCTCATGCCCCTTCAGAAAGTTATATTTGGAAAAGTTGGCAGCTTAATGATAGCCACTAGAGTTATCAAGTATTCGCCTTTCAACTTTGTTCGAATAATTCTAATAATTGTTTTTGTTCGTTCGATCAAACGATTAAATCTCAAAAATTGTTCAATTAATCGTTGAGAATAACGAATAACTAAGTGGTTATTAAAAAATATTTTTGTTAACAAAAAAATAAGCAAAAAATAAATATTTTATTAACAAAAAATTCATGAAAAACCTAAAAATTTGAATAACTGTGATCACTTTTTTGTGTTATAAATACATAAAAAACTTAAACATTGAATAACTGAGATCACTTTTGAATAGGAGGAGGGACACCTTTCCCCTATTCATAAATGTTTACAAATTGATTTATTACGATATTAACGCCTACAACACATATTTTTATTATTATTTAAGGAGCGGACCAAAAAAATTGTGTTTCTTAATTATCTTGGTCCAAATGCAGGTTAATGAACTTCATATGGCATGAAAATATTTCATTTGATGAACATACAATTTATAAAAAAAAAACTGTAAAAAATTGTGTTTTTCTTGTGTGGTTTTAATTTTTTAAGGGGAAACATTTTCCCCCTTTTACGATTTTGCCTCCGCAAAACATAATCGTGCCAAACTTCAGGAGTATAGATATTTTATTTTGGAATGTATCGTGTCCACCACAGACGAACATTGCTAAAATATCTTAGAATCACTTAGAAAACTTGAAAAATTTTCAAACTCTAAAAAAATTTTGTTTCCGAAAAAAAATTTTCGGAACTTAAAAAAATTAAATAAAAATGAAAGAAATTAATTTTTACGCAAATTTTTTTTTTGTTACTGTGCTTTCAGAACCCGTTATTTTAGAACCATTATCAATTTCTGCTTGGGAACGTGTAGTCGATCTTGACCGACTAAAATTTTCTTACTGGTTTTTATCGTACTTTCTAAAAAATCAAACTATTTTAATTCATTTTAATTACATATAACAAATTTTTGTAAATGTAGTTTGCCATCTAAATGCAGTTTGCCATCTTAATAATTATCGTACCTAATAATTTAATTTTTTTTTTAGGTATACAGCAGTGGTGGTCAATTTCAATTAGAATTACCCAGTGGAGATACTGAGGCACCTCAGGGATTATGGGAAATACCTCCATTTACTACAAAACCAGTAATACGCATACGTTTTCAAGGCTATACTGCTGGCAATCATTCAGCCTATATACGCATTAAAATCGCAGAACCCCAAAATACAAGTGGGTCGACTTCGAATACAGAAGAACAAGTCTTGGTAATACCAGTTGAATTTGAAATATTACCACAATATGGTCTATATATTGTTAATCCTCTACTGGAATTTGGTTATATAACACTAGATTCCGCAGCAAAACCCCTTACAAAAAATATTTTCATAAAACATTCCAAAAATCATTTGGATATAAATGATTTGGAATTTAAATCTTTAACATATTTAAAAGGGGTCAGTGTTGATGGTCCTAATACTATTGTATTGGATCCAATTGAATTGGATGACCCAGTTATAAGGCTAAATGAAAGATTGGAGTTAGTTTTAAAAGATAAGACAGCGTATACATATCACAATTTGGAACTTATAATTAGGGCTGATATATTTAGGGGAAATTTGCATTATGATACAAATAAAACCATATTTTTAACACACAAGTCCACAACAAGCAATAAACAACAAGAAGATGCTGGAGCGGATGAACGACTCTTAACGGTGCGTAATGATTTTCAAATTCCCATGGCCATTTATAATGTAACTACAAGTCATAATGATACTACTAAGCTAAGCTTACAATTAAAACCATTTGAGAAGGGTATGGTCTTAAAGCCAGGACTCTCTTTTGAACTATTAGTGGCTTCTAGATTAGCTAAACTACAACAACAACAACAAGATCTCAAAGATCCAACAAATTATAAGACTGCCATTTATGTTTATACGAATATAACAAATTTTGAAATACCCATTGTTATAAGTTCAGGACGTTTGTTTGTAACCACGCAAACCCTATCGATATGGCGCTCGAATTCGTCTGTTTATACCAAAGAATTAAATTTAGGTTCTATAGCAATACGTGAAACATCTCATAACGGTTTCATAATATTTCAAAATCGCAACTCAATACCCATTAAATTGAATACTTGGGACTTTCAAAAGGCCCAAGGTATCTATTATAGTGTAATGTATCGGGGTTCTTTACGAGCGGCGGAAATCAATAAAACCAATAATTATGCTATAGATTTAGTGAGATCAGACTATAAGTTCAGTTCCCAGTTGGAAGAGGGGGATATAGCGGTGTATGATGTTAGCATACAGCCATATACAACAGAATATAATTCAGCTTATTTAAAAATATCTACGCTTTATGAAAATATAACAATAAATCTAAAGTTTGCCGCCGTTTTGGGAAAATTAGAAGTGGATCAAGAGAAATTACATTTTGCTAACTGTTTTCCGGTAAATATTGCAACATTGCATTTTTTTTTTAAATTTAATTTTACTTTATACTTCAATTAAAAAAAAAAATCTAGTCGAATTAAGTAACTGTAAAAAAAAAGTAACAATTGAACTACACCATTTGTATGTGTAATTCGTAAAATATCAATTGAAATTAAAAAATTCTACTTGCAATTCGAAGATCCATTTTTAAAAGATCATTTGTAATTCGTAAAAGATCAATTGTAATTTAAAAAGGACAACTGTAATTCGAAAAAGATCAATTTTTATTCGAAATAGATCAAATATAATTCGAAAAAGATGAATTGTAATTCGAAAAAGATCAAATGTGATTAGAAAAATATGAATTGTAATTCAAGGACTCCAAGTGTAGTACGAAAAAGATCAATTGAAGTTCAGTTGATCATTTCGAATTACAATTGACCTCTTTAGAATAACACTTGGAATCTTCGAATTACAATTCACTTTTTTCAATTACAATTGATCTTTTTTAAATTACAATTGATATTTTTACATGATTTACTGATGTAATTCGAAAAAGATCAATTGTAATTCGAAGATTCTACTTTTAATCCGAAGATTACATTTGAAATTCAAAAATTTCATTTATAATTCGAAAATTCCATTTGAAATTCTAAAATTCCATTCGTAATTCAAAAGAAATGTAATTCGAAAAAAGAACAATTACAATTCGAAAAGATCAATTGAAATTCGGAAAAGGTCAATTTTAATTTCAAAAAGATTAATTCTCTTTTAATAAAGATTAATTGTTATTCGACAAAGATTAGTTTTATTCGAAAGATCAATTGTTATTAAAAAAATTAATTTTATCCAAAAAAGTTCAACTGTAATTTGAAATAATTTTTTTAATTCGAAGATTCCAATTTCCATTCCGATAAGATCAATTTTAATTCGAAAATGATCAATAGTTATTCGAAATAGATCAATTGTTATTCGAAATAGATCAATTGTTATTGGAAAAAGATCAATTGTTATTTGAAATATATCAATTGTTTTTCGAAATAGATCAATTGTAATTCGAGAAAGATCATTTGTAATTCGAAAAAGTTTAATTATAATTCGATAAAGATAAATTTGTCATTGGAAAAAGATTAATTGTAATTCGAAATAATTGTTATTCGAAATAGATCAATTGTTATTCAAAATAGATCAGTTGTTGTTCGTAATAGATCAATTGTTATTCAAAAAAGATCATTTGTAATTCGAAAAAGTTTAATTGTAATTCGATAAAGATTATAATTCGATAAAGATCAATTGTCATTGAAAAAACAAAATAATAATTATTTTCGAATTTTAATTGATATTCTTTCGAATCACTTTTTATATTTTTCGAATTACAATTGATCTTTTTCAAATCACAATTGAGAATTTTCAAAATACAAATGATCCTTTTCGAATTACAAATGGAATCTTCAAATTACAAGTAGAATCTTCGAATTAAAATTGATATTTTTTTAAATAAATGGTGTATTCCGAAATAAATACATACGTAATGTAGAAAAAACATTCCTTATTTCACACAAAGAAAGAACATTTAAAATTTTTTTTTTTAAATTCAAAGGTAAATTCGTAAATAATACATTTTTCTTTCGTAAAAAAAAAAAAAACTTTCGTGTATTTTACCAAATAAAAAGTTACGAAAAATTTCGTTAATTTGACTATTTTTAAAAATGAAAACTAAATAATTTTTTTTATTCTACGAAATAAATTTTATTCTACGGAATAAATTGCTACGAAAGTTTAAATTCGTAAAATGCTGCATACAATTTACTCGGTGTGAATTTCCATTAAACTTAACTAACAATTTATTGCTTTTCATTTTAGGGTAAATTATGTTCCTCTGAATTAAGTATACGTTCTACATTTAAACATCCAATTCATATAAAATATATAAATTTTACTGATCCCGGCTTAAGATTTGAGGATAAAAATCCTCTGGGATCAAAAATCGCTCCGCACTCTGTAACAACAGTTGGTCGTATATTTTTTAAACCTTCTGCTTCGTGTGGTTCTCGCTGCTATATACAGCAACAAAATGATGAATCAGCCACATTTCCGTATTCGATAATAGCGGATCATGTGAATATTCCCAGTTTTGATGCAGTGGAATTAAGGCGGCGTATTGAGCTGTATAGACATTTTAAATATTTTTTTCAAAATAAGGATTTCACTATGACAACCAAAGAAATGCAACATTTTCAATTAAATCTTATGATAGAATTACAATGGCCACAATTGGTGAGTGGACGACAGGCTTTACCTACGGTTGAGGTTAATAAGACGCAAATATATGAAGTTAAAATTACCAATCCTGCTGATCATCCCATTCTTTTCGATTATATGTTTGCTGATCCTACTTGGGCTAAACAAACACAAATATCTCTACCCCTGGAAGTGATTGTGACAACACCAAGTTGTTATTTAACAGATAAACCGTTTTTTTCCTTAGTTAATGTTCCACCAAAAAAACCTATTCTAATACCAGGTCTATCGAGTGTTACAATACCTATAAGATTTCAAGCTGATGTTGCGGGTAGTTTTTGTACAATGTTGCATATACGCAATAATTTGACATTGTATGAAGGAGTTTGGATAAGTGCTAAAACTGTACAATCACAATTTCGTTTGGGCAATCGTAAGCCAGGTTCTTTGACACCTTTACTATTTGAAATCACCGAACAACATTTGGCATCTGCATGTCCAGTTAAAGATGAGAGAATAATAAATGATAAAATGGAAAAACAAATGCAGCCAATGGTAAGTAAATTTAATTTTGTCTGCTGGCAGTGTAATTGTTAAAAAAGATAATTTGAAATTTCATAAAGATTAATTAAAATTTGAAAAAATATCAGTTGAAGATCACAAAAGTCAATTGAAATTTAAAATTGGATTCAGTTGATATATTCGAGTTAAAATAGAGGCTGTTTCGAACAGTCCTTTTGTAATAGCTTGAAATATCGGTCTAGGATCACATTAAGCATATATCGCTCATTTACTTCAATGGTAACATAACTCAAAAACCTGATTTTACAGAAAAGTTCTCGATTGAAAATGACTTTTCATTGAAGACAGCCGGTACATATAAAATATCAAAATTGCATATTCGATTCTTAAGCCGTGTTTAAAAGATAATAATACGATTTTTGACACAAAATAAAGTATTTATTAAGCTAGGAGAGGACTCTCTTACTTTTTTCCTGTTAGTCTTTGAACAGCATAAACCAAATATTTTTTTGCGAATTAAAGAATTTGCTTGAAAATGGCATAGATTCGTTAGTGCATATTTTACTGAAAATGCATATTTTGCTAGTATGCTGCTATTAATGCATATTTTAATGTCATATTTTGTATAAAATTTTACTTTTGACTTATTTTTCCATTTTTTATGATTTTTCTTGTACACATTATTAATTTGCCTGTTGGGGGGTTTTTTTTTTGTTGAATATAAAAATGCACAAATTGTATAATTTTAAGTGCAGTTTAAGTTCTTATTGCATATTTCAAAATTTTTAATATATATTTTAGGAGCCTAAAATTTTGCTAAGCAAATGAAACATTTTTATATCAGAAGAAGTTCAAAGTCCTGCAGTTAGATCCAGGGGACAACAAAATGTCATTTGTTTTAGGTTCCCCCTTGAAGAACTAAACCAACCTCTGAAAAACTGCATTTCTTACAGGCTTTTGTGTAGAAACTTTTTTCAGGGTAGTTTTCTGTTTAAATTAGTCCATGATTTGTAATTATATGATATTTCAATAAATAAATATTTTACTTTTCTTCCAGGTAATTTCCCGTCGAATTTTTACAGCACGTAATTCTGGTGAATTGCCAATAAGAATCGAAGGTTTTTGGATAGGTGATCAACCCTGTAAAGGATATGGTTTTCAAGTAATGGATTGCTCTAGCTTTGAATTACGTGCTAATTCTTCAAAGAAAATTGAAATAGCGTTTCAATCAGATTTTACGGTAACACGTATATCCAGACCACTTACACTTAAAACAAATCTTTCCTATGAAGTCAGTTATGTACTTGTAGCTCAATTACCCTCAAAGGGACTAGAACAATGTACGCAACTATTACCACGACCACTATGGGAGGAAAAAATTCGTAATGCCGCTGTTGTTATGCTGGTAATAACTTTTGTTTTAGTTGTTATAGCCGTACACATAGACTACGGTAATATTATATACAATCAGTCAGCTTTATATATAGCCCGCGATAAAGGAACCGTACATCCTACATTTAATTTACGAAATATTGCTATGCGTCCAACCCAAAATGACAGTGTAAGTGGTGGCGCGGAAACGAATCCTAAAAATAAACTTAAATTGACTGCTATGGATAAGAATGATTCGTCGTCTACAGTGGGTTTAAGAAAACGTAATATTATTAAAAATTCTAAATTAATAAATGGCGATACAAAGTCAACATCATCATCTAAACGTAATACAATGACATTAGCTGATATGGTTAGTTGGACGTTTGGTACAAAAACTGCCAAAAAATCAATTGGTAATAATAAAAATGATAAAAGCATAGAACAAACGCCAACTAGTCCTCCTTCAACTGCGGGAAATGACATAAAATCTGCAAAAAATAAATGTAGTGAAAAATTTTTACTCGATAAAATGGATGGTGATATGAAAAAAACACAATCTACAAAAAAATCTAAGGTAAATGAAAAAGTTTCATCAAAATCTCAGGACAAAGTCGTAGAAGTGCTTAATTTGAGTAGAGATGAAATACAAGAAAAAGTAATAAAAAGAGAAAAGAATTCACCAAAACCTCAAACAAAATCTGCATCGAACTCGATCGAGGGAAATAGTACGACAAATTCAAAAGAACAAAGAAAATCTATAGAACTGGCTAGTCATTTAATAAATTTTGAAAGTATTTCACAAATCGCAACAGAAAAAAGTTGTCAACAAACTTGTCTTGCAAAAGATTTATCAAATGGGCGTAAACTTGGTAAAACACCGGGTAGAGAAAGACGCAAACAGTCGGCGGCACAAAACTCTTCACCAGTCACTTCAGATGTTACCAGTTCTTCGTCGTCTTCTACATCATCATCTTGTTCTTCTAATCATAATGCAGTGGGTAAACGGGGTAATAATGAACGTAAACCAAAAGCTAAAGCTTCCAATTCATTGAAATTTACTAATAACAATTCTAATTTAATGTTACCATCTTCTACTTCATCGTCTCCGACAACCAATTTAACTAAGTTAGAAACTTCTACACGCAGCATGGATATCTTAACACCTTGGGATTGTGGTAATCAAGTATCATTTAGTGATGTTTTACAAAAAAACCAACAACAACAATCTTTTATGACTAATTCTACTGATCTCACAAACCAAACAGCCTCATTATTTGATCTGATGCCACCACAATCCAATATGACCATGGAAAATTCTGAAGTAGCTGCAGCTTTAACGCCGAAAAGACCTAAAATTCCTGCTACAGATTTGGGTCCCATCGGTTCTCGAAAATCACCTTCGTTGACACCAGTATGGGAACCATTGAATAGTGCCATAACAATGCAATTACAAAGGCCATTAAATACAACCTCAACTACTTCATCATCGTCGTCTACAACTTATTATCCAATAAATTCAAATTTTGGGTTTCAAGATATAAACACAATGCAAACACAAATATCTCCCACACATCAACATCAACTTGCTCAACTGTTGGAATTGAAAAAGGCCGAAGAAGAATTACGTCGACAATGGCAAATACAATTATTAGAACAACAACACTTGCAGCAACAACAGCAACAATACTTAAATTCTTCGAATGCTTTGAACAACAATTGGTCTAATCTTTCATCACCTCTGTGGACACCTATATTAGGTAATGGTTCATCGGCTGTTATTAACAGTAACACTTCATCAATTTTTGGTCAACCACAGACACAAAATTCTACTTGGAGTTTGGGTTCTTCATCTACTTCTTCTTCTTCTCCTTCTTCATCGGGCTTAGTACGTCCACCACCAGGCTTAGAACAAAATTTCCATACTGTCGGCAGTAATATGACTAATCATCAAGCTTTACCGCCGTCTTCTGCATCTTTGGCTTCTTCGTCTGGTTCTTCTTCTATGGGTTCATCGTCATTTAACAACACAATGGCTTCTTCGTCGTCTAATGGTTTATCACAACAAACAATGGATAATGATAATATGCCCATGTTTAATTTATTCGGTGGTTTAAGCTCTATTTGGAATGATAACTGGAGACAGACTACAACTAATCAACAGCCGCAACAACAACAACAACCACCACAAAATCAATAAACAGTACACATAAATTTATTAAAGAGGTAATTATTTTATAATAATACACTACACTTAGTTATAGAGGGTATATATAAGTTTGTCATGGCATTTGTAACACCATAAAGTATATATTTATAATCCGTCTGCCTGTCTCTCTGGTAAAAATAAAAATTCATATCACGATTTAAAAGACATTGGAAAGCTACAAAAATATTTTACGGTATTCGCTCTTGGTCGTATTTTTGCAAGGGTTGTATTAATGCTATGATTTAAAATATATTTGGACAATTTTAAAACACATTTAGACAATTTTTAAATACATTTGGACATTTTTAAAACACAATTGGAAATGGTGTAGTTTCAAAAGAGCCCTTTTCAAAATATATTTTTTTAAAGAAAAAATTTACTCCTTTGTACTATTATCTGAGTGTTTTACTTTCAAAATCTTTTATTTTTTTTTTCAGATTTGCTGTTTGCAGTTACCGCTAATCTTTTATGACGCACATAATTTTGAAACATTTTATTATTTTTCTTCCCAAACCCACGTTGGATAAACTGATGATACTGTTTTGGAAACTTTTTCTTTTTAAAACTATTGCTTTAATTTTGAAGTTAGTTTTAATGGATAATAAAACATTTTTCCCCTTTAAAAAATCCTCTTTTAATATAAAAACAAACTTGACTTTATTTCTCTCCTCTTTTTTTTGTTAATTAATTTTAAATAAACTTTTTTTCTTAAGAATTTTAATTGTAATATTAAAAAATCCTTAATATTTTCAAAATAACTAGGATTTAATTTCATTTTCTAAATACCAAAAATAACACAAAAATCACCTACAAGCATACAATATATGATAACTTAATTTAAGTCAAACATAAATTGATCATAATCTAAAAAAAAGAAAACAATTTAAATTCCACAAATTTGAAGCCATTTTTATTTTAAGATTATTAAAAATAACAATATTTTTTTTGTGTTTATAACATAGAACTGTAAAATACTCAAATGAAATAATTTTGAATATTAATTAAAGTAATCTTTTATTTTCTTTCTCTATATTTAATTTCTTTAATTAACTTTAATTAAACTTTATATTGTTTTTTTTAATTAATATATTTTTAACTAAACTGCCAAGCACTGAAGTTTAAAATTGAACATTTTTTTTCGTTATTTTTTATAAAAAGTTTTTTTTCTTTGCTATTTGGAGAAATTTGTTGTTTTAGTTTTTTTTTTATTTTTTTATAAAAAACAAAAAGCCTCTAGCTTTGATACAAATTTGTTCTTAATTTATTAAAAAATTTTAATAACAGAATGCATATTTTTTTATTTTTTGATCAATTCTTATTTCTAAACTTTACAAAAAAAAAAAGAAAACTCAAAAAAGGAAAAAAGAACATTTAATGTGAAATAAAAGCAAAAAACCTAAAAAAGGTTAAAAAAATACGTTGGAGTTTAATTTGCCTATTTTTCTTTATAGGTTATAATGCCTTTTTCTATTAGATCGGGTATTTCAACAGCTAACCAGGGAGCCAACTGAAAAAAAAGAGAATAGGTTATTAATTAATTTAAAATAGAGGAAACTCTTTACAATTGAAATTCGTAAAAATTTGTACGAAAATTTTGAAAATGTCAATTGAAAATTTTTTTCTGAAGAAAACACGGAACAAAAAAACTAGAAAAATTTGAATTGCAGTTTTGGAATCAGTATTTTCATTTTATATGAAACCAGGTCTTATTTTTTGGAGCCAAATTAATAATATGTAACAGTGGACCTCCAAAAATGGTTAATTATTGGATGGCAGATTCGTAACCAGGAGAGCAAAATCTGTAAGAATCAGTTGGATATTTCAAGGGGACGCTTTTTTTTTGTCGAACAGTGTAATTATTTAGAAATAGCTCGACAAGATCAGCAAGGATTTTCGTATTAACGATTTTTAAAGTTATCAATAAAGAGAAATGAAATGCCATTAACCGATTTTGCCACCATTTTTATGAAACCTAAAGTTTCTTGAAGAGGGGTGTGTGGAAATATCCCTTAAAAACACAACTACGACAGTTTTTTTTTTTTTAATTTTTCCCCGAAAAAGCATTTTTAATATTTTTTTTTACTCCTGAACGCAACAAATAATTGTGGCCGGGACTTAAAAAAATTTCCGGGACTTCGAAAAGTTTTAAAATTTTTTTCGGAACTTTGAAAATTTCTTAAACGTTTTGTGGCAGTTTGGATATTTTAATGTTTTTTCTCTTCGTAAACTTAAATTTTTTTTCCTTAAATATTTTTAATGAATGTGTTTGAATTTAAAAAAGACAAGATAATTTTGAGTCCGGGACTTAAAAAAATTTTTATACTTGCAATTTTTTTTCTAAAAAATTACCAAAAATGTTTGGTTTATCGGAATTTCAAAAAAAAAATCGGAACTTTGATTTTTTATATCCTGCACTTAGTGAATATTGGAAACTTTTTTATAGTAGATGCGATTTGTTAAAGACAAAGTTAACAATACTAAACGTTATTATTATCAAACGAGTAAAATTTAAATAAAATTTTTTGCAATAATTCTTTTGAAATTGTGGAGGGTATCACTACATTCGGCAAGCCCGAATTTAACTTTTTTACTTGTTTTTTTTTGTTTTGTTTCACAAAATGCAATTTTGTTAAGGACAAAGTTAACAATACTAAACGTTAGTATTATCAAACGAGTATTATTTTAAAAAATGTCATGTAGGTAATTTATAAAGCTTTAATTTAAGCTTAATGGCGTCCAGATTGAGTAAATAATAAATGTGCTACGAGGGTCGATCTGTAAAATAAAATTATTTATAGACATTTTTCAGAACCTTTTTTTTAAACATTTCCAAGTCGATTTTTTCCAAGTTCAAACATTAAAAATTAAAAAAAAGGTGCAATAGTTTTTATTCAGTGTTTAAATAATTTTTCCAACAACCCAAGCAAACAGTAAAATTTTTTAAGTGCAGTAGAAAAACTTCACCAATTTTTTTTGTAATGTCTGAACTTGGAAAAAAATCGACTTGGAAATATTTTTAAAAAATGTTCTGAAAAATGTCTATAAATTATTTAATTTTCCAAACCGACCCTCGTAGCACATTTATTATTTACTCAATCTGGACGCCATTAAGCTTAAATTAAAGCTTTATAAATTACCTGCATAACATTTTTTAAAATAATACTCGTTTGATTATACTAACGTTTAGTATTGTTTACTTTGTCCTTAACAAATTGCATTTTGTGAAACAAAACGAAAAAAAAATCGGATATGAAATCTAGATCTAGATGTTCGAACACCAAAAAATTTCGGATATTTTCATTTTCACATTTTTTATGTGAATTACTTTTTTTGGAACAGAGGCCTTAGAATAATTTGTTCGTGACTTGAAAAATCTTGTCTCCGGCAATGGGATTAGTATTTTTGAAACAGTTAAGTAATTAGTCAAATTTTGACCTGTCACGTGATAAGCAAACAATTTTTGCATTAAGTTTAAAAAAAAAAAAAAGTGTTGTTTTTTTATTTTTAGTACCAAAAGGTACCTAAAAATAAAATGTATTTATTCGGCCTTTATATATGTATATATATTCGATTAGAGTTTTATTCTAGTTCGAGGCCCACAAATATTTCTATTTATGATATTGTCATAATAGAGTATTTTTAATTTATTGCTTTAAAAAAGTTACTATCTCATAGTATGTCTGTACTGATCAGTTTCATCCCCACTAAAGGAATCTTCAGCAGACTTTAGATAATCATCGTTGGTCAATCAAACATCAAACCAGACATAATATTTGATATATTTCCCAAGTTATATGAGAAGTACTATTATGAAGGTCCGAAATCTGTTTTCCAACAAAAATAACTCTTTTAAAGCAAAAATTGCATACATGGGAAATTACAATTTGTTTCAAATTATAATTTGTATTTTAATTACAATTTTTTCTGCAAATGGTAAATTATATTTTTTTTCAATTTTCATTTCCAGAACAAATGGAAATTGAAAAAATTTAATTTTCATTCGAATGAAAAGCCTTCGCCACATTTTTTTCAATTACGTTGCCATAAAAAATCAAAGACTAAAACCGATTTTAAAAACAATATTTTTTTAAAGGAGTTGGCAACGCAAACAAAAATTCAAACGATTTAAGCAAGAACACAAACCTCAAATAACAAAAATATGAAAATTATAGAGGGCCATAAGTCATCAAATTGCACCCTACTCATGGCAACGTCAAATTCATACTAGGGCCTCTGTTCTGTCTTTCACAACTTTTTAATTCACATGAAAATTTCCGAATCACATGAAATCAAGTTTAGTGTTTTGCTGATCACGTTTTCATTCAAAGTTGAAATCGAATAAATAAAACTTAAAAAATTATAAGGAAAAAAGTGCATTCGTTTTACTTTCACCAAATTTTATTTATGTGAACCAAAACGAAAAAGAAATTCGGATGTGAAATCTAGAACACCAAAAAAATTCGGAAATTTTCATTTTCACATTTTTTATGTGAATTACTTTTTTTGGAACAGCGGCCTAGGTTTATAAACGACGTTATAAAAGACTTAAAATAAAACACATTTTTTAGGCCCGATTCTTAAATTGTCAGTGACTTAAAATATCACAAAATTACATTAGGTCTATTCGATTACCTTACTACAATCTACTATTTTTTACTCATTTTACTACAGCTGGAAATTTTTAATACAAAAAGTAAACAAGACTTTCCAGTTGTAGAAAAAAATAGTAAGAAATTTGGGTAATCGAATGGAGCTATTATTTTGCATGCAATATTGTCATTTTGTTATTTTTTAAATCACTGACAATCTTTAGGATCGGTCTGTTGTCTCCAAAATATTACTAACAATAGCGTTTTAAACAATAATGTGAGGAAGAATTTTACTTGTGATTTCCCAAAAAACTATAAAAATAATATAATGCCTCCAGTCAAATGATATTAAAAAGTTAACTGTATAAAATTACTCTAAATTTTTGTATACATTTTTAAAATCGAACATTTTGTAGTTAAACCATTTTGCATTCAAAACAACAAACAACATCATTTTCCAAAAGCTCAAACATTAAAAATGTATTTACTTAAGTATTCCAAACTGCTTTGCAATAAAGTAAGTACATTCCTAAGCTAGGCTACCTCCGGGCGTAATAAGTTGTGACCAAGTCAGATATTTTCAGTTAAATACTCCTAGAGAGTATTATTGGAGGGAACACCTTTAACGTTGCATATAGCTCTAATGGCAAGCCAACTAGGTGCCCACTGTTTCCTAACTGAAATAATCAATGGAAATCGTTGTATGAATGCAAATGGGAAATAATAAAATATGTTATATAAGAAAATTTTAATTGAGACAAAATACTACAAAATTTCAAAAAACATATATAAATTGCAGTAATTTTGTTTAACATGTAATTTGTTATATGTTTGAAAATAGCAATTTTTGGAAAGCCTTGCAAGTAAATTACCTTCTTTTCCACTCATTAGAACTCTATTGTTTTTAATATTTGGGATCGAAATGAATCCGAAAATGGATTCATAAAATTTTTATTTTGTTATTAATTAAATAATACATGAAGTATTAAATTTAAATTTTTGTCATGTTGATTGTCTTTTTAGTTTTTTTTTTTTTCAAACTCCGGGGTACCATCGATTACATCTCAGCGTTGCTATGGCTATGGAATCCTGAAAATAAATCGAAATACAATTTAATTTTGAATTGTAACTATATTTTAGAAATTTATAAATATGATTTACATAAATGTCGTTTTTTTATTTTTAGTACCAAAAGGTACAAAATAAAATATTTTTAAACGGAAATATGTAAAACAAATTCGATTAAAGTATTATTCTAGTTCGAGGCCCAAAAATATTTCTATTTCTGATAATCTCATAATAGATTATTTTTTTTTTAATTTATTGCTTTTAAAAAGTTACTCATCTCAACTGATCAGAACAGATATACTATAAGATGAGTAACTTTAAAAAAAAAAAAAAATCTATTATGAGAATATCATAAATAGAAATATTTAATCGAATATGTTTTACATATTTCCATTTAAAAATATTTTATAAATGTTTTTTAGAAAATTTCACAATTACAAATTGTTCATTTACATTTCGAAATTTTCTAAATGCTTTCCAGAAAATTCCGTTTGTATTTTAAAAATATCAACACATATTTGTATTTCAAAATTTTACAAATACAAATTTCTAAAATTCAATTGGAAATTTCTGAAACGTAAATGCAAATTTTTGAAATATAAATCAAAATCAAAATTTCTAAAATACAAATTTCTGAAATATAAATGGAAATTTCAGATTCAAATGACATTTTTTGAATGTATGGACACATGTCATTGGAAATTTTTTAATCAATTTTATTATATTTCTAAAATAAAATTAAAAATTTTCGAATATAACACTACTCTGCACGGTTTTTGCGCTGACATGTTGAGTACATTTTCTAAAGTATTTTGGTCTCCTTGAACAGGAAATTTCTTGAAAAATTCGGATAGTTATAAGGATATGACCAACACAATCTATGAATACCTTACACAATGCCCTTTTTAAAGAATGGTAAATTTTCTAACGTGAAAAAATTAACAATTTTGATTAGAAGTATTGAAGAAGTACTTTGAAGTATTATTTTGAGTAAAAAACTCTTTTTTGTCATTTTTGTAAAAAAAAGAAAAATTATAAATTTTTTTTTTTACAAAAATACTTTTTAACGTAATTTTGTGGCTTTCCAATGTTTTTAAAGATTGTTTTTTTAAGGCTCGGGGTTTTTAGCACGTGAATTTAAGGTGAAGCGAATCTGCTAATAACTTTTGAACTACTTGACCGACTGAGCTAAAATTCCATATGAACCAGGCCAGGGGAACGACGAATATAAATGCTATGCTTCAGCATCCTAAGAATTGCCCTTCGGAAGTGATCGTGGTTTTTATCTCGTAAATTCGCGAAAAACCCCTGCCGAAATTCACTCTTTTGCTTATAACTTTTGAACCACTGAACCGATTTCGCTGGATTGCCATACCAACTTGAACAGGTAAATGCCTCACATTTGTGCGACACTGCAGGAGCCTCCGTAAAGTCTTTCAAAAGTAAGCGTTTTTAACAGACAGACGGACAGACTGACGGACATCGCTAGATCGTCTAAGAATCGATCGAGGATCATGAATATATATACTTTATGGGGTCCTAGAACTCTACACTAGAGTGGAGGGTATAAAAAAAGGACATTTTGAACCTCCTTATAATGTCCTGGTGGTATCCTTGATCGTATCGAGTCCAGATTTCTTTCAAAAGTTAAGTCATTTTATAAGGAATTTGAATAAAAAAAATATGAATAACTTCAACCTACAGTTTTCCAATATGAAAAAATTCGTCGGTTTTGAGGGCTTGGTCCACAAAAAATTTAAATACTTATATCTTGAAAAAGCGATTTGATACAACTTTTCTATTGACAGTTTCGTATTTAGAAGTTTAAAATACTTTAGAAAATGTACCCCAAAAGTCTGTGCAAAAAGCAACGTGATTTTTGTAGAGTAGTGTAATTTTTATTTCTGAATAAAAATTGGAATTTGTGTGGAATAGTTATTTTTGAAATTCAAGAAGAATAGTTATTTTTGAAATAGTTGTCATCAATTGTAATTTAGAAAATACCAATTGAAGGTCAGAAAATATCAATTAGAATTTTCAAAATGCCACTTAAATTCAGAAAAGATCGAATAAAATTATTTTCTAATTTCAAACTAAATCCAGAAAACTTTTCTAAAGTTCAGAAAATAAAAAATCCCGAATTTGAAAAAGTAGAATAGATTAATATATGAAGGGCTTTTTGCAAGAACTTGATAAGCAACATTCAATTTTTTGGTGTTTTTCGGCTTCTACTGATGTTCCATTGAAAGATTTTTGCCAGAAGTTTTGTTAAAACCTTCGTGCAAGTATCTTGAGTATTGAAGTTCTTCAAAAGATTATTTTTATAATTATTTCAATAGTTTTAAGGCAAAAACCACCATAAAATGAAATGTTGCTTATCGAGTTTTTACAATAAGCCCTTCATATATTCAATGAAAATTAACTCGTGTTTTTCATTGGACTATTTTTTATACTTTTTTTTTTTAATTTTAAGTATGATTTTATATCATATAACGTTTTTCAATGCAAAAACGTCCTATTTATTACGGCGTTAACACTTGCTGTTTTGAAGTGTTTAAGAGTGAGATGTTTAAAAAATGCTTTGTTCTGTATCCATTACGTTTTTATTCTGTTACTGGTGTTTTGTTGAACAACTTGTTTAAGGTCGCAAGTATGAATGATATATATCAAAAATACCTAAAATGTTTCAAAATATTTTTCGTGGGCAATTGCGCTTAAAAGGGTTAATTTCTCTTGGTATTTTCTAAATTTCAATTGGCACAAGCGTTCCACAGTATAAACGTCTGTACTAATTGAAAAAATTGGCCTTGATTTTATATGTTACAAACCAAATCAAAATACGATGGTCTAAACAAAATGGTGTAGGGTATAACAAAAAAAAACATTAAGATCCGCCGTTTTCGGATAGTAATGAATGGCTAATTTCCAAAATTAATATAACTCGGTTTAGTTATTAAAAACTTACCATCTGTAACATGTATCTTGAGTTTTTTTGCCAATATTATTTAAAAAGGGTGGTTTTTTATTGGTATAATCATCGCTGAAACAAAAAGAAATTTCGTTATTAACATCATTTCCATAGAGTATACTCTATGATCATTGCAAAATATTTAAAACTTACTCAATACGTTCGCTAAATCCTCGAGTATATTGTGATTTATTTTTTGTTATTTAAAAAAAAATCGATATTTTTTATTTATGTATTTTATTTTTATGACACAAAATAAGGTTTGGAAACACACTAAAGAAAAATTGTTGGCAAATCGAACAAATTTAAAAAGTTACAAATTAATTTAAAAACTCAAAATCATTTTGAAATTTAATTACCATTTCCATCCGAGTCAACAACCATACATTTCCATTTGCTAAGGAAATGGAAATTCAAAAATTTATAATTTCAATTTCGATAAATGGAAATTGTTTGTTAATTTCCATTTGATAAAGAAATGGTAATTAAATTTAAATGGAAATTAAAAAATCCCATGTATGAAAAATTGTATATATTAAATCACCGTCGGTAACTATTAATATATGTGTTGCTGTTATTTTACAATAACAACAGTGCCTAACCAAACAATAGTGTTGGTAGGATAAGTCGTACTAAACTTTGTGTTAAATGTTGTTTTTTTATTTTTAGTACCAAAAGGTACATAAAAATAAAATGTATTTATTCGGCCTTTATATATGTATATATATTTGTACCTTTTGGTACTAAAAATAAAAAAACAACATTTAACACAAAGTTTAGTACGACTTATCCTACCAACACTATTGTTTGGTTAGGCACTGTTGTTATTGTAAAATAACAGCAACACATATATTAATAGTTACCGACGGTGATTTAATATATACAATTTTTGCTTTAAAAGAGTTATTTTTGTTGGAAAACAGATTTCGGACCTTCATAATAGTACTTCTCATATAACTTGGGAAATATATCAAATATTATGTCTGGTTTGATGTTTGATTGACCAACGATGATTCTCTAAAGTCTGCTGAAGATTCCTTTAGTGGGGATGAAACTGATCAGTACAGACATACTATGAGATAGTAACTTTTTTAAAGCAATAAATTAAAAATACTCTATTATGACAATATCATAAATAGAAATATTTTTGGGCCTCGAACTAGAATAAAACTCTAATCGAATATATATACATATATAAAGGCCGAATAAATACATTTTATTTTTATGTACCTTTTGGTACTAAAAATAAAAAAACAACATTTAACACAAAGTTTAGTACGACTTATCCTACCAACACTATTGTTTGGTTAGGCACTGTTGTTATTGTAAAATAACAGCAACACATATATTAATAGTTACCGACGGTGATTTAATATGTACAATTTTTGCTTTAAAAGAGTTATTTTTGTTGGAAAACAGATTTCGGACCTTCATAATAGTACTTCTCATATAACTTGGGAAATATATCAAATATTATGTCTGGTTTGATGTTTGATTGACCAACGATGATTCTCTAAAGTCTGCTGAAGATTCCTTTAGTGGGGATGAAACTGATCAGTACAGACATACTATGAGATAGTAACTTTTTTAAAGCAATAAATTAAAAATACTCTATTATGACAATATCATAAATAGAAATATTTTTGGGCCTCGAACTAGAATAAAACTCTAATCGAATATATAAAAAAAAAAAAGTTTTACAACTTCGAACATTTTTAAAAGCAAAAAGTTTTAACAACTTCGAAAATTTTTAAAAACTTTTTTTCTTAAAGCAAAAAAAAGTAAACTTCTTTTAACTTCTATACGCCAACAAAAAAAAAAATTACGGAGCTTTGAAAATTTAAAAAAAAAAATCCTTAAAGCATTTTTAATATTTTTTTTATTCAGAAAAATAACAAATATATTTTGAATCCGAGACAAAAAAAAATTAAAAAAAAAATCGGTCTTGGATTTTTTTTTAAATAACAAAAAATGTTTGGGTTTTACTTTGAATATTAAAATTTTTTTTTTGAAAATCCAAAAATTTTTCGGAACTTAAATTTTTTTTTTTGGAACTTCGAACTTTTTAAGATATTCGCGTTCAAATATTAAAAAATTGAACTTACAAGGGAAGTCTCCCTAGTGTCACCCGCGGATCTTTATGAAATTGGTTTTATTTTGTAGAGCAGAAAAAAAAGGGACATGTATATTTTTTTAGCGGCCCAAATTCATATTTAGGGGGTAAAAAGGAGGGGGGAAGACAAGGCCATTTTTCAGTTGTTTTCGTTCATCTCCTATATTATGTAAAGAAACCTAGTCATTAGGGTATTCAATCGATTAACCGTTAATCGGTTAACCGATTAATTTTGTTCGATTAACTGTTCGAGTAATTTAAAATTGTCAAATTTCAACCGATTAACCGAAATTTCTTTTTTTAGTACTTTTACCTATTTTTTTCGCTTTATTTTTTTGATCTTTCATTTTTAATTTAAATTACGGTTCAGATGAGGAAGTTTAGGTCTAAAAAAAAGTTATCAAACTCTCTTTTAGCAACATGTAAAAACTTCGTCAAGAAAATATTTTATCGAAGTCCTAAAAAGATATTTCGGTAAAAAAAATCTCTAGTTGTTAAGGCGGTCCCCATACAATTTTCTTTATTTTTTGAAAATTTGTTTTATTTAATCAGCTTCTACCGGTCCAATGGTGCGTCCGAGAGGGGTCATTAGTGAGATCGACCCCCATTTATTTTTACCCTGCAACATTTTTTTAAAATATACCTACGCCCTATCTCCACTCCCTAAAAGTTGAACGGGTCATCAAAAAAATCTGAAAATTTACCACGAAGGAGTTTTCGAAGGGTACTAAAAACTGTAAACAAATTGGGAAAATCTAAATCGTGGTTTTATATTCAATTTAAATTTTAAATTGATATTATTCGGTTAACCGAATAATTAAAATTTAACCGATTAAATCTCAACCCCGATTAATTATTTGCTCGATTAACCGATTAAACCAGAACCTCGATTAATTGAACACCCTACTAGTCATGTTACATACCAAATGAAAGGTCTTTGGAAAACCTATCTATGTGTGCTAAGAACGTGTCCAAATATGCACAACTTTTCGTCATATTGAGTAAAATACCAAAATTTTGGACTTTTTTGTTAATAAGTCGAAAAATATTAACTTCTTTGGCCCGTTGTCAGCATCACGGGATAGGTATTTTTAATACCTTTAATCTGATACCACACATGCCTATATTAATTTTGTTTAAATAGGCGTAAATCGTAAAATACTGAAAAAGGTCAATTTCCCCCCATACAAATCGACCCCCCCTAAAAATGAGTTTGGGCCGCTAAAAAAAAAAATACGTGTCGAATTAATTTTCGTTCTTAACAACATATCCAAATTTCATGAAGATCGGAGTGTAACACCGGGAGACTTCCCTTGTTAGCCTATTTCGGGTCTACTCCACTGTAACGTATTGAATGAATGATTTTAAATCTGCCATCCAAATTTTTCTAACGCGTACCGTTCTTGAAATATTAGCGTTTGAAAATTCAAACTCCGCTGTTACACACTTATATTTTACATAAATTAGACAATCATTTTTAAACGTGAACATATGTCGAAAACGGAACACGCTAGAAGAATTTGGATTGCAGTTTTGGAATCAGGAGGTACATTTTATATAAAAACAAGCCCTACTTTGTGGAAACTACGTAAGAATATGTGGCAGTTTTAAATTATTGTTTTTTTTTTCAAAAATGGTCCGTGCTAAAAAAATTGCAATCAGGAGACTTAAAATTTATAAGCATAATTTGAATATTTTAGGTTTTTGGTGTCAAACAGTGCAGTTAGTCCCCATACAAAAACTCTGTCCGATTTTCAATTGAATCTGTCTATTGACATCAAATATAAGCCGATTTTACTCAAATATGATTTGTATGTAGGCATATTCTGCACAAATAAAAGATTTAACCAAATATAGATCCATGTTTGAACTTGGGAATCATTTTTCGCCAAGCATTAGCATGTTATAATCGAATTTCAACTTCCGGTTGAGTTTAACTCGACCCAGTAGTCGAGAAGCCAACCTACTTTATAAAAAAAATGTTATTAAAAAGAATTTCTACTTACACCTAAAGCCATAGCATGAGCTATACCAAATTTAGGAACATTTCTAGCCCACAAAGGTTTAAAGTGATCCGTCAAACATATCTTACCACCACGATACATTTTAGCAGTTTTACCATCTAATTCGGGTAAAGCAATTTCAGGTGCTGTAGCCGGATAAGTTACAGGAATCTGTTTACAATTAAAAAAACAAACACATGAATTTCATCTTCTATTAATAGATGACCACCACTCCCAAAACTTACATCAAATTCCACATCAAATTCATATTTAAGTAAATTATGCATGTACCAACATTTGCCAAACCATTTGGTACCTTCCTTATTTGACTCCAAACGAAACCAATCTGTACCAGATTCTTTATTATTTTGGACATACTAAAATAAAACAACAAATGGAAATGAAAGCTATTTAAACTTAATGCTGGAAAACTTACCTTAATCAATGCCTGATATTCTTCTTTTAACCGTTGCACCCATATATCTTTGTCCCGTGGACTAGCTCTGGTTTGTAGCAATGGCAAGCTACTTAAGGTTTTTTTAGTACATTCATCTACCATCTTTTTTGTTAGAATTTATCACTTGGAATAGGTTTTTCTTTAAAAAAATTAATAAATTTTTTTCTAGAGGAATTTTCTACAGGTGACACGTAAATATTTATAAAAAAATTGTACCTTTTATATGCAACGCTGTAAAACATATGTTACAAGAGTGATGCCATATTTATGATATTGTTAACGGAAGTGTACGTTCAGTGTAATATAAAAAAAATGAATAACGGAAACGGAAACGTCTATTAAAGAAAGTCGTTTTTATAGTCTATCATTAGGATGAATTAGCGTTGTTTTCGAGAGGAGTTTGTATTAGTGACAGGCCGGTCATTAAGGTGGTACGAATAAAGACTTTTTTCGAATTTTTTCGAAAAATTTACACTCTATGTGTAAATTTTTAGCCAAATCGGACAAATTAACCCGTGCCTTTGGGGGTTAAAGTTTTGGGCTAAAGTGCACTTTACGGGGCACAAATATTTTGGCAAAAAAAAAAATATGTCACCCCATTTAGAATTAAAAAAGAGAAAAAAAAAACGAAATTAAAATTTAAGGGGGCTGTGCCCCGGGGGACCCCCTGGAGTAAAAAAACCGCCCCACCCACAAACATGTGCGTATGGGTACTCAAATGAAAGGTAATTTGCTCACGATTACAAATACGTATTTTTCGTATGTATTTTAACAATATTGTAACCCCTAAATCCATTTCAGTAACTTTCAGTTCAATAATTAGCCATTCAGTAATTAACAACGTAAAAGTCTTGGTACACAAAAAACTTTATTTAGCGAAGCCGCTAAATTAATTTATGGAGTTTGTAAGCCTAAGCCCGGCCAAAGGCCGGCTACGCAGAAAAAATTTTAAGCAAAAAAAAATTTTTTTTTTGTGGACTTTTTTTTGAAAAAAATGTACCACGTCGGTTTTTTGGACCAAGAGGGGCCCAGGGACCTAGCTCCCCTTTATTTGGTATTTCTTTTTTATTACCTTTAATTTAAGTACCCACACAAACCTGTAGGTGGGAGGGGCGGTTTTTTGGCTCCAGGGGGCCCGGGGCCCAGCCCCCTTAAATTTTAATTTCGGTTTTTTTCTTTTTTAATTCCAGAGTGGGTCCAATTTTTTTCTTCCCCAAAATATTAGTGCCCCGTAAAGTGCACTTTTGCCAAGTTTTGCCCCAAATTTTTTTTTTCCTTTACAAACCAAATTTTTTTTTTCGATTTTTAAATTTTTTTTTGTTTGTTTATTATTTAGCTTGATTAGCTTATTAAAGACTAAAAATTCAATTTTGGTGGGATAAACCCTTCCACTTCAAAATTATGTTCGAAAAAAAAATTTAGGACCGTTGGGGTCCTACTCTAAATTTTTTTTTAATTTTTTTAGTTTTAACTTCAATGGATTTTAGCTGAGATGTATATCGAAAATAAAAAAATCACTTTTTACCCTCTTTTCATATTTTATGTATTATCACAATAAATGACTTTTGTCGAATTTTTTTTTTTGCAAATTATGGTTCGTTTTGGTCTAAAAACTCTATATTTACGTTTTTAGCCAAATCGGACAATTTTAACCTGTGTCGCTGGAGGGTAAACATTTATTCCCGAAAAAAAACTGAAAACTTTAAACCCCAAAAAGGCACGGGTTAATTTTGTCTGATTTGGCTAAAAATTTAAACATAGAGTTTTTAGACCAAGACGAACCATAATTTGCCAGGCGATCGACGAAATTTGAAAAAGTCATAATCGTGCCACCCTAACGGGCATGTGTGCTCAACGATTTCAGCTATTTTTGCTCTAGCACCTCAGGTCATTAATACAAGTAAAGTTTTTTAGAAGAAAAAAAATCATATAAAAAAGGTTTTTTGCTCCTCTAGTTAAGCTTCAAAATGCAATTAAAGTTTTTTTTTAGAAAAACTTTATAAAATATTAATTTTTAAAAATTTATTTGATCTCCAATTTTCGCTATTTTTGCTCAATTTTAGCTTTTTATTTTCTAGCACATTTAGTTAAGCCATCAAATGCAAGTAAAGTTTTTTTAGAAAAAACAAATCCTATAAAAATCGATTTTTGGAAACAGAGATGATCACCAATTTTTGTTATTTTTTCTATATATCTATATAAATAAAAATCAATTGTCGTTCGTTGGTAACCGCATCAGTTGAGAACGGCTTGACCGATTTGCACAATTCTTTTTTTGAAATGTTCGTCATAATCCAACTTAGGTTTTTACGTAAAGAAAAATTGACCACGCCCACTTTTACGCCCACTTTTTTCAATTTATCTAAAATCGGAAAACGGCTGCACCGATTTGGGTATTTTTGTATTAAAATGTTCGTAGCAATCCAATATAAGTTTTTAGTGAAAGAAAAATCAACTACGCCCACTTTTACGCCCACTTTTTCAATTTATCTAAAATCTGAAAACAGCTGGACCGATTTGTCTAAATTTTTTTAAATGAATTTTAAATCATATTCCAACTTTGGTTTTTACATAAAAAAGAACTTAACCTCACCCACTTTGGCTAATTTTTGTTGAAAATTTTCATCATAATTCAACTAGGGTTTTAACGGATAGTAAAATTTCCCACGCCCACTTTTTTTATGTATCGAAAAAACTATAACGGTTATAGTCCGCAAAAGATTCTTAAGGAAAGAAAAATGTCCACGCCTACTTTTACGCTCACTTTTCCCAATATATATATTTTAAATCATGGAATGGCTGAATCAATTTGTCTATTTTTGTTTTTAATGTGCGTCATATTCCAACTAAGGTTTTTTGGAAATAACAATTTTCCATTTCTACGCCTACTTTTGAATGGAGGGACCGAGTTGGTTTAATTCAAATAAGGTTTTTACTTTAAGGAATGATGTTTTCGATGTATATAAAAACTGCTCTATAGAAAAATAAAATATAGAATAATAAAATATAAATAAAAATCAAATGTAGTTCGTTGGTAATCGGAACTGACCGATTTGGATATTTTTTTTTTTTTTTAAATGTTCATCTTATTTTTTTAATGTTCGTCTTCGATTTTTTCGGAAATCAAATTAATCACTCCCACTTTTACATCTCCTTTTTTCGATATATCTAAAATCGGGTCGCCATAGTCCATCTTAGGTTTAAACAGAAATAAAAATTGTTCACGCCCATTTTTATTTCGATACATCTGAAACGGAAGAACGACAGGGCCGATTTGGCTATTTGTTGACATTCGTGATAGCACAACAAAGGTTTTTACGGAAAGAAAAATTGTCCACTCCCACTTTTTTCAATAAATCTAAGATCGGAGAGCGAATGATCTGATTTGATAATTTTTTTCTTTAATGATCATTACAGCCCCAGTAAGGATTTTACGGAAATAATTATTGTACTACCCCACTTCAAAGCCCACATTTTTCAATAACCTTAAAATTTGCAACACTTGAGAACGCCTGGACCGATTTGGCTATGTTTTTGTTTTAAATGTTCGTTATAGTCCATATAATTGGTCGGAAAGAAAAATTCTCCTCGCCAACTTTTTTTTGATATATCTAAAATTAATTTTTACTCCAACTCGATCTATTAAAAAAAAATATTTCTTAATAGATTCCGCATAAACCTGGTCCAAATCCAGTTTAACTTATCACACAAATTTTAACGCCAACTTTTGTCTTAATAAGTCGACTAAGTACTAATGACCGGACCGATTTTTTAATGTTAATAATAGTTCTAATTAGGTTTTTAAGGAAATATAAATGAGAAAAGTGTCCCGAAAAAATGGAAAATTCGGGAAAACTGTAAAGGGTTGTTTAAACTCAAGACGATAGCTCACAGTAAGAACGAAGGACGTAATTTATTGTTGTGTTGTTCATAATGATACTAAAGAAGTTTTAAATTTGTACAGGTCGAAAAGTCGAAGACATGGTTATTTTTTTTGTTCGAAGATGATTATCTGCCTAATCGGGTCCTTTAAAACTACTCCCACAAATCTTTGTAAGCCAGGGCTATATATTGGAAGCGAGATGAAATATAACACTGATCTTATATTTGGGCCAGCAACGCGGACCGGGCCAGCTAGTATAAAATAAAAATAAAATTGATATTCTTTCGAATTTAAAGATTTTTAAATTTGTTCTTGTAATTATTAAAGATATTAACTAGATATTTAATTGTTACAAGAAAAAAAAAATCTTGGAATTTAAAAGAATACCAATTTTTTAAAAATTATAGGTGAATGGTGAAATCGTATTCCAGAATCGAGCACATTGTTTTATATTTTAAAAATATTATAGAAAAAAAAACAAAAATTGGTGTTCATCTCTATAAAAAACAATTGGGGTTTTCACAGTGACGATTAAATTTGCCTTTTTTAGTTGGGAATTTGGCAAATTTACCATTTTACTAAACGTCAAGTATTTGCCACCATTTTTTCTTTACATATCGTGAGCGCACTTTTCGTTAATAATTTGCAAAAAATAACTTTAATTAACTTTTTACATTTACAATTTTAAAATAAACACAAAAAATGTGTATGTTTCTTTTTGTATAAATGTTTTTGTTGCCGCGTTCGAAATTTCTCATTAAACAATCACAGCTGTTGTCAATTTTATGTTTTTTTTTATTTGCACACTGGCATTTTGTTTTTAGACAAGGTTTGAGTTTGGCATTTTAAGAAAAATATGCCACATTAAAATTTTTTCTGACGTTTGGCACATTTGCCAAATACCAATCTAAAAAAGGCAAATTTAATCGTCACTGTGAAAACCCTAAATATAAAACTAGATTTTAGAAATTTATAGGGATGTCATCTAATTTAAATTATTTTCGCTCCATAAATTTATAGCGTGTTCCTTAATTTTTGCTATTTTCACTCTGGCAACTCTAGTATGGCAAGAATAGAAAATGTAATAAAAAAAATTCTTTGCTCTAACACTTCTAGTTAAGCTATAAAATGCAAGTAAAGTTAAAAAAAAATCATCTAAGTGAAATTGATTTTTGGAAATTTGTTGGAATGTTACCCAGTTTTTGCTATTTTTGCTCTAGCACCTCTAGTTAAGCCATAAAATACAACTAAAGTTAAAAAAAAAAATCATATAAAATTTGATATTTGGCGATGTTTTCCAATCGATAGCAAAGGCAAAAATACAAGTAAAGTTTTTTTTAGTAAAAATTCATATAAAAATGAATTTTTGGAAATTTGTAAGGAATGATCCCCAATTTCAGGTTTTTTTTGCTCTAGCACCTCTAGTTTAGCCATAAAATGCAAGTAAAGTTAAAACAATTTTGTAAAAAAATTTAAAATTTTTATGATATTCAATTTTTGCTATTTTTGTTGTAGCTCCTTTAGGTAAGCCATAAAATGCAAGTATAGTTAAAATAAATCGTATAAAATTGAAAGTTAAAGTTTTTTAAGAAACAAAATCATATAAAATCTAATACAATGCCACGACACCAAAAAACCGTTAGTTTTAACAAAAATTTCATTTATAAAATTTTATTAAGCCAAAATATTGATAAAACCAACATTTTCTTGAAATCCGCAAAATCCATCCCCCCCGCAATTCCTGAAAGTGGCCCGACGGATATCCGCCATATTTTACATTTTTCTTCTCCAATGTGTTAATTCAATTCAGAAAAAAAAATTATATACTTGAAATTTTTTTTTAATAAAATTTTCAAATTTTGAAAAAAGGTGTTTCGAGAATCCCCAAAAATCATCAAATTTTTTTGGAATCAAGTTTGAACGGGTTAATGATACCGTAAATCTTTAAACTTCATATTTAGGTATTTACGATCAAATATTATACAAAATTTTTTTTTAATTATTTTAATAAAAAAACTTAAACTTTTTTTTTTTTTTTAAAAGTCCTTTTTTGCAAAAAACCCCAATTTTGAGGCTCAAAGTGGAGACAGAAGATAAACTCCGATTGGAGTGATATTTTGCACGTGATATATTTATTAACGCAAGAACAATTGGACTCATCTCTGATTCCAATTGTAGAAGATGTGATGAACCGAATACGGATGAAACTGTTGAACATATCCTGTGCAAATGCCCCGCATTGGCCAGTCATCGCAAACAAATTTTAGGCAAAGCAGAACTCGAGAATCTGGAAGAAATCGCAGTCATGGACCTCATGCGTATTAAATTGTTTGCAACATGGACTAACGCGTTTTATCCTCGTCGCTGAAGGAACATGTGGTATTGCTATGGACCAGCCGGTCTATGCGAGGAGTTCAAAACTTTGAGCTCCGCCACCCCTAACCTAACCTACCCTTAGGGGGCCGACACTTTTGGCGGGTATTAGAATTTTATCAGAGAGAAAAGCCCAAACACGAGCCACCCTAGTGGATACACAGAAAAAAATAAAAAAAATATTTAATTAAAAAATTCGTAGATTTAATTAAAAAATTAATTAAATCCGGACCAATCACTAAAATGCGCAAATAAATTAAAAATATTTGTATGTCGTTAATTAAAAATAAATGGATATTTATTTAATTAAAAATTTAATACTATAAATTAAAAAATTTAATTAAAATTTAAAAAAAAAATAATTAAAATTTTAATTATATATATTAAAAAAAATCATTAAAAATATTATATTAAAAAAAAAAAATAATTTGTAAAAACATTCTTTTTGAATAAAATAGTTTAAAAAAAAATATTTCTTCAAACTTTACCAAATTTATTTATGCCGTAAAGACATAGTCAGTGAGATGATTTTATAAAGTTGATTATAAACCTTTCATATACATACACATAAAACTATAAACAAAATGAGAATTCAAAAACCTATGTGCAAAATAGAAAAAACTTTCAACAAACTTTTTATACTTATGTATTTTTTTTGTATGTAATACAATGCAAGAGAAAAACACACACTGGCACACACAAGGAAAACAAAACAAAAAAAATAAGTAAAGCTAGAAATTTAATTAAACATTTAATTATATAAATTAAATACTTAATTAATATTAAATTTGAAAACAATTAAAATATTAATTAAAATAAAGTTAAAATTTTAATTAAACAATTAATTATATTAATTAAAAGTTTAATTAATATTAAATTAAAAAACAATTAAAATTTTAATTAAAATAAAATATACGATATTATTTTCTGTGTACGTGCAAAATTATTGATTTTTTGAATTTTAAGAATCAGTTGTATATTTCACTGGGAGGTTTTTATTGTCGAACTGTGTAATTATTTATCAATAACTCGAAAACAGCATCAGCTAGAATTTTCGTGTTAGCGATTTTAAAAGTTCAAAATAAAGGTGAAATGGCATTAGGCAATTTTGTCACTATTTTAACACAACAATTGCTTGAAGAGGGCTGTGTGTGGACTAGAGATGGGCACATGAGCAGATTAGAACGTGATTCACGGGATTCATGCGTGATCACGCGTGAGTGTGACTGAATTAAATTTTACTCACGTGATTGTGAGTGGAGAAAAAAATTGCGTGAATGAGTGTTCGTGAGTATAATTTTTGCGTGAGTGAGTGTGCGTGAGTCAGTTTTTTTTGCGTGCGTTTGCGTGATTTATTTTCTCTTCATATTTTCTTTCGTACCAAAAAAATAACAAAAAAATTGTAATACTTGGCTTAACTTAAGATTTCGTTCTGAAAAAAACAAAAAACAAGTAAGAAAGTTATAGTCGGTTAAGACCGACCATATGATACCCTACACAAGCGTTTTCCGGAAAATGGGTACCAAGTCCAAACATGGACCGATTGGATCTTACTTTTGTTAGATATTTATTTAGTGTAGAAAACACACACAGATAAAATTTTTGTGGAATTGGTTTATATTATTGTCATAGACCGATTTAACTGAATATCGGTCGAAATTTTTATATGGGGGACTAACAATAAGTTCAAAAATGGTCCAGTTATATTCCGATTTGATTAGGTTACTAAAGTACACGTTTAACACCTAAAAATAAAATTTTTATCAAATATTTTAATTTTTATGAATTTTGAGGGAATTAAGTATGTGAATATCGGGAGAGTGGTTTGTATGGGGGCTACCAGAAGGACTGACCGGATCCCTTTAAAATTTAGAATGGTGATTTGTGCATACAAATTTTGATTACCTGATAAATTTAAAAGCGATATCTATTATAATACGGTTATTAGAATCATTTAAGCCGAATCTAAAGGGGGCGTTTGTATGGGGGCTAGGTCTTAACATGGATCGATTTTCTCCACTTTCAATAGGCTTTGTCCTTGGGCCAACAGATGCTTAACTTTCAAATTTCAAGTCAATTTATTGAAAATTGCGATCTGTATCGTGCTTAAACCGATAGATGGACAGACGGACGGACGGACGGACATCGCTAAATCGACTCAAAAAGTAATTCTGAGTCGATCGGTATACTTGAAGGTAGGTCTAGGACCAATATTTCGGGTAGTTACAAACATCAGCACAAACTCATTATACCCTGTACCACAGAGTGGTGTAGGGTATAAAAAGTAAAATTTTTCTGAGCTTTAAATTTTGATGAAAGTTTTGAAAGATTTTTGAAATTTTAGTTTTTCATTTTTTTTTGTATAAGTAAGAGTTTGACTCAACGTGAGTGTGAGTGAAACTTGCGTGAGTGCAAGTGAGTGTGAGTTGTATTAAATTTACTCACGTGATTGTAAAAATATGCTCGTGAGTGAGTGTGCGTGATTCAAAAATTCTTGTCGTGAACGTGAGTGAGTCAAAAATCACCCACACACCCATCTCTAGTGTGCACAGTAGGATGGCAGCGAAATGTGAGAGCGATTTTTTTTTTTTTAATTGAATGAACAAATTTGAGCCAAATCGGATAACTTTAACCAGTGCCCCTTTGAGGTCAAGTTCACAAGGTAAAAAAAAAATGTCCATACAAGCAAGCATTTTTTTCAATTTTTTATTTTTTTATTTTTGAGTGTTAGTGAGCTTTCTTAGCTTATTAACGGCATAAAGTTCATTCCGATCGGACAAGTTTTTTAATTCCAAAATGGACTTCGAAAAAAATTTTAGGCTGGTTGGGTGCTTACTCTAAAAATTTTTCAAAATTTTTTATTTTTTAGTTTTGAAAAACATACATTAAGGATTTTTTGTCGCTCTTTAAAATAGGTTTTCTTGGTTTTTTAATTTATTTTTTGGTGACATCGTAATTTTGGTCTTAAATAGGGCCAAAACTCCATTTGTGCAGTTTTTGACCCCAGTTTTAGACTAAAATATGATGTCACCGAAAAAAAGAAATTAAATCTATTTTCAAGGACAACAACAAATCATTAATGCATGCTTATCAAAACTAAAATAAAATTTTTTTGAAAAATTTTTAGAGTAAGCCTTAACTAGCCTCAACTTTTTATTTTCGAAGTCCATTTTGAAATTAAAATACTTGTCCGATCAAAATGAAATTTTTTGCCGTTAATAACACCGCTCTACAAATCTGAGGTTTGTCGCTGCGTTTTGGATGAAACCAAAAAAGTTGATAGGGTTTGGTGCCCCGATTCCAAAATGGTCACTCAAATTTTTCTATCACGTCACAATTTTGAGAAAATCGCGTTTAAAGTGTCAAAAAAGGCCCATTTTGACCATTTTTGAACACCTATAAAATAAGATCCTGACATGCAAATGACTTGGTATCAAGCTCATTCGAAAGTGTGTAATTTTCTCTTCTAGACAAGATCAAATCTTCTTGGAATTTAATTTTCTAAAATGGTAAAAAAATCATTAGCCACAAGTGCTTTAAATCTAAAATTAACGTATGAATTTGTATGAAAATTTGTTAAAAAACACTGTGTAAATAAACTAAATATTAAAAAAATGGAAGGTTTTTGGCTAATGATTTTTTTACCATTTTAGAAAATTAAATTTTTACAAAATTTTATCTTATCTTTAAGAGAAAATTACAGGCTTTCGGATGAGCTTAATACCAAGTCATTTGCATGTCAGGATCTTGTCTTATAAGCTTTTAAAAAGGGTAAAAATTACCTTTTTCGATACTTTAACCGCGAATTACTCAAAATCCTGACGTGATAGACAAATTTGGGCTTCGGGTTTAGGTTAGGTTAGGTAGGTAGGCAGCCGCCTTTGGACAGCTCACTTGGGTCCTCCAATAAACGGCTTCGGGTTTGGAATCAGCGCAACAGACACTATCCAAATCACTAACCAGAATCCAATAAGCATTTTCTTGTTGAGCTGTGTAATCTAATGAAGCTCTAACATTAACAAATAAAAAATTGAAAAAATTTTTTTTGCTTGTATGGAAATTTTGTTGTTTACCTTGTGAACTTTGACCTCAAAAGGGCACGGGTTAAAGTGTATTTAAGTAAATTTTTAACTGTGGCAATTAAATTTTTAATTAAAAGTTTACTCAATAATATCAATTACTACTAGTTAACATAAGCAAAATTGAGAAAATTTTTACTCAAAATTTAATACAAAAATATTTTTTGTAATATTTTACTCGTCGTTGGAGTTATCGTATCGACTGAAACATTTGAAATAAAACAAGAAGTAGTCAATTTAGTTTGACATGGTTGATTGGTATGGTGGTTTTTACTTTTAGCTTCTTTCTGACAAAATATAGAAATATGTACATATGTATATCTATCGGAGACATCAATGTTTTGTCAACGTTTTAGTTATGCTGTTTGAGCGTTGAAAATCTTTCGTGGTAAATATTTAGAAACCAGCTACGAAAATAACCACAAACACTGCAATTGTTTTCCATTCGTTGCGTTTCCAGCTCTCCAAAATCGGAAAAGCTATAGCAAAGACTATGGAAAATCTTTAAACGTTTTAAACACAAGGACCTCTAGGAGAGCATTTCAAATTGAGTTACAAAAATAGCAAACAACTATATTTTGAAACTTTGTATAGTTTTGCCAATGCCCAGCAAGATCCAACCGAAGAGCAGCTACAGTATGAAGACACAACACACAAAAACCATTGCACTGTTGGAAATCCACAAGAAATAGTAGCAGTAGCGTCACCACACCAACGTAGCCAATGTTTCTTGTTCTTCATCTTATCTTAAAAATGTTGTACATATACAACACTCATCTCGCCGTGGATCGACCACAGCAAATCGTAGAACTCAGCAGGCAGGTTAACAGCAGGAGTTTTCATAATATTTTGGTTTATTACTCCTGTTTCTGCAAGCAGAACAAATTTGTCAAACCCAAACCGCGTTTTTGCTAGAGCAACAAAACACTGGGGTGCTCGACTAAATAGCATCTTTAGTTAAATTGAGTTGTTACGGTCATCGATTGTCCTCAAAGATGTTGTTGTTGTTGCTGTCTTTTTCATTGTCCTTTTCCGATTTTTGTGTGTGTGTGTGTATAGCGTTGTTGTATTCATGACGATACAATTTAGGAGTTTCCTATTCCTTTTTAGTTCAGTCAATTCAAAAATTTGAGGATGTGTGTGTGTAAGTGTATTTGTGTTCGTTCAATTGTTTAGTGTAGGTGGTGTTGTATTTGTCAACAGGGGCTGTCTTGCAACACAACTCAATTGTAACAAAATTATAAACCATTTTTTTGGGTGTATCGAATATTGTTGTACCTTTTTAATGGTTTAATTTAAAAATGTTTGTAAAAAATATATACATTTTTAGTTTTTGACCTGAAATTTAGTATTCAAAGCTAAAAATTAGTATGTGTTAATATCTTTTGGTATTGTGGACAAATTTAGTCAAATTGTCACATGATTTTTCGTAATTTGCAAAACTGAGTTTGAACAGATTTCGAAATATGTTTGTACATTAGACTGGCATTTTTTTGTATGGCAAAAAAGTTTTTCTTCCGATTTGAACGTCAGGACAAATATTTATTCTTCTAAACCTAAAACTTATGTGGTACAAATTTGAGGTCAATCAGATTAAATTAACCCGTGGCGCCCATCGATCAAAGTTTTGGACTTTAGAAAATTAAAATAAAAAATAATAAAAGAAAAAACTTTGTCGAATTGTAAAGAATTTTTGTAATAAGTAGGTCGAACTGTTTCCGAGATATCGCTATTTGAAATTGGCGAAAAATGGCGGGTTTCGTACGTTCTAGAATTTAAAAAAAATAAATCTTAAAATTTCTTACCCTTGACCCCTTCATAGAACTTGATACAATTTTTTATTTATACTTAATTTGAGCCAAATCCGATCACTTTAACCGTAGCGCCCGTCGATCCAAGTTTTGGATTTTTTAAAATGTTCCACTAAAATTTTGGATTTTTGGAAATTAAAAATTAAAAAAAAGTTTAATTTTTAATTTTTTATTAATTGTAGCATGCAAAATACGAATATCAAAAAATATCTGAAATCGGTCGAGCGGTTTTCAAGTTATCGCCAATTGAAACTTGTCAAAAAAAGACAAATCTTTGTTCAAGAATTTTTTTAAAAAATCTAAAAAATTTACTTCGGTCAAATTTGTAAAAAAGATTTTAATTGTGTTTTTTTTTTTTTTGATATTCGTGTTCAGCGCATCAAAATTAATAAGTATAAAGTGTCGCAAGGCATATATTTTTTTTAATTTTTTTTTTAATTTTTTTTTTAAAATTTTCAAAATTCCAAAACTTTGATAGCCGGCCGCCACGGGTTAATTTAATCCGATTGGCCTCAAATTTGTACCACACATTTTGTAGATCCACTAGAAAAAAAATTGCTCGGAAACTTGGGAAAATCTAAAGTTGAAGAAAATGCCACTCTGATGTACATATTAGAGATGGGCGCGTGAGCGATTTTTGACTCACACTCACTCACGACAGAAATTTTCGAATCACGCACACTCACTCACGAGCATATTTTTTCGACTCACACTCACTCACAATCACGTGAGTTAATTTAATACATCTCACACTCACGTGCACTCACGCAAGCTTCACACTCACAAAACTCTTATTTATACAAAAAAAATTTCAAAAACTAAAATTTAAAAAATCTTTCAAAATTTTCAGCAAAATTTAAAGTTCCGAGAAATTTTAAATTCTTTTTTGCTTTTTTCGAGACGAAATCTTAAGTATAGCCAAATTTTTTTGTTGCTTTTTTCAGTACGAAAGGAAATATGAAGAGAAAATAAATCACGCAATCTCACACAAAAAAATCGACTCACGCACACTCACTCAAGCAAAAATCTTACTCACGCACACTCACTCACTCAATTTTTTCTCCGCTCACACTCACTCACAATCACAGTCACACTCACGCGTGGCTCATGCTCTAATCTGCTCATGTGCCCATCTCTATATCCATTAGGGTTATGACTAATTTTTGACAAATTTTTTACCTATCACCACGTGATAGGCAATACAAAATTAATATTAAAAATCGTATTTGCGGGTCGTTTTGGCAAAAAAACCTTCCGCACCAAACGCTATCTCTAAAAAGTCACAGATATTTTTTGTTTTAAGTCCTATTTTTCAAAAATAAGGTAATTTTAACCCTTCCAATGAATGAATTATATAAAAAAAGATCTTGTAAACAATGACGAATTAAAATAAAGCTGCCCGGACTTTTACTTTTTTAGCTACATGCTGCCAAAGTTGACGTTATAAATAGTTAATGTTATGCAGTTAAGGGTTAAACCGCCAAATTTTAATCTTGAAGGAATCAAAAAAGTCCCTCCAAAAAGCATTCGTCATTTTGACCGTAAATAGCTTTTCCTACGCATCGTTTGAGTCTTATATTTTCTTAGTTTTAATTAAACTAACAAAATATAGACCAAATTTCAACTCGTTTGGTGCGGGAACTTTTTTAACGGGAGTGAAAAAGTAAAAATGCAATTCTCAATATTTTTTTATGGCATTTTGGGGTAGGGCAGGTAAAATTTGATATTTGCAAAAAAAAATCCAAAAAGTCATAACCCTAATGTCTATACATTAAAAAAAAAGGGATGTAAAAAATAGAAAAAGTAATTAAATTTTGAGGAAATATGGTAATAATTTGGCCCCAAAGTTTTTTTTCATTCGTTTTAGTTCATATTTTTCTTTAAAATAGGGAAAACAATTTTAATTAGAAAATAGAAAAATTCTGAGAAGTTTAAACTAAATTTTAAAAATATTTTCAAAATTTTTTAACTAAATTCTAAGAAAATGTATATGAGTTTTTTACAAAATTCTAAGAAGTTTTAACTAAATTCTAAGAAGTTTTAACTAAATTCTAAGAAGTTTTTAACTAAATTCTAAGAAAATAAATATGAGTTTTTAATCAAATTGTAAGAGTTTTCAATCAATTCTAAGAAGTTTGGAATCGGACCCCATGGGTCCAGACCCCATTGGGTTCGGACCCGATGGTTCCTTAAGGGTCCAAAATTTTTGTCCGTTTTGCTCTACCTTGCAAGCATGCTTAGTTTTTGAGATACGGGAATATCGGGCCTAATAGGGTCTTGAGGGTCTTGATATTTCGCCATTTTGAAATTTTTAGCTAAAATCTAAGAAATTTTAACTTAATTTTAAGAAGTTTTAACTAAATTCTATAAAACTAAGGCCTCTGTTCTGTCTTTCACTACTTTTCAATTCACATGAAAATTTCCGAATCATATGAAATCCTGTTTAGTGTTTTGTTGATCACGTTTTCATTCAAAGTTGAAATCGAATAACTAAAATTTAAAAAATTATAAGGAAAAAAGTGTATTCGTTTCACTTTCACCAAACTTTAATTAAGTGAAACAAAACAAAAAAAAAATTCGGATGTAAAATCTAGAACACCAAAAAAATCGGAAATTTTCACTTTCACATTTTTTATGTGAATTACTTTTTTTGGAACAGCGGCCTTAATTCTAAGATTTTTTTTAACAAAATTTTAAAAAGTTTTAACTAAATTCTAAAAAGATTTTACAAAATTCTAAGAAGTTTTTCACTAAATTCTAAGAAAACAGATATGTTTTTTAACTAAATTCTAAGAAATTTTTAACGTAATTCTAAGAAGTTTAAACTAAATTCTAAATAGTTTTAACTAAATCCTAAGGTTTTAACTAAAGTCTAAGAAGATAAATTTGAGTTTTTAACTAAATTCTAAGATGCTGTAACGAAAATCCATAGAAGTTTTTAACTAAATTCTAAGAAGTCCGCTTCCTCAATTCTAAGAAGTGAAATTCGGTGAAGTTATTTGTAGTAAATTTTAACTAAACTTGAACTAAATTTTGTGCGAACATTTATTTAAGAAATGTGTCTTAAAAATAAATATATATTTCTTAGATTTGGGGAAAATTTCTTTTTCAGTAAGAATTTTTTCCTTATATTTAAGAAGTCCATTTTAGGAAAACTATGAACTACATATTTATATGTACATACACTAAATTTTTATCCTCATAGTTAGGAAAATTTCCCATTTTTTAATTAAGTTTTACTAAATTTTAAGAAAATTCATGAAAAATGTTAAAGGAATTTTTTTCAGTGTATTTCACGAAATTATGCAACTAAAATTTGCGTACATTTCTAAAGTATTTTGGCCTCCTAAACACGATTCTGTCATCAGAAATGTTGTATCAAATCGCCTTCTCGAGATATTGGCATTTTATTTTTTGTGGAACAAGCCCAAAAAACACACATTTTTTTTTTGTATTCGAATTCCCCATAAAATTACCGAACTTTTGCAAGAAATCTGGACTCGATACGATTAAGGTTACCATCAGGACATAATAAGGAAGTTTAAAATGTCCATTTTTTGGTATGTCCTTATAAGTATCCGAATTTCGATAGAAACTGCAAAAGCAGATATGTAAAGTAGCCACTCACATAAAGAGAACCTGGGGTTAAAATTCAGAATCCATTGAGTAATAGTTTTGATCACACGATCAATTTTTTTTATTTATTCTTTCTATTTATTTACAGCTCATTTTTTTAATAAACTCAACCTAACCGAGAACTGGTATTTAAAAAAAAAAGAATTATACAATTGAGTGGCAACCCTGGCAGTTCTTGTTGACCAAATTTTGTGTTATAAAATTTTGAAAATATTACAATAGTTAGGCCGTATTACTCAATGCTCCATTATAAAATAATTCTCAGTTAAGTTTTACTTTTTCATACAAATTTTGATATAAGGCTCCGATAAATCGGCAGTTAGCAGCTAACTTTTTATTGAGTAATCCGCCCTTAATCTTAAAAAAAAAACAAAATTAAAAAATATTGCGTATTTATATTTTTAGCTGTTTAAAAATTGCTCTCAAAATAGGTGCTGAACCGATTTTGAAGATTTTTTTTGATTTGTATATTAATTAATTTTCTAGTAATTATCGTGGCTAGAACACAATTTAAAACTTATAACGAAATTTTTTTGAAAATCGGCCAAAAAGCAAAAAAAGCTGAACCGATTTTGATAATTTTTTTTTTTAGTTGTATGTTTACAGTGGGTAAAAAAAGTAGTCGGACACTCATAACCTCAATTTCTTTCATTAAATTTGGTGTTAAAAATTCATGAAATTCCAAAATGTGTTGGTACCATTTTAAAGATGAGTTTTCACACTTTAAGAATCAGTTGTTCTTGAATCAAAATGGTAGCTAAGTTTTTCGCAAATCAGCAAAAACTAAAATAACTTGTAAAATCACCTCAAAAAAGAACTCGGACACTCATTAAATACTTCCAGATTCCGCTTAATTCTAAATAGAATTAAAATAGTAAATGATTTAATTCTATCCTGGTGTTACTAATTGTTAACCTCCATATCAGTTAAGCCAACATTTTTATATAATTTATGCGAATTCAGCTGAAATCTCATAAAATAAGAGTTTTTCTAGTAAGATGGCCGATATTTTTTAACAAGACTTTACAAAAAATGTCAAGTGCAATTCGAGCTTTGATATACTAAATACTACACCAAGCTAATTGTAAGCCATTTGTGACGTCATATACCAATTTAGATACGCGAAATCAGTCAAAATCGAAGCGAAAATAATAAAAAAAATGACCGTCGTCTCGTTGTAGCGAAAAAACCAAGGGTGCTGGTGGGAATCGAACCCACGACCCCCACGTTGAAAGGCTAGCATGCTACCAACTAGCCTACGGGGCCCCTGAGTATATCCAGAAATATTTGCAAAAAAGTTAAAATTTTTAACCAAACAAAACATATCTGCTTTGAACAGGAAGTTTTTTTTGCAAAATTCGGATTCTTATAAGGACAAAACCAAAAAAATTACATTTTGAACTTCTTTATACTGTCCTGATGGTATTCTTGTTCGTATCGAGTTCGGATTTCTTGCAAAAGTTAGGTATTTTTTATTGGGAGTTCGAATATAAAAAAAAATATGAATAACTTTTACATAAGCTTTTCCAATATTATAGACTTTGTCTGTTGAGGGCTTGGTCCACAAAAAATTAAAATACCTATATCACGAGAAGGCGATTTGATACAACTTTTCTGATGACAGGCTCGTGTTTAGAAGGTCACAATACTTTAGAAAATGTATTCAAAATCTCTGTGCAAAAACCGTGTAAGGTAGTGAAGAAAATGCCTGCGAATTTTATATACCCAAAAAATTTCCCAGTTACTGGCTACACTCAAAAAAATACGTTAGTAGATTTACTAATTTTTTTTTGCTAATGCTAGTTAGCTAACTTTTAGCAAATTTTTAGTTGAGATTAGCATGTTAGCAAAAAATTATTGTAAACTTCATTTGGCACATTAGCAATTTTAAACAAACGTTGAACTAATTTCTTTTGCTAAGATTTGAAATTGAGTTGACAACATTTTTACAAGATTTTTTGCTAACATTAGCAAAAATAAATGGTAATTTTTTTTTTATTTTCAGAAAACTTAAAATGGCTCTATCTCGGAAACTAAGCCAGATAGAGCAAAATGGTGGGCATTTTTGGTTCTTAGAATCTCCATACTTTCGCGGGTCCTCTTCACATGTGTGGACCCTAATGGGCCCTAACTTTGGATCCAAAAAAGTTAGCATTCCCGAACATTTTAAAATGCTCATATCTCGGTAAATATTGCCGACACAACAAAAAGTCCAAAAGCATTTTTGTAGCTCTCAATACGTAGAACAAGACCGCAAAATAGTCAAAAGCTCTCCGAGTAATATTTTTGAAGTTATCGAGCTTTTTAATTCTCAAGACCCCAGTGGTCCCCCATAATCACGTATCTCAAAAACTAAGCAAGGTAGAGCGAAACGGACACAAATTTTGGATCAAAAACTATGACGATTTTTAAGGAACCCAACTAGGTCTAGGCCCATCGGGGTCTGGACCTATCGGGTCCGAACCAAATGGGGTCCTCAAATGTGTCAAAAAAAAAATTTAGTTAACTAATTATTGGCAAAACATTTTTGCTAACTTTAGCAAAAAAATTGTGGGTTCAAAATCAGCAAATTTTCTTGTAGGTTTACAAGCTTTTTTTGCTAACATTACAGTTTTTTTTTTTGAGTGTACTAAAAATTTAACTAAGTCCCAGTTGAAATACACCTAACTGAGCCCCAGTTGTTTTCACTCGGTTGATGGTAACTAATTTTAAAAATAATTTTGAATTTAACTGAATTTCCAGTTACAGGCAACAGCATATTAGTTAAATTTGTGAAATCGTTGAAAATAGTTGGAAATAACTGGTAAAAAAATATAAATTGTCAATGGGGACTAATTTTTGTTTTTTAATTTCGTTAATAAAGAAAAGATTTTTATTTTTAACACTTTTATTTTAAGATTTAATTTACATACACTACACTACACTGCACCAACCATAAAAAAACAAAATTTGAACAAATACATCACATTTCCAGGACACCAAATTCCCGACTTCTAAGCTCCTTTGCAGGCTGCTATCATATTTCTCTTTGTACTCTATCTGAAAATATATAATTAATTATTTTTTTAATAAAGGAAGGCACAAATTATCAAATAAAATTTACCATTACAAAATTAATATCCGATTGGGTTTTTTTATTTTTATAAAATGATGTTGATTTTTGAAATTTGTAAACAAATAAATTAAATTTTATTTACAGGGTAACTGATAGATTGTTTTTATTAATTAAAAACCCAGTTGTTCGTAACCAACCCAGTTATTTTAAATTTATTTCAAATCAACTGAGAAATTTCGTAACTATCTAACTGGGAAATTTTTTCGGTGTACTCTTGCCCAAAACATTAAATCATGATAATGTTTTGCTGAAGATTTGGGTGTAATTGCCAAAGCAATGTTTTTTTAGAAAAAATAATGTTATATTACTTTGCTATTCCATGCAAAACGAATTTGAAATATCAGACGAGGACCCCATTAAAAAACCAAAAGAGCTGTACATTTCGTAAGTGAGTGCAAAAATAAGTGAAAAAAAGTGTTTTTACATTTTGGAGAGTATAAAAGATTCGGCACCAAAGAATATAACACCCTCACTTGTTTTATGTACATTTGATAAACAAATGGAAAATTTTTATGCGAAAAGCTTCCCAGTTGGAAAATGTGTCACTGAGGAAATTTCCACAGTGATTCCTTGAGGAAATGTCTTCAGGTTCCGACAAATCATAGGCAATCCTTGATGAAATGTCCTAACATTGTCAGCACTGAATGTTTGCTTTAAGAGCGTGGACAATTCCTCTAAGACGTCTAAAAGGAAATGTCTTCAGAATAGCAGTATGTTAAATTAGAATTGTATATTTAATTTACTTAAAATAAAATCAAAATCTAACAAGTAAAATAAAAGTAATAAATAGACAAACAATTTTAAAAATAAAGTTTGGAACAAGTGGTTAGGTGTGGGACTAATAAACTGGAGGTTCCAGGTTCAAATCCAGTTGGGACTAAAAAAGGCGAAAAGTTTTTTCTAAATATGAGAAAGATAATTTATAATGGAAAATGGATGAAAGTAAAAACTAAAGGAAATACGAAAATTTTTTGTATTTTCGCATGACCTATGTCAGACATTTCCCCAAAGAAGTCTTAGGTGACATGTCCCCAGAAGGTCAGCCCTGACCACTGCTGACTTTAAGTGAGGACATTTTGAAAATTTGTATGAAACTGTCCTCAACCCAGTACATAGAGATGTCTTGTGGATGTCAGGTGTGACTCTGACATGTCATCGCTCCGTCACTGAGGAAGGCTCGAGGACGTTGCCAACTGGGTTAGACTTGGTGAAAAAGTAGTTTTGGTAAAAAAAATGTCTTTTTTTTTACACGAAAAACAAAATTATGTTAAAAAAAATTTAATGAACCCAAAATTTTTGGTGAAAAAAAATTTTGATGAAAAAAAGTTTTTGATTAATTTTTTTGATGAAAAGAAAAATTTTTTGATGTAAAAAAAATTGATGAAAAAAAATATAAAAAAAAATTTTTTGGTAAAAAAAAAAATTGATAACAAAAAATTTGATGAAAAAAAAATTGATGAAAAAAATATGATAAAAAAAATTATGAAAAAAAAAATTTAATGAATAAGAAATTGATGAAAAAAAAAAATTAATGAAAAAAAAATTGATGAAAAAACAAAAAAAAAATGATGAACAAAAAATTTTGATGAACAAAAAAAATTTTTGATGAAAAAAAAAAAAATTGAGAAAAAAATTAATGAAAAAAAAAAAATTTATGAAAAAAAAAATTATGAAAAAAAAAGATTGATGAAAAAAAAAGTTTGATGAAAAAAAAATTAATGAAAAAAAAAAATTTTATAAAAAAAATATTTGATGAAAAAAGAAAAAATTATGAAAAAAAAAATTTGATGGAAAAAAAAATTTAAAAAAAAAAAATTTATGAAAAAAAAAATTTGATGAAAAATAAAAAAAAAAGTTAAAAAAAATAATTTTGTTTTGTTGAAAAATAATTATGTTACTGTTTATTCACCAGCTGGTGAAAAACGGGTTTATTCACCACGAGGTGAATTATTATCCAAGTTGCAAACACAAGTTATTAAAATTTTTGGTTTTAAGAAAATGAAAATAGTAATTCTTGTTTTCTTTTTCGTTAATTGTTAGCTTATATAGTCAAACTGAGGTGGCGTCCTGCAACTTTTTTAAAATTAGACACCAGCCTAAAAACATTATCATGTTAAAAAAAAAATAAAAAAAACAAGTAAAAAAGTTAAATTCGGCCGTGCCGAATGTATTGATACCCTCCACAATATCAAAAAGATTATTGCAAAAAAATTAAAAAAAAAAAATTGAAAAAAAAATTCCACGGAAAAAAATTTTGGAAAAAAAATATCCGCGATTTTTTTTTTTTTTGACAAAAAATGTGTTTGTACTTGTTTAAGTACCTTTCGGAGTTCAATTATGTTCACATATGCCAACCAGCAGCCGAATTAAAGCATTTTGTATTTTTAGGTTATGTTGAATGTACCAACATTTTTGAGGTGTCCTTACATTTTCGATCATAACTTTTGAACCGCTGAACCGATATCGCTCAAATGCAATACCAAACTGCTCAGGAGAACTTCCAATAATTACACTCAAAAAAAAAATATTGTAAAACTAGCAAAAAAAATGGTTAAAATAAGCAAAAAAATCTGTAGTTTTGGACGTTGCAAAAATTTTGGTAATATTAGCAAAACCATTTTGCTAATCAAAAAATTAGGAAAAAAAATGGTAAAATTACAAGAATACCATTTTATTTTTGTAAAAAATCAACCTTGTAAAATTATCAAAAAATATGGTAAAATTACCAAAAAAAAATGGTAAAATTGAAATAGATAAAAAAATTTGTAATTTGGTAAAAAAACTGTTTTATTTAGTAATTTTTTTTCTCTGATTAGTAGTTGATTTAAAATTTGGTGAATATACTAAAAAAATGTTTGCCTGTTTTTGAGCACCACGTTCTTTAAATGTAGTAATAGCAGCATCAACTATTACTCCAGTTGTTGGATGGTTTCTTCGGCTTGATGGTGGCAGCATCTTCTTTTGCCTTCTTCTCAGCAGCTGTAGTTGCAGTAACTGGACTTCCAACAACATCAAAATCCAAAATGATTTTTTTTCACTTAAACACTTTAAACAAAAAACTTAAAGAACAACACTTCACTTTTTTATTTTTTTGCGTCATTTTTTTTAGCTTAAGTAGAACAAATGAGAATTGCGTAGTAGTCTACACAAGAAATTTCTTACATTTTCAGGTAAAATTTGTAAAAAAATTAACAATTTTTTTTCGAATTTTTAATTTTTTTCACATGTATTTAAAAAAAAAATAAAAAAAAACTTTTGGATATTAAAGATTAGATATCTAACTATGTGTTAACATTTTAAAAAAATTATTTTTCAAAATTATCAACTTTTTATTAACAATTTAGGTGGCAAATTTTAAAAAATTTTCATATAAAATTAGCAAAAAAATATGGTAAAATTAGCAAAAAATATGGTAAAAAATACTAGAAATTGTGTAGCCTATTTTTGAGCGCACATGCAGTTGATGGATGGCTACTTTGCTATGGTGTTGGCAGCATCATCAATCTGCAATGAGTTTTTTTTCACACTAGAACACTTTAAACATTTTTTTTTTTCATAAAACTAAGAAAAAAAAAAATAAAAAGTATTACCATTTCTTTAAGGAAAATACTAATATTTTTGCTAAAATTATAGTAAAATAAAAAAAAGAACTAGCAAGAAAATATAGTAAAAGTACCACAAAATTTTTGTATTTTACCAATAGTAAATTGCCAAAAAAATTGTAAAAGTTAAATTTTTACAATTTTTTTTGCTAAAGTTTGGTTGAAGTAAATTACAACACCTTTTACTAATATTTTGACTAAGTTATTTTTTTGAGTGTATGTTAAGTTTCAGACAACTCCGTGTAATATTTTGGTCGTGATCGCCATTTCCACAGACAGACGGACAGACGGACATCGCTAGAATGTCTTAAAATCGATCACTGATCAATAATATATATACTTTATGGGGTCCTAGACCGATATTTCGATGAGTTACAAACGGAATGACAAACTTATATATACCCTCTATCACTAAGTGGAGGGTATAAAAATTTATAAAAAAAAAATTTTTGAAAAAATCTTTTGATTAAAAAAATTGATAAACAAAATTTGATAAAAAAAACAAAAATTGTTGAAAAATGTATAAAAAAAATTATAAAATAAAAATTTCGATGAAAAAAAAAAATGATGGGAAAAACAAAATTAAATGGTCTGTACAATTTAAAAAAATGTTTCTACACTCAAAAAAACACCTTGTCAAATTCTTAGAAAAAGTCCCGTCATCCCATTTTACCAATATTTTACAGTTTTCCTTGTTTTTTAACAAAAAATTCTCAATCGAAATTTAAAATTTCCTGTGTGTAATTTAAATGTACAAATTTCCAAGGTAATTTTACAAAAAAAATCTACTTAAGTCACGTGAATTTCATGTAAGTATTATCGTATCAAAAAAACGGTAAATTTACAATTTTATTGGTAAAAAAAAAAACTTGTAAAATTACAAAAAAGCTCGCAACTTTTTCTAGAAATTCTCGTAAAATAGGAGGTAGCTCAAAATCTAGTAAAGTTACGAGAAGTCCTTGTAATTTTTATCGCGTCAAAAAAGTTGTAAATTTATAATTTTATTGGTAAAAAAACTTGTAAATTGTTTGTAATTTTATAAGATTTTTACCAATAAAATTGTAATTTTTACTAGGAACTCTCGTAAAATAGGAGGTAGCAAACAATTATTTAACGAGGCTTTTCTGGTAATTTTACAAGATTTTTTTTGTTTAAGCCAGTGTTAAATTTATCTGTCAATCACGTGAAACCCGAGCAACTTACTTAGCTTAACCTTTTAAAATTACGTGGTTAAACAGAAAGGATTCAAGGATGAGTTATTTACAATTTCACTAAATTTTTAGAGAGTTAAACACAACATTAAATTACAGTAAATGCTACAAATTTTTTAAATGAGTTTTTATGACAAAAAGGGTTTGAAATCTCTGGAGAAGTTAAATTAAGGTTAACTGAGAAATGAAAGTTATTAACATATTTCCAAGGAAGTTAACAATTTCCACTTATAAATGTAATACGAAAAGTGAAAATGTATACGAAAAGTGAAAAAGTAATAACAACAAGGGCGCGATCATTTTCAAAGGAAACCCATATCCAAATTTAAACGTTACAAGATGTATCAAAAAAACAATAACAAAAAAAAATATTTAGAGCATCAATAAAAATTATGAACAAAAAATATTTTACGCTCTATTAACAGGTATTTGTTATTTTTTTTTTTTGGTTGGTTTTGAAAAACTAATGGTTCAATGTCGCTGACAAAAATTATATACAAAATAGACAGGACCTTGTAAAAATGCTACACATTTTTGGAAATATTTAAAAAAAATTAGAGCATACTCAAGCTGTTTTTGGTTCTTTCATGCACTAAAACATTTTTAGTTCCAGAGAAAAAATAATTATTGTTAAAAACTAAAACAAACCCAAACTAAACTAAAAACAATAACGCCGAAACAAAAAACTTGATCTACTTTCATGATATAGTTTTGGTCCTCAAAACGACAGGACAAATTCCGCGAATATCAACGAAATGTTTTAAATAAAACTAAAAATACACAATAACATAATAAAACACAAAACAAAAATTAGTTCAAAAAATTTGTTCATATTTTTGTATGAACTATAAGTATTTTTTTTTTTTTTTGAATATTGTATTATATCGCGAGGTCATCAACGAAAAAGGAAACAAAAATGTCATAAAAAGGACATAGAGCAGCGGATATAATAAACATTTTTACTAGAACACACAGCATCAGAAATAAAAAGGAAACTAGAACGGTCATAAATTTTCAAACAAAAATTATAACAAAAAACTGATCTAGTTTCCTAATACAACGAGAGCATCTTTTTTCAGAATTCCACAAAAAAAAAAATATTCAACAAATAATTTTCAACAACAAAAAAAACTAGAAAAATATGAATATCCGCAAAATATAATTGTTTTATTTTTATGATCCGACGGTTTTTAAAAATGAACTAATAAAAACTGTCATCTACCTAAAGAAGAGCATAATAAACGAAGAATAGTCTTCCAATTTTTAAACAATACAAAAAAACACTGTTCCAATTTTTAGAAACAATTTCTTCCAAAAAATACAAACAAACAATGAACTCAAATTTCAACAAGGTCGTCCACGTTGATCATTTCCCATATTTTTCTATTGTTGTTGAAAATTTTGTTTTAAAAATGACCTGTATTTGAGCGATAATTAGTGCGCGATTATTACTCTGTCATGTTTTTAAAGACCGAGGGAAATGAAAAATGGGAAAAAAATGAGCGTGTGTTTTGTAGATAATAAAAAAATAACAAACAACGTTTAAATTTTTAATATTTTTTGTAGAAACAAACAAAAAAATAGGTTGTTTTAACAAAAAAAAAAAACAAAAAAACTTGTAAACAATAGCAAATAATTAGGTGATATACATTTTTTGTGTCTGATCGCTACTCGTGATCGTTCGCGTGAGTTGTTTAGTGTTGAGGTTAAAAACGTGTGTGTTTTTTTCTGGTTCAAGAGAAAGGTGGCTATTTGTTTTTTTGTTCCTTTCTTCTTTTGCGTGTTCATAATTTTTTTTTGGGTGAATGATCTTTTTATGAACCAATAAAAAGTTGGAAAAATTATAATGATTATGGTTGGTAGTTTAACAAAAGAAAAATTTAGACCACAAAATGGCGATGTTCAAAAAAGAGAGAATGTGTGTGAAACGTTCACATTCGTTTGTATAAAAAATGAATACAAAATCTTTTTTACATGGAAACCCAGGTCGGACCAATTTGCGTCAATAATAGTTTTTCAGTAGTTTTTAAAAAAATTTCATGCGTAAAATACACGAATCCTTTTGTACGAAAAATATTCGTAAAATACATGAAAACTTAAAAAAAAACAAGTAAGAAAATTTAGTCGGTCAAGACCGACCATATAATACCCTACACCAGAGTTTCCCAAAAAATGGGTCTCAAGTTCAAACATGGACTGATTAGATATATATTTTGTCAAATCTTTAATAAGTGTAAAAACACTCACAAATCAAATTTGAGTGAAATATTCTTCTTTTTATCTGAATATCGGATGAAATTTTTACAAGGGGGGGGGGGGTGCTAAGTCCAAAAATGGTCCGATGATAATCAGATTTGATAAGGTTATTAAAGTACGCGTTTAACATACACAAACAAAATTTTAATAAAATATTTTCTATTTTCATGTAATTTGAGAGATTTATGTGAAAATCGGGAAGGTGGTTTGTATGGGGGCTACAAGAAGAACTGATCCGATTCCTTCAAAATTCGGAATGGTGATTTGTGAGGACAAAACACGTTTACGTGCCAAAAATCAAAACGAAACCTATTATAGTACGGTTATTAGATTCATTTGATCCAAAACTAAAGAGAAACTTTGTATGGGGGTATAAATATGGACCGATTTTTTTCCAATTTCAATAGGCTTCGTCCTTGGTGCAAAAGAGGCTTAAGTTTCAAATTTCAAGTCAATTGGTTAAAAATTACGACCTGAATCGTGTTTACACCGTTTACATGGACAGACAGACGGACGGACATCGCTAAATCAACTCAAAAAGTGATTCTGAGTCGATCGGCATGTTTGAATGTGGGTCTAGGACCAATATTTCGGGTAGGTACAAACATTAGCACAAACTCATTATGCCCTGTACCAACGTGTGGTGTAGGGTATAAATACGTGTCCAATTAATTTTTGTTTTGACATATTCAAATTTCATTAAGATCGCAGGGTGACACCGGGGAGACTTCCCTTGTTAGTCGTAAAAAGTTTCTTTACGAAAAGCGTATTCGTGCTGTAGTTGTTTCGGTTTCTCGGTGCAGTAAGAGCTTTTGGTGATTTGTTAAAAGAGTGAATGAAAATGCTAGTTCTTCTAACTGCGGATAACAAATTGGGTAAAATATAGGGATACTTTTTCTTTGCTTTTGAATGATGTACCCTTATCTAAACCGCATAGCTTGGCGAAAATTGACTGTCTGGTTGACTATATAACAAATGTTTGTAATAGGTCCCTGGATGAGTCTTGCCCTTCTGCAAAGCCTAGTGATAAAAAAAAAACACCTCGGTGGTCAAATGAGTTGCAGACGAGCCGAGATTTCTGCAGAAAGCTCTTTAATAAGCTAAATCTTCAAGAGCGGATGACGACTGGTCTGCATACAGGCTGCAACTTAAGAGTTATAAGAAGATGATCAGAATTGCCAAATGTGATTCTTGGAAAAGCTTCTGTGGAAACGTAGATGACCTTTCTGAGGCATCCAGGCTGCGCAAAGTTTTGGCACAGTATATTCTGTGGTTTTGGCTTCTTCTCTTTACGCCCTGAGATACCTGAAAGATCCTAATGGAAAGTGGTCTTTCTCCAGTGGAGAGTCGCTGGATCTCCTTCTAACCCCGCATTTTCCGGGCAATTCCAAGACGCCGTTTCAAGCTTTGAAACATTCTGATGGCTAAGCATCGGATATTGCTTCGGAAATAAATAAATAATAAATATGCCAACATTAATCTGGGCGATTAAAAACTTCAGGCCCTATAAATCCCTTGGGCCTGATGGTATAATTCCGGCTGAGATGCAGCAAGTGTCTGACTATATAGCCCCTTGGCTGTATAATCTATACACAGCATGCATTAACTGGTCGTATATTCCTTTATAATGGAGGGGTACCAGAGTCGTCTTTATCCCGAAGGCTGGGAAAAATTCCCACACAGCTCCGAAGGATTTTAGACCCATTAGTCTGTCTTCTTTTTTTGTTAAATACCATGAAACGAATGATAGACTCATATTTGTGTAGAGTTATTGACCTGAGGTTGCTTTCGACAAGCAAAATGCATACAGCAAGGGTAGATCAACGGAAACAGCTCTTCATGAGCTCGATGGTACCATCAAGAGAAAACTTTCGGTAAAGGAGTACATTATGGTGGCCTTTATTGATATATAGGGGGCTTTTAATAATGTCATACCAGACTCGATAATTGTGGAATTTTCTGTTCTGGGAGAGAATCGTGGGATCGTTTTAATGGTGGAAAGTATACTTGCCAATAGATTTATAACGTCCGAATTAGGAGCTCTGTCATACCTCGATTTGTTAATAGAGGCACACCACAAGGAGGTGTTCTTTCGCCGCTTTCTTAGAACCTATCACTGAATTCAATGCTGCTATCTCTAGAAGCTCGTGGTTGTCATGTTGTCACATATGCTGACGATGTCGCGATAGCGGTAAGGGGAAAGCATTTGCCAACATTGAGAGACATTCTTAAGTACTCTCTGAAAGATCTGTCTAGAGGCTGTGGTTAGGAGTTAGTTACTTGGATTATTCAAACAGAACTTGTGTTGTTTACAAGGAAATATAACATTCCTGCTTTTAATCCTATCTCTCTGGACTGCACTGAAATCACTTTCTCAGAAGGAGGAACGGGTGAGAAAAGTAACGACTGCTTTATATTAATGTAAAAGAGCCATTGAAAAAAAAAGACCCTTAAGCCGTTCATTGGACCTATACAGCAGTGGTGCGTCCAATTCTGCTGTATGGAATCATTGTCTGGTGGCTTGCTTTAGAAACAAAACGAACTGTGTCTTTGTCACGAAGGTACAGAGAATGGCGTCAATGTGCATCACTGGTGCTCATCGTACTATACCTACGGCTGCATTAGAAATCCTCATTCACCTGATACCACTGAACATATTGGGTAGCCCGTATGCGGATACGTTGGAAATTCGACACTGAAATGGAGCAGCAGCGATTGATAGTAATACCATTCGACTACCACTATGATACCATCCAGGGAGTCTTGAATGAGGGGCATTCCGGGAAGTGGACCTACATAAATTTTTACACTGCTGGATCGAGGCTTCACGAGCAAGTTGGCATTTTAGTCTTAGATTGAGCCTGGCTCGAAGATTGCCTGAAGTGGCTGACTGGTTGAGTTGCAATGTCTCCTCTACAACTGTAGGCAACATCTATTCTGACAGTCAAGCCGCGGTCAAGTCTCTGGAGTCCTTGTTTCTGAAAACAAGATCTGCCCTTAACCGCCGCACGTCATTAAATGAGATGGCCAAGCAGTTATATGGGTCCCAAGGCACAGAGACATTCCAGGGAATTGCAAAGCCGTTGAGCTTTCAAGACTGGGAACTACCTTATAGCTTCCAACAGAATTGGAATGTTTAAGTTTGCCTCTAGAAACTTGCAAGCAAAATCTATGACTTTGATCCGCGACAGAGACTATTCAGAGATGGATTGACGTGTGAGACAACACTACAGATTTTCTTAATCAGAGGTCAAATTACCACAAACGCTACTCCCTCTTTCTTTCTCGCTATATTCCTGATATAAACACAATGCATCCCATTAGTGGGAGCATCCCTGAGTGTTGGTTCAACGTAAAAAATAAATGCGAAGCTTTATACTGTCACTTCAAGAAGATAAGAATCCATTAGAATCAAACGGCTGGAAATCGTAAATTAAACATATTTTGGAGTTTATAAAGAATCATAACAAAGGAGCGCTTAGAAATATTTTGACTTCTTACACAAATTTCAATTCCTCAGAAACTCAAATAACGACGAGTTAAAATACAAAAATACAATTTTAATACAACAAACGGAATTCCTTTGTAGAAATTGTTATTTAATAAAGAAATTAAATCTCGGAAGTACTGGATAAAGATTAACTTTAAAATCTTGCTAAATATTATGCTTAATCTAGACAATGTTATGCTAAATCTTATTTAAAAGTTATGTTAAATCTTATGTAGGCTCAATGGCTTAATCCTTGCAACGCCCAGAAACACATCAAATTGACACAAAAATATTATCGCATTCACACAATTTTAACTTTTGCATACTTTACATGCTGTAATCTATCTACATACACAAGGAAGGTAACATCGACTTGAGTTACAAATACCCCTAATATGGAACAACAGTTAATCTAAAGGGATTAACGAAAAATTAGAGCAAAGTTAAAAAAAAACATAATAATTACAATAGTTTAGAGATTTGAGAAAAAGGGAACTAGTGTGTTGACATTGGGAAATGCTTTACATTTCCGTAGTCAAACCATTGTCAACTGTAAAAAGGCATTTAACGAAGGAACGAAGCAACTCTCGCAAATGACAATGGATAGATCCTGTCGTAAAATCAACAAATCCATCTATCCATCAAATAGCATAATGAAAGAACCGATTACGTTAAATAGAATTAGAGCAATTTTACAAACAAAAACAAAGAAATTGAAAACAATACGCAACAACGACAATGACAACAGCGAAAATGTGGTCATTTGACCAATTTATGACCGACTGACCGAACGGTACGGGTAAACAAATTTACAAAATGAACGAGAAAACAAATGATTTTTAACTGTTTCAGCTTGTTTGTTTTGCTCTAGATATTGTGTAAACAATAAAATTCCAAAAATTATTGCTCTAGATTTGAAAGTGAAAAATATCCTTCTTCAACGGTGTCCTTTGTTATCGTGTCGCGCAAAAGAATTTTGTTGTTCTTGTAATTGATTGTTCAAGATGCTGCAATAAAATCTAACTGAATAGATAGAAAAAAAGATAGAAGAGATATGGCGAAAAATACATAGAGAAGAAACAAGAGATTTACGGGTAAACGAAAATTAACTAATAATAACGCTGCTTATGGGAAACGGATTAACAGCGAGGTAACTTTTAATCCCTTTCGTTTTCGATCGTTCAAACAAGCAATCCGTTTTTATTATCACTGTCTGTATGTGTGTTTTATTTTGTGTTGGTGGGAATAGTAAGTGAAGGTGGTTTATGGCTGTATAAGAGTTGTAGTTTAACCCTATTATGTACAAGGTGGATGAAAAAGTTACAGTTTGAAAAAAAATGTGTTGTGAAAATTTAACTTTAACTTATTGTTAGCCGAATCCATGAATATGATAATACCGTTTCGAATACAAAATAATTTGTATACCCTCTAACCGCAATATGGGGTTATTGGGTGGGGGAATGTGTCCACCAACATCCGCCGCCGACTACCCCTCCAACGCGGAGATTTTTAAAATTTATGTTATTTCGGCGTACAAATGAGTGAAGTCAATGTCCACCCTGAACATGTTTATTATTTTTAAAAATTTAGGCCGAGGTGTAACTATTGCGCCCGCCAGCACCATCCAAGGTTTTATTGGATGGGCGTTCTCCAATTTGGCGAATTCACTCGGTGGCCATAAGGCCCATAGTGATTCCCTTAATTCTATTTCCCTACTTCCCCTCTGATACAAAGTTCTACTTAATATACCACCCCGATTCTCTAAGGTATTCTGCTAGAGACGTCAATAAGACACCGTAAGGGCAATCCAGGTGATCGAAAAATCTTTGCCCTAAATGCTTCAGGCGGCTTCTCATTAGACCCGGACATTCACATAACAAGTGCCTAACTGACTCCTCCTCCTCCACTTCCTCACAACTTCTACAATAGTCCCTATCAGAAATTCCCATACGGACGGCCAATTATTAATTAAGTACCCCTACTAATAGGCTAACCGTCCGTTTGGCAAAAGTAGGAAGACTTTTTGTCCTCTTGGGATTTAGCTGTGGCCACAGGGTTCTCGATATCCTGCACGTAGTCAGTGATATCCACCTATTCTTCATTCTATTCTCAGATATCCTATCAATTTCGTTTATCAATTTCACTATAGGAAGCGAGATTTCAGGTTCTATACGTTCCCCCAATGATTCAGATCCATTTCTCTTACATTCATCAGCCAACTCGTTCCCAGTGACCCCACTTTGTCAAGGGACCCAGGGAACTATCCACGAAAATGCTAATGACGCAAGGACGAAGGTCCCTTGTCAAAATCATCTGAGCGGCTTTATCAATTGCAAGTACCTCAGCCTTAAAAACACTACTCTTATACGGAAGTCTTAATGAGGCCCCGATTTCAAGGCATTCAGAGTAGACTCCCAAACCCCTACCCATCTCCGTCCTTGATCCGTCCGTTAAAATTGATATCGCATTCTCTGTTATAACAGAGTTTTCCGCCCAGTCTTCCCTAGTTGGTATTTGGACTTCGAAGATTCGACTCAAGTTCGCTTTTGGTGAGATATAGTCGGTTCTCTGTTTCAGTTCCGTCCTGTCCACCGTTTTTAATATGATCGAGTGTCTCCAAGAGCGTTGCTTAAGCTTTTGCGACTCTCTTAAACTGAGAGCCGTTTTTGCTGCTGTGCTCTTGACGTAAATATCCACTGGCTGAATGTTTAGTATCACTTCCAGGCCGGCCTGGGGTGCTGATCTAATAGCAAAAGTGATACCCGTTCATGCCAATAGTTGTACCTTCAGTAGATTGCAGAGATATGATTTCTTATCTACAGCTCCACCACACAAGAGCACCATAGGTAAGTATTGGTTTAATTATCGCACCATGCATCCAGTGTTTAATATACGGTTTTAAACCCCAACTTCTTCCAAAAGTTCTTCTGCAGGTGTAAAAAGCACATAACGACTTTTTTATCCCTTTCTTTGTATTCCTTTTCCGCACGTCTTTAAATTAAATGGCCAAGCAGTTTAACATACGACTCATATGGGTCCCAGGGCACAGAGACATTCCAGGGAATTGCAAAGCCGATGAGCTTGCAAGACTAGGAACTACATTACAGGTTTCAACAGAATTGGAATGTGTTCGTATGCCTCTAAAAACTTGCAAGCAAAGCCTACGGCTTTGTTCCGCGACGGTGACTAATCAAAGATGGGCAAATGGATGGACGTGTGAGACAACACGACAGATTTGGACTTCTCGTAATTAGGGGCGCACAAGTAAGCTTCCAAGAGGAGAGATTTCGACGTTGGTTGCTATAATTACCGGACACTGTCTTCTAGGGAAGCACGCTGAACGGCTAAATGTGCCGTTGAATGACTTTTGCTGGAGTTGCGTGGATGAAGAGGAGTTGGAAATTATCGAACACTTTATCTGCCATTGCCCGGCACTTTCTGGTCAGAGACTTGCTTCACTGGGATTTAGGGAGCTGTACGATCTTTCTGATTTGTCGGGTGTCAAAATTCAATATCTGAGGAGTTTCATAAGAAGCTCAAATTGGTTTAACGACATGGACTAGTAGGCAAACCTATTACAGTCCCGTGGTTTCACAATGGACCTCCGAGTCTACGTGTGTTGACGTTAAACGTCAGCACCCACTTACAACATAACCTTACCTATTCCTTTTCCCGGAAAGCTTTGAGTCCAGGATTACACCCAGGTGTTTCGTCTCATTAGATAGTTCTAGAGAGATTCCATCTAATTTGGAAAGAACAAGCCTGTCTATCTTAGTCCTTTTTTGTGAACAAGACGAGATCGGTTTTGGAGGGATTAACTCCAAGACCGTTATTCTTTGCCCACGTAGAGAGTAATCCTGGCAGGAAACGACTCTACTTTCTAATGAGATCGATCATACGCCTGGCATCCCGCTCAATGCGAGTAAGCGCTATTTCAGATGGCCAACGATATATGGCGACGTGAACACGAGGATGGTGTGGCCTCATATGAACGCCTGCGTACGGGCAAGATCATTCAACTGCCTGGAACCAGCTACCCAACCTGGTTGCAGCCATTAAATGGGAATCCCCAACAATGACTACTGCGTGGGATGTCAGGACGTGAAGGAGAAATATACGGTATTCCACTTCCTCTGTCAATGTCCGGCATACGCCCATCGGAGAGCCAAACATATTGGCAACCCGATACTAGTAAATTTGACGTGTTTATACGGCATGGATGTTAAAAGGATAAACTCGTTCATCCGGGATTCCCAGCGATTTAGCATAAATCCCAGTGAGGCCTTTATCTTTCAACAAACGTGGCCACGTAGGTAACACAACGGGCCACGTTTACTGAAGGACCCATGTGAGCTGACCAAAGCGCGGCTGCCAACTTACCTAACCTAACCATACTATCTGTCTTATCCTTAGAACTTCTCAAAAATCTTCAAGCAAAACACATTTATTATAATATAATAAAAAAATATCAACCCCTGAACATTTGAGGGTTAAAATACAATTATCCTAAATGATTCTTTTTCATGTCTGTGTATGTGTTCGTATATGTGTAGTAAGCCTTGCCTATAGCTTTGTAACCTTTTGGTGAAAAGTAAATAAATGTCTGTCTAAGTTAACTCGTCGTCGCTGAATACCCTTTTTGGCCTGCCCTCTACAAATAGTAATTGTCATTTAGTAAGTTGGTTGGTTAGTTCGGATATGACAAGAAAAGTGTTTGAGAAAAGAAAGGTAGTTTATACCTGCTGCACTCATATACCTTTCATATTATCCTTCCGGCCTAGTTAATATACACACATAAAATCTAACTCTGTTAATTTAACTTAACTGACTAACTGGGATGAGCTAAATTTTTTGGGATTTCAAATATTTCTTTCTTCTTCTTCTTGTTGCGTTTTATGACTTGTGTGTATGGTTGATAGAAAGAACTCTAATGTATTGTCAACTCTAAAATTTATATTGTTGTTGACTGTCTGATTATATAGAACACATCATAATGGAAATTATAGTTATTATCCTTGTTGCTGTTGTTGCTCATTGGTTTTAACTGGTTTAAAATATACAATTTCATTTCAGAGGAAAGTCCTTGGGATTGTTGAAATTTAAATGGTTTTTGAATATTTTAACATACAACGAAATTTGTTTATAATTCTCTGGCTATTATTGCTACACATTGCGCTCTCTATTGTCGCAACTTATAATAATTGTTACAATTTTTCATAAATTTTCCCTTTTTTCATTAGAATTTGAAAATATTCCAAGTAAAGGGATATTATTTATGGTTAAAATTATAGGCGGTATGTTTTGTAGAATTATTAAAAGAGATGATTTTTTTTTCTTTTTGAGTTGAAAAATAATTGTAACATGGTTAAAGGTCAAGTTGTGGAAGGGGAAAATAAATTGGTTTAAGTTAAATTTAATTAAAATTATTATCCTTTCGTGAAATTAACAGTTTGGAAATATTTAGCACGGACGAATATTGAACTTTTACTTGATTTTTAATCGACTGGTCATAATCCAAATGTATATAATTGGCTTAGTCGTCAAATCTGTCAAGTCCATTTTTGAATTCAACTTTGAATTCAACCCCATCCTGTGGTTGGAGGGTATAACAACACTTAACACACTTTAAATGACATTAGTGAGCCACAAAAATCTTTTACTGAGTATTTTTGACACTCTGAAATATTTTTACACCCAAAGTCAAAATTGTACACTTAAAACATAATTTAAAAAATTTTCGGTAATTTTTTTTTTTTTTACAAAAATGAGGTAAAAATTTTTTCAAACTCAAAATAAAATATTTCTTTTCAAAACTGTTAAAAAATATTTTTTATACGTTAAAAAAAATTACTTCTCTATTATTATCTCTACTTTTATTATTATCTCTACTTTACCTATATTTTATTTAGAGAATGTTTCAATAAGTGCCACGCCCCTTTAAATACCGCCCAAATTTGGACTATATAGTAGCTCATTTCATTTCCTGTTGCATAACAAATTTTATGTTTCTAGGTGCTTTCGACTTTGAGAATTATACTCTCTTGCACGCTAGATTAAGCATTTGGTACACTGTGCACTGAAGGATGTCAACCAATGGAAGATACTTGAGGTATCACTTTGAATCAGGAACTAGTCTTGTGGACATTACGTCAACCTCTTAACCTAACCTAAAATATAATTGAAAGACCCTGCCCATACAAGGGAGTTGTATTCCATCATTGGTAGGATGTAGGTGGTATAAATTGTAAGAAGATCGGATTAGGTAAAGTACTTCTGAAACCGGCTTTAAAAAACCGAGTCACTTGAATGGATCTTGTGACACTTTAAAAACGTGCTTATTCCAACGGACGTCACACAAAATTTTCATGTCCAGAACATCAAGAGTGTCTGATTTCTCGATACTTATACAACCCATATGACGCTGCTGGTTCCACTTCCTGTGGGTAATTATACAACATCAGTCTTCCGTGCATTCAACTTGAACCGCAAGACCCCCCTCGGAGATTGTCAACAGGTCCCAATTGAGTGTGTCATTCATAATCTGCCTTTTTCCCTCAACCTTAACATCGTAGGCTCGACGCTCGATCAAAGGAAAATTAATGACAAATGTTGCTGTCATCTGCAAAAGAGTCGATAGGATTTGAAGTTTGACATAGAAGATCATTAAGAAAAATTATAAAAATGGTACGAGAAGGAATGGAACCTTGCGGCTCTTGTCACTACAGAAAGAAAGCGCTGGAGTGGTATAAAGATAATAATTTCGTTATTGCACGAAGAGAGGACCACCTACTCCAAAAAGGTGACAGAAACTACCATAAAAATCTTATTGGGAGGGTTTCCGGAAAAAGTGGATAACTTTGTTTGTAGTGGTTAGAATTCCATTTTTTTTTGTTTGATTTTGAATAAAATTTCATTTAATAAAAATTCGGTTTGAAGTCTTAAAGTTCAGTGGTTTGATTTTTATTTAACTTTATGTGTGATAACATTTTTATGATCTCGCTCCTTAGAACGATCTCTGAGGAAAGTTGATACCAAAGGCACTTACAATTAGATAAGAGCGCAAAATGCAACACACTATCAAAGACCTTGGAAATATCCAGAGCAACCAACATACTTCCACCAAAATGGTGGATCGATCGACTCCAAAGTTCCAAAAGAAACGCCAACAGATGCCTAGTAAAAGGTGTCAGATACACATTTTATCATATTGTAGATTGTTTAAAAGTAAGTCTGCCTCCAGATATCTAACAATAAGTTATTTTATAATGCACTCCATCTTTTTCAAGAGTGATTGAGAGGTTATTATCAGGATTGGGATTGGCTTCACATTGCCAACTTTTCAACATGAGTGAACGATTTCTCTGCATTTTGACGATTTTTACTCCCCAAAATAGCAAAATGACGATTTGACGATTTTTGGCCAAAAAATTAAAATTTTTAAAAATTACAAAAACCTGACAATTTTGTCTACTTTTTAAAATTTTTTTAATAGAACTTTAATATTTAATCAAAATTTTTGCTTATTGTTAGTTAAAAAAAAAACTATCCACCAATATTTTTGTACAAAAAGGGACAAAAGAAACAAGTGAGAGTGTTACATTCTTTGTTTCCTCCAAAATGTAAGAAAAATTATAGGGAGTTTTTTGGTGGAGGACCTTTCTTTGATTTATTATGATATTTATGCAATTTTATCATTATTATTTTTTTATAGAAGTGTCCACTATACTAAAAATGGTAAACAGAAAAAAAAACATTTTCCAATTAACTTGACCCAACTGCATAAACTTTTCTTTCATAAAACTATTTCATATGCTTAAAAATATAACAAAAATGTAAAAAAATCGGACGCAGGTAAACTTTGTTCTTCTTGTTTTGATTTTGCCAATTTTCGGACTGAATCATCCAATGACCATAAGATATATTTCTGCAAACTGTATGGATTTAGCTCTTTTGGAATTGGACTGCTAAACAGACGGGCGGACATCGCTTGAATGTCTTAGAATTACTCTTTCAGGGATAAATATACCTTTTTTTGACGATTTTTTGACGATTTTTGCAAATGGGATGACGATTTTGACGATTTTTTTTTTATAAAAATCGTACATTTTTGACGATTATGTACACAACAATTCTGGCAACCCTGCATATAAGATAAAAAGGTTAGCCGGTGGATGCGTAAACGTCGTATAACACTGCTTCAGCACCAGTACTGGTACACCATCAGTCCCCGGTGACTTATTTAAGTAAAAATCCGCAGGAACCCTTTTATTTACACGAGCTCGGAAAAATATCTTGGTCATAGTATGGGATAACCTCTCGAGTTCGGGCAGTGATTGATTGCTTTTCAAAAAGAAAGCATTTTTTACAAAGAGACAAACCAACACAGAAAAAAATATTCAATGGAAAAAAACAATTAAATATTTGCTCAGCTTAAAATTTGACATTCAATTAAATTTTACTTGAATCAATTAACCATTTGCTCAAATCTGAAAAATTCACAAAAAAATTCATAAAAACAAAAAAACTCATCATAGTAGGCTTTGAGTAACAATGCGATGAACGCTGTTGCGTTTTTTGTTTTAGTTTTAGTTAGTCGTCAAATAGAAAAGTTCTTTCAGGCACACAAGACAAAAAAAAAAAAACAAAATAATATAAAGCACAAAAAAAAACAATTTAAACAAAAGACTTGAAAAGACTGACAAAAACACTACAACTGTATAATAATGATTAACCATTCACTCAGATCAAGCATTGGATTAATCAAAAATAACACAAAATTATTGATTAACTGCTCACTCAAATCAAGCATTGGTTTAATCAAAAATAACAGAAAAATAACAATTAACAAATTACTCAAATCAAGCATTGGTTTAATCAAGGAGCAGTCAATGACTGACCTACAATTTTCGTGCTTGATCCAACAATTTTCCTCATTAGATGACTTTTAATTAATATAATGCTCAACCTGGTGTATTTCGTGCTTGATCTAACAACTCATTTTTATCTGTGAACAGATTAGCTTTGTCAATCGGTTTAGTAAACACTTGGTCGTACTTGAAAAGAGTCGATATAGATGAACTTGCATTTTCCCAGTTTCAAGAACACCTTGATAAAGCTAGTTGAAAATTTGTAAAAAAATGAGAAATTTGGTATTTTCTAACATTTTCCATAATTTTGTTATTAAATTCACAATTTATTATAATAATTTTATATGATCACATCCTAATATGTTGAATACATTAAATTAAACACCAACAAAAATCTGTCAGTCTATAAAAGTCTTTCTGCGCATAAAAACATATGAGATTTTTAATATACCAGAAAATAAGGAATTTACATTTATTATGCTTTTAACCGTAAATACTAACGAAAACATAAACTATAGCTTGAAGTATTATGGTATTAGTTGATACAGTATTTCTCAAATAGGATACTCCGGTTTTAAATGGTGTATCCAAAAATGTAACTACTGGTGTCTCAGAAAAAAATTCAAATTTAGTGAGATCCCTTTTTAGAAGTGTGTAAAAATAGAGAGGCTACAAGAGCTTACTAAAGTTCTTAAGAAAGTTTCTTTGCGATCCGGCTACCTAAAGTGTTAGGAGAGAGTGCTTGAGAAAGAAATAAGAGTTTATTCCTCGAGAATGAATACTACCGTAGTGTAGCTCAGGCCACACTCAGAAAATTATGTAAGTTACTACATGTTAGTTATTTGTATATTTTACAGTAGTTAGTTGTTTTCAACTACAAAGTCAGTTGTTTTTGTATGAAAAATATCAAACAACTATTTCTGTTAGTTATTTTAAGTCGTTTTTTTGAACAACTAACAAAAAAGTACTGTGATGTAGTAACAGTTACTTAAAGTAGTTAATTTTATTTATTTTATCTCTGAAAAGTTTTAAAGTTTTTTTTCCAAAAAAAAAAAAATTTCGTTATTTTTATTTTTCACAACTTTTTTTTTTTTTTAAAAACTTGGAAAAAATTTGGTCTTCAATTTTTTTTTTCTGAAAAATATTTTGAAAAAAAAAATTATATATTAATGTAGTAAAACTACATTTTAGTTGTTTTGACTACAAATGTAAGTAGTTTTTACTACATAAGTCAGTTGTTTTTTGTCAGTTAAAATAACTAACATTGTTAGTTGATTTAACTGAAAAAGTAGATGACCCCAAAACAACTTACAAAGTAGTTATTTTAACTGACATTTTCAGTTGATTTTACTAACATAATTTTTTAAGTGCATTTAATTACAAGGTCAATGTTGAGCAGACCTCAAGAAAAGTTTAGGTGTCTCCGTAACCAACACAACCATACAAGCGAAAGAACCTATTGTACGCTCTTTTATATCTTGTATTATGAGAGCAGACGTCAATAATGGTGGGTTGCGAACTCTGCGAACGAGACCAGTAACATCAAAGTTTACGGCTCCATCATTAAATCAAGAATGCACTTCCACACATAAACTCTTAAACTTCAGAAGTCGCAGATGTGATTTGCAAAAGATCAAATGAAATTCAAAAATTCAAATTGCTGATGATATTGGTATTTCTGTACATATCGAACCACCATTCCAACACAAATGGAATTCGAAAATTCCATTTGCTAATGGTATTGGTATTTCTGTACATATCGAAAAACCATTCTAACACTTAAGATCGCTACACTATAATCTTATCACCGCACTGGCTAACAGAAAGTGGAGAGAGCTAACAAGAAGTACGATCAGTAGAAGGTTGTGGTCATGCTACAACCTAAAGAACACTAACTATTTAAGGCCACTTCAGACTATAATACTGAGTCGTAAGAAAATACGTATCTTAAATAATACGAAATTTTCTCCGTTTGTCAAAAAATCTTTTAAAAATTCCTTTGCGTATTTACACCATCACATCTTAAATATTATCAAAATAAATACAACCCTGATCTTATGAAAAGCGTATACGTTTTCTCATTTTTAGAGAAATTTCTAAAAATGAGAATACGTATCCGCTTGTCATTTTTCAATCCGTATTTCTTTTGGTTTTATACCGATTTGTGTTTACACCATACTATTTTATAGGTTTTACAAAAAATTTTGACAGATATTATTACAAATATTATAGTCTGAAACCACCTTTACTCACACTTACCAGATGGAACTGCTGATTTTATGTGAGGTTTGATTCAACGCATCATCAATGTCAAGCCTATACCAATCTGAGGCTCCGTATAGTGAGGAATTGTTTCGAACTCAATGTTTGAAAAAGAAAAGGTAATCTCATTTCACCCCGGAACCCACAAGAGACAGAGCCTGTTCTCACATGAGACTCATTGAGCCTGCCCCATTTCGCCCATTGCATGAGCGTATTTGGTTTCGTCATCCAAATTCTAACCTGATCCAGAACCAACTGAGGTACTAGAACCGTCCGTATAGAAAGTGTCAAAGTAATTTCTGAGAAGTTTATCTGGATCGCACCAGCCTTCTCTTCTCGGAAAGTTTACTCTATACTTCCTACCAAACTCTATGCAAGTCGTCCTACTGTCTGAGGGAATGTCAAACATTGGACAAAGTCCGGAAATTCCATTAAACATTTGACCATGTCTTGCATTGTAGTTTCCATGCCATGACCAATTTTTACGGAGTCTGTACAAAGATTTCATGGCTACCCCTTGGATGTGTAGATCCAAGGGAAGCATGTCCAACAAAGCGTAAAGAGCTGCACCTGGTGTTGTGCTTATAGCACCCGTATTCCCAAAGCAAGGCGCACTTTGCATTTCGTCCAGCAAAGCCCGAGTAGATTTCACCACCATTCTCGGACACCAGACTACAGCCGCATACGTCACAAAAAGTCTAATGACTGTTAGGTATATCCAGTGCACCCCCGCAGGTCTTAGACACCACGTCTACCTAAAGCTCTTCGACACTGCCAGCTAGAGATAACTTTAGTTCAACATGTGTTGACCCCTAAGTATTTCACATCGGCGAACAGTTGAAGAGTAATACCCTTCAGCGTAGGAAGCTATTGAACCTTGTGTTTGGTCCTTCCCGCCATTCCTATTGCACCAGTTGTCCATCAAGTCTAAAACAGTCTGCATTTTATTGCAGAAAATTTCAAGTGAGTTTCCGGAAACTAATGTACAAGCATCGTATTTCGACAAGAAGTGAGTCGACCACAAAACATCACAGTAGTGGAGAGAGGACACCACCTTGGTGCAGACTCTGTTTACCTAAACCGGGGCTCTTGTACCCCACTGACTTTCAGTGTTTAACAATCTCTTAGAAAGCATAAAGTATATCCATTTGACAAGAACTGGGTATACACTATGCTCTTCGCCCGAAGCTTTCATTGAGGAGGATGCGAGCACAATTGTCACTAGGCTGACGGAATTTGGGAACATAATGGGCGCGGAATTACAGGGCCAAATGAAGATAGCGAGACGATTCATAGGGGACCCATTCGCAAAGATCTCTGACCGAGTGCTACCCATACAAGTCCTTGTAAGAAATTTTAAAATAGATATTCCGGAAAGCAGCATAAGGTCTACTAACTCTTGGAATACAGAACCGGATTTCCTATTATGTAACTTCGAAACTTGTCATGGATTGTATTTCTTTCCTGGATGAATGGACTGGACCTTAACAATAATCTCAATCTCAGTTGGATCCCGGGACATAAGGGGCACTTGGGTAACGAACGGGCAGACTGTCTGGCCAATCGTGATGTAAGACGCCCTTACATCGGTCCGGAACCCTTCTATGGTTTGTCATTTAAGCATATCAGGGAAAGTAAACGATCATGGAGGGTATCTGAATTTGCAAATCTCTGGACCCACTGTTCTGGACTGCGGCAGACAAAACGATTTATCACTCCATCCCCTGGGGTATCTAAAAGACAAAAAGGATCTAAGGATTCTAAATGGTTAACTCACTGGAAACTGTAATCTTCGCTATCAACTAAGGAAGAAAAACTTATAAGACACTCAAATATGTAGATTCTGTGAAATTAACGCCGAAACGGCAGAACACGTTCTCTGTGAATACTCGAGACTTCAAGTCAATCGAACTAGACATCTAGGGGGGACATTCGGTAACTTCAATAGACATATGGGAATCCATAGACATATGGGAATCCATAAAGCTTCAACATATGCACAAAAGATCAAATTGCTCGCAAACTTTCAAAAAAGTACACTAAGAAAATTATGTCATTAACTGTTTGTAGGTTATTTTAAAAAGTAATCAGTAAAGTCATTTTAAAAGAAAAATCACTTATTTTATAAAGGATTTAATTTTTTTACTGTTTCTGTAGTTTAAAAAAAATAATTTACTGTATTAAAAACGAATTTTCTGTTACATTTAATTTTGGCTGTAAAATATTTCTTCTATAGTTTTACTGTTTTTCAATACAAAATAACTGAATATTCACTAGTTTTTTAATGTTTTGGTTAGTCATTAAATTAACATTTAAAATTGACTGTAATGTGTTTTTATTTTAAATGAAAAAACAGTGGAATGGTTTTTAAATAAAATTTCATTTGTTTTAAGTGAATATTCACTGGAATTTACCTACATAATTCTTTGAGTGTAAGCTTTCAAATAAGTAGTTGATTCCAATGACCCTGCAAGTAAGGGGACCTGTCGAGAAATGGTCCTATGTGGGTACTTTTGTATGGACCTGCCACTTTTACATGGCGAGATCATATGACAAGGTCACAGGACTAGTCGCGAACTGGTCTTGGTACCGTCGATAATATAGTTATTGGGAACTGCTGTTACAAACAATATAAAAAACACTAAAACTGACAAATCGCTACCTCAAAATACGAATGTCGTATGTGATTTTTTTCGGTTTTGAGATTACGATACATTCATAATAAATTTCGCACGCTCTTTCTAATGGTGTTATCAGTTCATTCATAGACCTTATAGTTTCTGATATATTCAGAATGCATTTTGTCGTATGTAACAAAATGTTATCGTTTTGAGTATGTATTTTGTCGTATATGCACAAATAATGGACATACGACATTTTTTGTAGGCAAAGTTATTATTTTCAATTGAAAATACAATTGTTGTATGTCATGCATTTTTATAATAACAAGGGAATTATTCCAACATTTATGAATCGATTCACCTCAAACTTAAAATATATGTAATAGAGACGATTCTAAGGATGCGGTGTCTTGGCTTATCAGCGATATCAGTGTTTAAAAACTTTGTTGCCACCTTATGAAACAATGTGGACCTTCGGAAAAGTTCCGATAACTTTCGAACTAACAGCATTATCGTCTAGGAGAAAAAATACATTTCGACTTTAATTTAGTAATATGGATATCGTAGGTCTATGTCTTCACATAAATACTCCTTAAGTTTACATATTTTCGTAAACAAAATATTTAACGAAGACTAATTTTTACAAGGTTTTACCACCTTTAGATAGGTATTAAATCCCATATAGTTTCTTAAAAAAAATTACACAAAAATCACAAAAAAAAAAAAATAGTTTTTCGCCATTTTCCCCTTTTTTGAACCCCTAACATGGCCGACAGCCCAACAGTAGAAATGTATTTTTTATATATATCTTAAGTTTTTGGCAAATCGGTTCAAAAAAATATTACTTCCCTGGTAAGTACTTAGAACGAAGTAATAAAAAGTGTGATTTTGGAGAGTGCCTTTTTTTTGGGATAAAATCATATCTTTTTATGTATTATCTGATATCATTATATAATGATGATTTTAACGTAGAGAGTGATTGGAATTTTTATGAAGAGTTATTCAAAAATACATATTTTTATACCATAAATATTGTTAAAAAAATTTTGAAGGTTTTGGTATTAATTTTATTAATTGTAGAATAAAGAGTTTTTTGTTGTAATAATTTCCGATACTTAATTAATTATGTTTTTTTAATGGTTTCTTTAAGGGTTAAATACAAAATTTTGTCATTTTTCTTTATTAAATTATTTATTTCCAGTATGCTTTTTGTCGTATGTTCAAAGAAATTAGCTTTATGTTTAAAAAATGTAACATACAACAAATGTATTCTAAAGCCAAAACGCGAATAACTTCTGTGTAATTATAACTACAGTAATTTTGGCTTAGGGATATGAAAATTTAATACTTAAACTATATTCAGTCCAAAACTGGAAAAAATCCATATGACCGTTTTGAAGATATTTGATGTTAAACATTAAAAACAGTATCCTGAAAAGTTATGTTTTGCTACATACGACATTCGTATTTTGAGGTAGCGAAATGCTGATAATATTAAATTGCCATAAAAGCCAAATAATGTAAGTAAAGCCAAAATATAATAAAATAGAAATGAGCGAAAAATAATAAAGCAATGAATGGAGTTGGGGGGCAAAATATAATAATCCAATTTAAAATGAGAAGAAAAAAATTCTACAAACAAAAACCAGATGGAGTACTGGGGAAAAAAAACTAAAGTAAAACTAAGTACCATACTAAAAAGGTATAATAATGGCTGCTGGTTGGGATGTTTAAACTCCCCGACATACTAAATGTATATTAGAGAAGACCCAACCATACACCATACCACACCCTTAATTTAATGTTTGTTGATGATAAATATACAATTATTATAGCGTTTTTCCTTAGTAGAAATCATAGTGTCTTTTTCACTCCTTAAGGGGAGCAAACATATGGCGCGCATAATGAAAGAGAAGAAGAGAGAGAGAAAACATATGATATTTAAATTGATATGCTAGTTATAAGACTATGAATATAAAAGTTTCTTTAAAATCGTTTGATATAGAAAATAATAACAATTTAATACAACTGACTACATATATACTTACACTCAAAGAATTATGTAGGTAAATTCCAGTGAATATTCACTTAAAACAAATGAAATTTTATTTAAAAACCATTCCATTGTTTTTTCATTTAAAATAAAAACACATTACAGTCAATTTTAAATGTTGATTTAATGACTAACCAAAACATTAAAAAAACTAGTGAATATTCAGTTATTTTGTATTGAAAAACAGTAAAACTATAGAAGAAATTTTTTACTGCCGAAATTAAATGTAACAGAAAATTCGTTTTTAATACAGTAAATTATTTTTTTTTAAACTACAGAAACAGTAAAAAAATTAAATCCTTTATAAAATAAGTGAATTTTCTTTTAAAATGACTTTACTGATTACTTTTTAAAATAACCTACAAACAGTTAATGACATAATTTTCTTAGTGTAGTTACCGTTATTATAACTCAATTATTATCACAGAAGTCTATGGTGTTGTTATTGTTGTTGTGCTAAGTTTGTGATATATTTTTTCCGTAATGCTGAGCTGCTGCTGTTTTTAGCTGCCTTGTTTTACTATTTTTTTTGCAGTCTTCTTTTTAAATTTAACGAATCATAATGGTTTTTCCTGGAACGTCTATAAAAACAACATTCATACTCCTCTATACATATGAATATACGTTTTAGTAGAGGTTTTTTATAACCATTGTTCTGACATCGTAATCGCTGTCATTGCCACATTATCATCTGCGTTTAGTACAAAATAATTGAGAAACAGCAGCACCAGACTTTGCCCTGTCAGTAGTAGTATGAAGAGGAAGAGAATTTAGTAGTTATGACCACCCACAGCTCTCTCAAATTTACACTTCATTATTTAGCATAAGAGATTTTTTTTTAGTAAATACTCTCTTCCTAATAGATATATCACAATTTATACCTCTCCTAAATACTAATAATTGTTGTTGGCCCATTGGTTAAGCTATGAAGACAACACCAACACACACACTCACATTTACAGCTAACTACACTCATTATGGTGTGTGCATGCTATAGCATGGTAATTTCCCGTTAAAGAGCACGCCTTTAACTTCTTGTTTAACCTCTCACTCCGCTGCTGCGAGTATAAAAGCATCCTGGGGTTGTTGAGTAAGGCACACTTGAGCTGTAGTATCATAACAAACAACATCATTAAAGCTATTTTAGCAAAAAATAATAACAAAAAATTAACAAAATACTTAAATAAATATTTAAAATAATTTTTATAACAATTTTAAAAGAGAATTTTTTAATTAAAACATAAAATAAAGAAAATTTAAACACGTGAATAGTGCTAAAAACAAACAATATTAAGAAAAAAAATAAAGAAAATTGACAATTTATCATTTTCAAATAAGTTTATAATAAAATAATTAACAAAATGCACGGATATAGATCATATGGCATGGAAAATCATCATAATATTCATCATGATTCAAATGATCAAAAACCCTTGGTAGTGGATTTAATGACTGGCCAATATGGCAAACCACAAACTCCACCACCATCTCCTACCGGTAAGTTTTCCAAAAGCAACTACTTAAAAACAAATAACATTTTAACTTTACAGAAAAAAAAATTGAGTAAATTTTTTAAAAGTTGAATACTTCAATTAATTTTGAAATTTATTACATTTTCTTAAAATATTAACAAATTAATTAAAATTTTAATTGCTATAATTACAAATTTTCTTAATTAAACAATTACTCAAGTTTTTTAATACGTTTTTTTGTGTTGTTTAAAAATAATTCAATTATTATTTTTTATTTAAAATATAAATAATTTTTTTTTAAAGTTCAATACGTTGTTAAATTTTGAAATTTATTACATTTTTTTAAAGTATTCCCCAATGTATTAAAAATTTAATTGCTACAATTAAAAATTTAATCAATTAAACAATTACTTAATTTTTTTAATACATTTTCTGTGTTGTTTAAAAAAAATTTAATTATTATTTTTTTTATTTAAAATATAAACAAAAATACTTATTTTTATTTCTCTTTTTCTATTCTATTTTTAGAATGTTTATCAAGTCCTGATACCTCATTAAACGGTAGCCGCAATAATTCCTGTGAAATTCCAGCCGATCCCTCAGTACGTCGTTATCGTACTGCTTTTACCCGGGATCAATTGGGCCGTTTAGAAAAGGAATTCTACAAGGAAAATTATGTTTCAAGACCACGCCGCTGTGAATTGGCTGCCCAATTGGGTTTGCCAGAGTCCACCATTAAAGTGTGGTTTCAAAATCGTCGCATGAAGGATAAGCGTCAACGTATTGCTGTTGCCTGGCCATATGCTGCTGTTTATTCAGATCCCGCTTTCGCTGCTTCCATCTTGCAAGCTGCTGCAAATAGTGTGGGTATGCCTTATCCTCCTTATGCCGCCGCCGGTAATCCTATGTTAGCCACTGGTATGCCTTCCATGCCCGTACATGGTCACAATCCCTATGGACAATATCGTTACAATCCCTACCACATTCCACAACGTCCTCAACCCGCTGCTCATCATCATTTAGGACATGGCATGCCATCACATATGTCGGCTAATCCTATGGCTGCTGCTGCCGCCGCTGCTTATCCATCAATGATGGGTGCTATGCCTCAATCAGCATATGTTACAAAATCTCAAACACCTCCTTTGGATTTACAATCATCATCATCACCTCACTCTTCCACCTTATCGCTAAGTCCCGCCGGTTCGGATCATACAAAAGTTTTTGATCGCAGTTTAAGTCCTTTACGCAATAGTGTTCAACAACCTATTTCATTGCCTTTACTGCAGTCTAATCAACAAGAATCTTCCTCATCATCCTGCAATAATTTACATTTCTCATCATCCTCCACAAATTCAGGACTTTTAATGCCAACTACTACTACCACCACCACCAAACGTCCTGCTTCTTCAATGTCACCTCCTTGTCATACCAGCTTACAAACAGAGCCTAAACCTAAACTCTTTAAGCCCTATAAGACTGAAGCTTAAGAGAGCTTTACCATAAGTCGTCAAAGTGAGAGAGTAGGCTTTCAAGCAATAGAGAATTTAAGGAGCAAACTGCTTGCAGTTGCTTTCAAAACAACAAAAAAACTAACCAAACTTTTTAATGTGATTGTGGTGCTAAAAAAAAAAATTATTAATCAAAACAAAAAAATTGTACAAAATATATATAATTGTTAATATTTATAATTGTAAATAATTTAAAAATAGTTTTTAAAAATACAAATTTATATTTTAGTTTATAAGATTAAAAAAATAAACAATGAAAAAATCAAAATTTTAAATTTTAAATAATAAAAAATTTACAAAAAATGAAAAAAAATAAACAAAAAATCTTTTAATTAAAAAATAATCTTCAAAAATCTTTTTTACAGGCAAAACGCAAAAACTCGGGAGTAAAAAATTTGAGTTTCAGGTTATGTTAAATAAAAAAAAAAACAAATTAAAAAAATTCTGTCTGTTTTTGGGTTTAATTAAAATTTACCAAGTGTGTTTGGCATAATTACATAAGTTTTTGTTTTAAAAAACTTAGGTAATTTATCCAGTATGTATTATTCCAAAAACTTTCACATTTTTTTTTATTTTTTGTATGTGTATTTTTTAACGAAAAAAATGTTTTCCAAAATTTTGATAATTTATTTAATTTTTTAAATTATTTTAAAAATTAAACCATAAACAAAATTTTACCAAAAGATAAAAAAAAAAATTGAAAAACAAAAATTTTTAAGAGCCGACGGGGTTTTAACATGGGTTCTACTCTACGCTAGACAGAAATTTCATATAAGAGAAAATAAAATTTACAGGAAACAAACATTTTATCATCTCTTCTCTTATGTCCAATTTCTGTCTAGTGTAGAATCCACGTAAGAGAATCCGCTATAAAACGGAATATTCTTCAGTGGTGACGTTTTGCAACTTTTTACCGGTTAAAATAATACAAAAAGTGTTTCTTCAGTGGTGCTGTTTTGCAATTTTTTAACGGTTAAAAATAATGCAAAAACTGTTTAAACAAAAACTTAAAATTCTTAAATCTCTCCCTCTCTTTTAACACGCCTTTTAAATAATATCTTTTTTTCCAAATTAAAAAGAATATATTTTTAAATTACCTGGCTTGACCCTAGAAGACAAAACAAAAATCCCCGTAATAAAATCATCAATTCCTTTTTTAATCCACTCAAAACATTAGCGTATTACAAGGGACTAAGAATATTAATCCTCTCAAAAAAAAGAAGAGACTTCAAGAGTAAAACTCGAAGATTAGCGTATTGGTTAAAAACTGTAATAATCGTTTAATATATTTATGATCTCTACTAAAGATTAGTAATTATTTTGTTAATATTTGTGCATTGTAGTTTGTTGCTAAATAAAAAAAAAACTGTTTGACAGCTGTCAAGGCTGTCAGCTAGAAATTGCAATTCAATGTCATCTCTTTTGACTTGGAAAAGAAAAAGGCACGTGTTTCTCTGTTGGAGTATCAATTTTAATTTGTTTTATTTTTTGCTCAAACTGTGACATATTAAATTGATAAATATTTTTGTTAAAATATTGTCAAAATAAATTTACAAACAATTACAATAAAAATGACCTTCATTTAGAATAAAACATAACAGAGAAATTCAATAATAAACAACGGGAGAGTTTTTACTCTTCCTGATATAATATCACTCTCCTTAAAAACAATGATAGTAAACAGTGATGTTAAGGATTTTGAGAGTACAAAAACGCACAAACACAGCAAAATAAGTATTCAATGGAATTTCTCCGAACTCAAAATTCGGTTGCTGCCATTATATTTGGCTGTGACAACGAAATTTTTGGTTGTTTCAATTAAAAGCCAATTATAACAACCGATTTAAGTTGTGACTACTGATATTCAAATATTCCAAACGATTTTTTGTTGCAATAATTGACTTTTAGATGGAAATTAGCAAATTTGTGTTCTGTGTGTTCATGATTTTCGACTATATTTGTTAGGAATGCTTGATAGGCTGTAGTCATAAGGGAAAAGTTTAGGTTGTAAGTGGCTGCTGACGCTTTACGTCAACACACGTAGGCTCTGAGGTCCATTGTGATACCACGGGACCGTAATAGGTTTCCCTACTAGTCCCTGTCGTTAAACCAGTTTGATCTTCTGAAACTCCTTAGATGTTGAATTTTGAGATCAGACCAATCAGAAAGATCGTACAGCTCCCTAGATCCCAGTGAAGCAAGTCTCTGACCAGAAAGTGCCGGGCAATGGAAAATAAAGTGTTCGATAGTTTCCAACTCCTCTTCATCCATGCAACTCCGGCAGAAGTCATTCAACGGCACATTTAACCACTCTGCGTGCTTCCCTATAAGACAGTGTCCGGTAATTATAGAAACCACCGTCGAAATCTCTTCTCTTGGAAGCGATATCAGCTCACTTGTGCGCCCCTGATTAAGAGAAGGCCAAATCAGTCGTGTTGTTTCACACGTCCATCTATTTGCCCATCTTTGATTAGTCTCCGTCGCAGAACAAATCCGTAGGTGTTGTTTGCAAGTTTTTAGAGGCATACGAACACATTCCAGTTCTGTTGGAACCTGTAAGGTAGTTCCTAGTCTTGCAAGCTCATCGGCTTTGCAATTCCCTGGAATGTCCCTGGGACCCATATGAGTCGTATGTTAAACTGCTTGGTCATCTCATTTAAAGACGTGCGGCAGTTAAGGGCAGATCTTGTTTTCAGAAACATTGAATCCAAGGACTTGACCGCGGCTTGACTGTCAGTATAGATGTTGACTGCGGTTGTAGACAAGACATTGCAGCTCAACCAGTCAGCCACTTCCTTTATTGCCAGCATCTCTGCCTGTTAGCACTGCATGATCTGGCAATCTTCGAGCCAGGCTCAATCCAAGCTCTTCCGAATAGACTCCAAAGCCCACTTGTTCGTGCAGCCTCGATCCATCTGTGTAAAAATGTATGGTGGCTCCACTACCCGGAATGTCCCCCATCCTGGATGGTATCATAGTGGTAAAGTGGCGCTCAAAGAGGCTCAAAGAGGGAGCACAGTCCACATTTTTTGGAATTATTCAAGATCGCGCTATGGCCACAATTGCTGCTCCTCCATTGCAGCGTGCTTTTAAGTCGAATTGGGAATACTGGGAAACGAGATAGCCGACTCTTTGGCAAATCCGGAACCTCAGATGGGTGTAGGCTTGACATGGATGATGCGTTAGATCAACTCTCACATGAAATCAATTCTCATGGAAAGATGGTCTTATGAATTGACATGCAAGAATACTAAACGTTTTGTGATTATACCAGACAAGAATTTGGCTAACAATCAGTAGAAAGAAAATCGCAGAATACTAGATTTGTTGTTGTTCAGCGTTCTCAAGGGCTAGACAGCGGCTAATAGGTTCTGATGATATTCTTACAATGGTCCTTTGTCTTCCTTTGTCTTACTTTCTCAAGTTTGTGGAAGCAACTGAAAAATTTTGAACAAGCTCTTTTTCATTATTTTACATATTATTCTACATATATCTAGTTCGACCGAGAAAATAATTTTTCTGTAAGACATTGGACAGTCGACAATGAACGAATGTGATTTACTGCATAAGCAAGTACGATGAGCATGCTTTCTCGTCTCAGGGATGAGTTCTCCTATCTTAGCTTAACACTTACCGTGGTAATATCTGTAGAAAAATGACATACAACCCTGATTTCGACTCCTTTATACCCGATCCAAAAGCTTCAAGATCGATGTTGAATCACCTGCCCAGATATGTGAGTTGTATTCCATGTTTTGTCAGATTTAGGCGGTATAAATAGTGAGGAATTTAGACGGAGTGAAGTAATTCTTGAACTTTTAACCCATTTCTTACCAGCGTTTGTTTGAATTCATAATTTCTTAATAAAATGCAAATCACGGAAAAATATTAATAAATAATGCAATTTTTTTGGTGTTTTTTTTAGGTTTGGTGTATTACCGAAGAAAGAATATATTTCGGCAACATTTTCAGAAGCCCGTCCTTCACAAGGGGAGGAGAGCAGTTCTTAAAAACAAATTTCGTCAAATTTAAACGTTTAAATGTCCAGTACTTATTTAAATTTCCGATAAGAAATGGGTTACGAAACCGATACACTTGAATGCTTCTTTTGACACTTGGAAATCATATTGGTTTATGCCCCGAACATAAAAAGTGTTTAATTTCTCAATAGCAGCAGATACAGATGACGCTGATTTCACAAGCCGTTTGTGGGCTAACATACAACATTGGGTCTTAGAAGCATTAAAATCAACCTTAGAACTTGCATTTTCCCTTACTCTTTTAACGATTGACCAGAAGTTCTTACTGCCCCGTGGAGCAGAAAAAACTTTAGCACGAAGACGCTGTTCTTACAGAAGCTTTTCGCGTCTGGTGACATAATCCTAGTTTCCGAGAGGTGCGAATGTTCTCATTTCATATTTCTTAGTTTTTAGTTGGTTTTTTTTTAACTCTGAATTTAAAAATCGCTAAGTTGTTAGCACTGATCTTGAACTGGATGCTGTTCTTCTCTCTTACTTGTGTGTTTTTCGATTTTACTCAATTTATGTGGACGTAAAACCCCTCCTGTTGTTTTTTTGATATTCTCTCGTAGTTTGATACCAAATCAAGGTTAATTTCTATAATTATAAAAAAAATAAAATTTGCAACAAATTCTTTTATTTATTTTTAATGTGACACGCGTCTTGTCAATATCTATTACTAATTTTTAAAATGACATTTTAGAAAGTGTGCCTTAACTCTACATGTTTTGTACGAATGCAAAAATGTAACTACTCCCCAGGAAATGGCCTTCAAGTGATTAGCAATTAAAAGGATAAATAAATGATGTCCTTTCATATTTGTCAAAACATTTATCAATATTTTATTTATTTATTTATTTATTTCAATACCATACCACCAAAGGTGTTCACATCTGTTGTCCAATGGATAATAGCTGTAATGTCATCATGACATTAATTTATAAATTCATAAACAAAAACAGGATTTGTAATTGTTTTTTTGGAGATAATGTCCTTTTGTAGGTTTTGCTGTTTTTTATTTTTATTGTGTATGAACTGCAAATTGTCCTTTAAGTGTTCAAAAGGGGTTTCCTGTGGTGGAGTGTTAGACAATAGACGACAGCAAAAAGTCAAATTTACATTTAATTAGCAAAACAATACAAAATGATAACATGTGCCATCAATTTGTGTAATGGTTGTTTGGTTTATCATCTATTTTTATTTGAGAATCAGCAAACGTCTGCATGTTTAAATATTATTTGATTGCCGGAAAAAAGGGGTTAATATTTATCTATCCTTTTTTTTGGATTGCATCATAAATTCTTCAAAAACAACGATGGGATTTTTATAGAGATAAATAAGTCAAGGATTTTATTGAGATTTTTTTTCGGTTGTATACAGGGTGGGGATGGCAAATTCTGTAGACAAAAATTGTACATTAGGGTTCTCAAAAATTAGGTTGTTAGATATTGACCGTAACTCCCCCTAGAAATTAGAGCTTCGAAAAATGAAATCCTTTTCGAATGAATTCTCCAAAAAATTCATTAAATTTTCATAGTCAGTGAATCCATTCGATTTTATAAATCAACATCGAATGAAGTCCTTCGAATGCATTCGATCGAAATGTTCATTCGATTTAGAAAAATCGAATGCATTAAATTTTTTATCATTCCACTGCAAATTTTGGTCCCCTAGTGGGCTCTAATTTTGAATCCAAAAAAAATCGTATTCCCGAGTGGTAGAACACCACCGCCAAATACCCGAAAGCCCTCCGAGTAATGGTTTTTTAGTTATCCAATTTTTTTAAATTCTCAAGACCCTACAGGGCCCTTTAAATATAATTTCTCAAAAACAAAGCAATGTAGTGCAAAACGGATAAAAATTTTGGAACAAAGTCTATGTCTACCTTTTAACTTTCAAGATACAGAAATTTAGGGGCCTAATAGTGTCTTGAGAACTTTAAAAACTGCGTAAATAAAAAACGGTATCTCGGAGAGCTTTCAGGTGTTTGTTGGTCGTATTATACGAGCCAAGACCTAAAGAAATGATTTTGGATTTTTTATCGTGTGGGCAGTATTTAGCGAGATATGCGCATTTAAAAATTTTCGGGAATGCCGATTTTTTTAGATTCCAAATTAGGGCCCATTGGAGTCAACACATGTGAAGAGTATCGACGATTCTATGGAAAAAAATTGGCTCCGTTTTGCTCTATCTTGGTTAGTTTTTTAAAGTTTTTTATGCAATGAATGAATAAACCATTCGATTTTTTAAATTGAATGAAAAGAAAATCGATTGCATTCGCAATGGAATGCATTCGATTTTTAAAAGTCGAATGAAAAATAAATCGAATGCATTCGATATTTATAAATCGAATGAGTCTAAAGTGAATTCATTCAATTCGCTAAAATGTGATTGGGGAATGAAATCACAAAAATTTTCATTCAGACTGCCAAATCGAATTAAGGAATGAAATCCTTCGAAGCTCTGCTAGAAATACACTCAAAATATTTTGTAGGCAAAAACAAATGAAAAACATATTTAAAACAAGTGATAAAACATTTGAAAACCATCCCAGTAAATATTCATTTGTTTTAACAAACATCAACATTTAATTTTTATTGTTAATAAAATTTTCTAAAATAAATAACATAAAACATTAAAAAATAACTTCACTTTCATTTTTTTTACCAACAAATTCGAAAAAAATAACCTACGAAAACATTAAAAATTAATGATTTTTGTGTTATTTTTACCAACAAATTGAAAAAAAAAATTAGATACACACAAAAAATTATTGGCTAAAACTTTTCAATTAAATCTATTGATCAACAAAATTTATATGAGTCAATCAATGTTTTCATTGAATTTTTTTTTATTTCCGTTAACTATCGAATTACAAATTTTCAGCATACCAGATTTTTTTTTGGTTTTAATTTATTTGAATAGATTAATTCAAAAATATACAAAATAATCAGGTTTTACTTTTTTTATTGTTTTCAACATATTGGAAAGCAAAAAAGAGGCATTTTTTGATAATTTTGTTATAAGCTTACAATTCGTTTGTTAAATCAATCATTATTTTGATTGACTATAAATTAAAAATTGATAAAATTTTTGATTAAAATCGAAAAAATGTTTGATTGAAAAAATTTTCAATCAATCACCTACAATTTGATGATTGGTATAACAATTTTCTTAATTGGAGGAATTTCAATAAAAAAATTGATTGAATCCGCGTTTTTGTTGATTGAAATTCGTTTAAAATTTTTTCTGTGCAGTATTTAGCGAGATATGCGCATTTAAAAATTTTCGGGAATGCCAATTTTTTTAGATACAAAATTAGGGCCCAACGGGGTCAACACATGTAAAGAGTATCGACGATACTATGGAAAAAAATTGGCTCCGTTTTGCTCTATCTTGGTTAGTTTTTTTAAGTTTTTTATGCAATGAATGAATAAACCATTCGATTTTTTAAATTGAATGAAAAGAAAATCGATTGCATTCGCAATGGAATGCATTCGATTTTTAAAAGTCGAATGAAAAATAAATCGAATGCATTCGATATTTATAAATCGAATGAGTCTAAAGTGAATTCATTCAATTCGCTAAAATGTAATTGGGGAATGAAATCACAAAAATTTTCATTCAGACTGCCAAATCGAATTAAGGAATGAAATCCTTCGAAGCTCTGCTAGAAATACACTCAAAATATTTTGTAGGCAAAAACAAATGAAAAACATATTTAAAACAAGTGATAAAACATTTGAAAATCATCCCAGTAAATATTCATTTGTTTTAACAAACATCAACATTTATTTTTTACTGTTAATAAAATTTTCTAAAATAAATAACATTGAACATTAAAAAATAACTACACTTTCATTTTTTTTACCAACAAATTCGAAAAAATAACCTACGAAAACATTAAAACTTAATGATTGTTGTGTTATTTTTACCAACAAATTCAAAAAAATTACTTACGAAAACATTAAAAATTAATGATTTCGTAGGTTATTTTTACAATTTTTCAATTGAATTTTATTTTAAAAAAATTTTAATAAAATTTTTGGGGCAATCGATCCCCCAATCAACTACATTCTGGCCAGACACTCTACCCATCGTGCCAAAGTCACTTGATACAAACATGTTTTTATATATCTACATATAAATAATTTTTTGAATTTTTTGTCTACAAAAAAAAAAAAAAATAACCAATACAAGTAGGTAAAAACTAATGACTTCTCTTTAAGATCTTTTAAACAACAATTAAAAAAAAATAACGTACACGAATCATTAAAAATTAAAGAAGAATCACTAATTTTTACTTACAGAACAAAAATAAATGACTTTAAAAATTGAATGCTAATGAAAGTCTTTATTTTTTATGTTGTTATTTTTGAAACAAAGAACAGAAATAGTCATTTAATAAAACAGAGTCACAAAAATATTTTACAACGTATTTATGTCACTCAAAAATATTTTTACACTAAAAAAATTACACTCGAAAAAAATTTTACACTCAAAAAATAGTATTTTTTTTAACAAAAATTACTAAAAAAAACATTTTTATTCAAAATAAAATTTATCTAATAAAAATTTGTTTAATTTTTTCACGTTAGAAAATTAATTATCACTTAAAAAGGGCAGTTTGGAGGGTATTCATGAATTCGGCCGAGTCGAATTTAACTTTTCTACTTGTTTTTCTTTATTTAAAAAAAAAAAATATAAACTAAAACAAATAAAAAAATCTTTGGCTTGAAATTATTACCATTTTTTGTCAAAATTTAGTTAATTTCCAATATTTTCCTATATTTTACCTCCCTTTATTTTGGAGTCAATTTTTCCAGCACATTTTTTCTGCGTGTGAAATCAACTTTGTTTTTAAATTGAGGTCAAAGTTTACCCACGTTTTTATACCACATTTCTACAAAATTTTTACACTAACATACCTAAATGATTTCTTTATTTTTTTATCAAAAGAGTTTAAAAATTCATAAAGGATTTAAAATTTGTTAAATGCCGACATTTTATTAGGGGTACATCAAAAAAATAAAAAAAATATTTAACAAACTACTGAATCATAATCATTTTATATCATCAGTAACAACTAAACACACATCTATCAAATATTTATACAGCTCATCAGTAATAAAATCATAAAATTTTAAAGAATCTGAAAAAATAAAAAAACTAAACTTTTTCCTTAAAAATCTTTTACAATAATAAAATATCATGATGGGAAACTAAATACAAATTTTTGTATGAAATAATAAAGATAATACACAGACAAATTTATAAGCATATCCCAGCAAGCATATTGCTCGGAAGATGAGAAATAATAATACAGAGATAATGTTCTGGTTGGTATACTCAAAAGGACATTTTCAAAACAACTGTTGCTTTTACACAGGTTGTTTTTACCGTTTTTTGTAGTTGTCAGTAGTAAATCAATAGTTTAAAACAACAATATTTTTAATTGATTTTACCGAAAATTTAGTAAAAGTCATTTTAACAAACAAATGTAGTTGTTTCAACTGTATTTTGTAGTAGATTTTACCGAAAGATTTTTTTAAATTGTGTAATACACTGAAAAATTACACATATGTTTCAAAATTATATTTTAGACATCTGAGGCAAGTATCCCGTCTATTTAGTCTGTTGAAATAATTCGTTTTAAAGGTATTGGGTCGTACCCAAACATGCAGTTTTTGGAGAAAGTGTTTCAGAGACCCCGGTGTTCGCATTTCTTATATTTCCTAAGAAACACAAAGATAAATCAGGAAAATCCAGTCCTTTTTAAATAGTAGAAAAGGTTGTCACTTGAAAACGAAGACATAACCGCTTCATATCTACCATTTGTTTGCAGGGATATCTAAACATTAGAGAGGTCTGATATTTGAAAATTATACGACGCATAAAAAAAACTCATCATTATAGAGATATTTTTGTGCATTATTTGAAGGTGCTAATTTACTATTAAAAAAACTCAAATATCATAAAATCCTTTATGTACTACATTTCTTGCCGCTCCATTCACAAGAGTTTCTTTTTTTTTTTGTATCTTTCAATATTTTGTTTATTCAAAAATGATGTTTCTTGCCACATTTACGGAGAGGAGTTGATTTGGTATTTGAAGGCATAACTTTATGGTTGGTTAAAAGAATAAACAAACAATTGTTTTGTTAGCAAGTCGTTAAATATTTTTTTTTTCAAATTTTACAACTCATCATCTTTCACATCAAATCCAATAAATGTTAATTTTTTATTTGAAACTAAGCGAAAAAAATAAGTCAATTGATGCTGACCATTTTTTGTAAATGTTTTTAGTGAATATCTAGTTTTAGTACCCTACATCCAACATATACTAAACAAAAAATTATATAGAATAAAAATATTTTGAGTCAAAATCGTAGTATGAGACCCATTCTTACCTGGTTGGCATCCAAAATTCCTCGAAAAGAAAAAAAAACTTCAAACATATTTAAAAAAAAAAAAAAACAAGTGAGAGTGTTAAATGTTGTGTGCCGAATCTTTGATACCCTCCAACATGCTAAAATGTATGGAAAAAAAATCCAGGGGCGTTGTTTTTTATTCCCATCGCGATATATGTTTACTAATTTATTTATTAGCTTTTTGCACATTAGTAATACCATTTTCTAATTATTTTAATGATTTTTTTAAATCCACGCCCTGGGTCTAACAAGGAAGGTCTTTCACAGGGCACCCACCGATTGTCCGGAAACTTAAATATGGGAATGAGGGGGAAAAATATTACTCATACGCCACGTTGAAACAAGAAAATATAAGCAAATAACTAAATTGCAATGAAATTCAAAATTCAAATGCGATTTTCTCAAAAAAAAAAAACGAAAAACACATGACTGAATTTTGTTTGTGTGGACCATTCCGAATTTTGAAGGAATCGGACAATTTCCTCTTGTAGCCCCCATACAAACCACCTTCCCGATTTTCATATAAATCTCTCACATTTCATCAGTGTTGGCTACCGTTACCCTTTCAATACCGTTACCGATTAAAAACCCTTTAATATTGAGTACCGTTACCGTTACCAATACCGAAATAAAAAATTTTAAATACCGTTACCGATAAAAAACCATTTTTACCGGTATTATATCGGTTTTGTTTCGGTTGTCTTAATATTTTTAATGCACGTAAAATAAAAAAAATAATTTTTGTTCGTTACAAATCGGAATGTTATTTGTGCAAAAACAATTTACTAAATTATGTGGAGATCGGTCCAACCAATGATCACATTCGCAATTTACCTAAAAATTTCTGAAGAGAAAAGTGAGTGCCACGTAATGTTAACATTTTTCATCGGGAATATAAAAGAAGAGACAAACCTGAATCGCTCACGTGTCGCTGGCGTTGTCATCCACACAGGTAAGCGTGGAGGGGTGGTTCTCTGGAATTAAATACTCTGTCGAAAAATCTGTAGAACAACTTTCAGTTTGAATTAGAAAACTTTTACCAGATTTTTCTGCTAAATGAATACTTTAACTTAATTCTCTATCATTAAATTAAAAAAAAAAAAAATCAGATTTTAAAAAAATATTTTTGTTCAAATTTTAGCAGACTATTTGTAATCTTACAAAAAAATAATAATGTTGACATTTTTTAATTCTTGTCTAATTTAAACGATAAAAACTAAAAATTGCTCCAATGTGAAAAAATCAGCTGACTATTTTAATAATTTTACAGAAATTGACCTGTTTGTAAGAAAACTTTCTTGAAAAAAATTAAAAAATTAAAATTTTTTTTTTTTTTAAGTTTATTGAAAAACTTTGCTTCTTTTATAAAATATTTAACAAAAAAGTATTTTTTACTTAAATAAAATACAAATTCAACGTTCAGGCTGTTTATCTGAAATCAGAAGATTTTTTATCTTAAATCAGCAGATTTATCTACGGTCTTGACAGATTTTTCTGCAAACTCTATCTGGTTTATCCAGAGAGAAATTTAGCAAACCGCGTCAGCAAAATTCAGCAGATTTCTTAAATGGCTCAAAATGCAGATATTTCTGCTGATTGGATAGACATCTTATAAACACGTAAAAAATCAATAATTTATTTGTTGAATTACAATATTGCGTGAATATTTTAATTAAATTCTGAGTTAATTAATATTCTACATAATTATATGATGCAAATGCACTAAATTTATCAGATTTTTCAATTTTATTAAATAAATTTTTGATTTTTTACGTGTTTTTAACAAATTTGTGACTTTTTAATATGTTCGGTAAATTTTTTTCATAATACCGGTACGTACTGGTATCGTTGTTTCGGTAACGGTTAACCGTTACCTAAATAATTCAAAATACCGTTACCTTTACCGTTACCGATATAAAAAATATGTTATACCAATACCGTTACCAATACCGTTATTCGTTTCGGTTGCCAACCCTGCATTTCATGAAAATAGAAAATATTTGATTAAAATTTTGTTTGTGTATGTTAAATGCTTACTTTAATAACCTTATCAAATGTTTTTATCATCGAACCAGTTTTGGACTTAGACCCCATGTGAAAATTTCGCCCGATATTCAGGTAAAGCGGTTTATAGACAACAAATAGAAGCCTATTTCACTCAAATTTGATTTGTGAGTGTTTTTTACACTCATTAAAGATTTGACAAAATATAGATCTAATCGGTCCATGGGACCCATTTTCCGGGACCTATTTCCGGTACCCCTTTTCCGAGAAACTCTGGTGTAGGGTATTATATGGTTGGTCTTGACCGACTATAATTTTCTTACTTGTTAAAAACTAAAAGTATATACAGTAGAGCGGAGTGAATTGTTCGGAGCAAAATTTTCGACAAAATCGTCTAGGATATTTGGATTCTGCATAAAATTCTAAGAAAAAATGCCGAACAAACCATGTCTCAAAAATCAGTTTTGACCCCCAATTTTCAAAAATAGTTTTATACGATATACGCCTTTTCCATTAATCAGCACGAAAAAAGGGTATTTTTTGACCTGGGATCATTAGATTGTGTACATAAATACAGTATGGAGCCATTTAGACATTCCCATTAACAGTTTTATTAAATTCCAAAATGTCGCGATTTTATTCGCGATTTTCATTTTTTAAAAATCACAAAATATGAAAAAGTAGTGTAGTTTGATGAGCGATAACTTCTTAAGTAAATATCCGATTTTTAAAATAAAAATTGAAATTAAAAGCTTAAGTCTTTTACATTAAACTTGAAAGTTAAAAAAAAAAAATTTTATTAAAAAAATGCATTTTAAATGCAAATGCATTTTTTTAGTGCATTTTCGTCAACTTTCACCTCTTTAAATTTTTTTTAATTAACATATATGAAAGTATGACATTTTTACAAAAAACAAAAAAAAAATCAGTCATCATTTTAATAGAACACAAAAGTCTTCTATTTTTAATATTTTTTAAATTATGCCCATTAGAGTGACCCAAAAAAAAAATTGATGATGTACCCCCCTCAATGTTTTATGAAGATTCCCAAATTATTTGGGCTCTAGCGATAATCTCCCGTGAGCTAAACCGCGTCAAAAAAGGGTCTAAAAATGGTATTTTTCATGAATATAAAATTCAGTAAATTTTTTTTGTCCAATGAATGACCAAATATAATAGATATTTAGGAATTCTTTGATTCTGCATTAAAACATTTTAAAAATCAAACCACAGACTCGAGATAACGAGATGTTTATGTCAGTTTTTTGATGCTTTACACTTAAAAAATTATGTTAGTAAAATCAACTGAAAATGTCAGTTAAAATAACTACTTTGTAAGTTGTTTTGGGGTCAACTACTTTTTCAGTTAAATCAACTAACAATGTTAGTTATTTTAACTGACAAAAAACAACTGACTTATGTAGTAAAAACTACTTACATTTGTAGTCAAAACAACTAAAATGTAGTAAAAATAAAAAAATCAAAATATTTTTTTTTTTTCAAAATATTTTTCAGAAAAAAAAATTGAAGAACAAATTTTTTCCAAGTTTTTTTTTTAAAAAAAAAGTTGTGAAAAATAAAAATAACGAAATTTTTTTTTTTTGGAAAAAAAACTTTAAAACTTTTCAGAGATAAAATAAATAAAATTAACTACTTTAAATAACTGTTACTACATCACAGTACTTTTTTGTTAGTTGTTAAAAAAAAACGACTTAAAATAACTAACAGAAATAGTTGTTTGATATTTTTCATACAAAAACAACTGACTTTGTAGTTGAAAACAACTAACTACTGTAAAATATACAAATAACTAACATGTAGTAACTTACATAATTTTCTGAGTGTACAATTCGATTTTATTGAAAACTAAAATAACTTTAGTATTTTTTGTCCGATTTTCACTTATAATACATCGTTAGAAAGGTGTTGACCACCGCTTGGGATTTTAGTCAAAAATTAACCCTTAACTGCACTGTCTTACTTTTTTATAACATTTACTTCGACATCATTAAAAACCAATTTTATACCACAAAAATTATATCTTTGTGCAGGAAACACTTTTAATTAATATATTTGGCCACAATTAATTTAACCCATGCATGATCAAAATATTTTGGCAAACATTTTTAAAAATTTTTTTTCGAAAATTATTAAAAGCTAGTTGAAAAACTTTAAAAAATAAAATAAAAAACGGTTTTTGTTTATCTAGACGTGCTTATTAATATCAAATAATTATTTCGTGTAACACTTTCCCGGTGAAATTTTTTTTTCGGAATTTGTATGTGCAAATAAATTTTAGAAATAAAATATAAACCAATTTTCTCTTAATCACATATATTCGTGCAAAAAACGCATCTAATAAATAGATCTTAATATTTTTAATTTAACCCATTCATTACCAATTAAAAAAAAAATGTGGAAAAAATTTAAGTGCGGTTGTAATACTTAAAAAAATAATATAATTGATATTTAAATTTTTTGGATGCATTTTTGCACGAATATATGCGATTAAGACAAAATTTGTTTATATTTTATTTTTAAAATTAATTTGCACATACAAATTTCGAAAAAAAATTTGACCGGGAATGTGGTACACGTAATAATTATTTGATATTATTAAGCACGTCTAGATAAAAAAAACCTTATTTAATTATATTTTTTTAAAGTTTTACAACTAGCTTTCAATAATTTCCGCAAAAACTTTTTTATAGTCTATTGACTATTAACTAAATAAATTTGACATTAAAAGTTTTTCTGAAGATTATTATAACTGGATAATATGAAACTAGTAAGAAACAAACCAGGATGTCTTAAATTTTTAGAAAAATTAAATTTTTCTTTCACACTTTTCTCAATTCAAAAACCATATATAACAAATCGAAAAATTATAATACATAATTATAATTAGAGCCTGAGCTCGACTGTCTTTACAGAAACAATAATTTTTTAAAAATGTTTGCCAAAATATTTTGATCATGCATGGGTTAAATTAATTGTGGCCAAATATAATAATTAAACGTGTTTCCTGCACAAAGATGTGCTTTTTGTGGTTATAAAATGGGTTTTTAATGATGTCGAAGTAAATGTTATAAAAAAGTAAGACAGTGCAGTTAAGGGTTAATTTTTTACTAAAATAGATAAAAACCTTTTTTAATTTTATTTTTTTAAAGTATTACAACTATCTTTCAACAATTCCCGCAAAAACTTTTTTAAAAATTTTTGCCAAAATATTTTGATCATGCACGGGTTAAATTAATTGTGGCCAAATATATTAATTAAACGTGTTTCCTGCACAAAGATATGCTTTTTGTGGTTATAAAACGGTTTTTAATGATGTCGAAGTAAATGTTATAAAAATGTTAGACAGTGCAGTTAAGGGTTAATTTTTGACTAAAATCCCAAGCGGTGGTCAACACCTTTGTAAAGATGTATTATAAGTGAAAATCGGACAAAAAATACCAAAGTTATTTAAGTTTTAATTAAAATCGAATTGAAAAGCATCAAAAAACTGACGTAAACATCTCGTTATTTCGAGTCTGTGGATAGATTTTTAAAATGTTTTAATGCAGAATCAAAGAATTCCTAAATATCTATTATATTTGGTCATTCATTGGACAAAAAAAAATTTACTGATTTTTTTATTCATGAAAAATACCATTTTTGGACCCTTTTTTGACGCGGTTTCACAGGAGATTATCGCTAGAGCCCAAATATTTTGGGAATCTTCATAAAACATATCAAAGTTAATTTTGAGGGGGGTACAACTTTAACTTTTTTTGCCCATATAAGGTGAGTCGGTCTAATGCCCATATAAAAATAATTTTTTTTATTTTCCCAGCAAAAAAAGAGCTTACCATTCACTACAAAATTCACCACAACTTATGAACCAGATGTACTTCTTCTTCAACTGAAACATTGATGAATTTAATATGGGCGTGACACACAAAGTATGTTCTTTTTATCGCCACTTTTCAGTGGCGAAAGATTGACACTTAAGTATAACACTAGGGTTTTTATCACAACTTCTGAAGTGATCCGGATGTTAATATCACTTGACCTTTTGGAAGCACTTTTTTCATCACTTCTTTAGAAGTACATATTTCTTGGCATTTTGGGTGTGATTATGTCATTTTTATTTGGTGATTTAGAACTTCTAAATTAGAAGTTCTTTTTTCAGTTATTTTTGTAAGATTGATTGAAAGAGTATTTTTTTTGTAATATTTACACTAAAAACACTGTTCGACAGCTAAAACCTTCCAGTGAAATTTCTAACTGGTCCTTATAGATTATGGTCTCCTGCTTCCAAATCTACCGTCCAAATTTTTCTAGCACGTACACAGAAAGAATTGAAAACGAAAGTCAATTAACAAAAACGCGGATTCAATTAATTTTTTAATTGAAACTCCTCCGATAAAGAAAATTGTTATATCAATCATCAAATTGTAGGTGATTAATTGATTTTTATTTCAATTAATAATTTTTTCGATTTTGATCAAAAATTTTATTGATTTTTTATTTAAAGTCAATTAAAATAATTATTGATTTAACAAATGAATTTAACGCTTATGGAAAAATTATGAAAAAATTCATATTTTTTGCTTTCCAATATGTTGCCGACAATATAAAAAAAGTAAAGCCGTCGTAATAAGTATATTTTTGAATTAATGTATTCAAATAAATAGAAGCGAAAAAAAATCTGGTATGTTGAAAATTTGTAATTTGATAGTTAAAGAAAATAACAAAAATGTTGATCAAAACAATAATTGACTCATTTAAATTTTGTTGATCAATAGATTTAATTGCAATTTTTTAGCCAATAATTTTTTGTGTGTGCCGTTTTTGAGATATTCGCTGTTAAAAAGTAAAAAAAAGCACTTTTAGGGGTCCACTGTTACGTATTCTTACGTTGCTTCCACAAAATAGGACTTGATTTCATATAAAATGGACCTCCTGATTCCAAAACCGCAATCCACAATTTTCAAGCATGTTCTGTTTTTGAGATATTCGCGTTTGAAAATTTTAGTGTGGTTTATAAAGAATATAAGTGCGTAACAGTAGAGTTTGAGTTTTACGCGATAGAAAAATTTGGATGCCAGATTTGGAATAAAGATGCCTTATTTTTACTAAATCGAGTTCTATTGTGTTTGTGCAACTTAAGAATACGTTACAGAGGAGACCCAAATATTTCAATATTAAAACGCGAATATCTTAAAAACCTTACGTGATAGAAAAATTCATTTCATTGATAATCTAACGTATATACTTCGAATTAAAAAAGGAGTAATTATAGAGATCACAAAACTAAAAAAAATTCACGGCGAATTGATTCACAAGTTTGTTTTGACCACAAGCCTATACCTCAATTTTCTAAAAAGCTTAAACAATCTTTAATAATGTGATGCAGCAATATCCGCTTCAGTTCGTAAATGTATTTATTTAATTTAGCACCAACTTTTTATACCCTCCAACTACAGTATGGGGGTATACTCACTTTGTCATTCCGTGTGTAAAGCATCGAAATATCAGTCGGGGACCCCATAAAGTATATATATTATTGATCAGTGATCGATTCTAAGACATTCTAGCGATGTCCGTCCGTCCGTCCGTCTGTCTGTTCGTCCGTCCGTCTGTAGTTAACACGATGCAGTCCAAAATAAAAGAGCTAGATCCCTCAAGTTTGGCACAAATATGTCTTGTGTTCCTAGGCAGGTTAAGTTCGGAAATTGGCCAAATCGGACCAGGGGGAAAAAGTTCCCCCTTGAAAACTAAACCAACCTCTAAAAAATACACTTTTTTACATGTTTTATTTTTATTTTTGTTAAGTAAATGAAACATTTGGTATATTTATCGCGATGGAATATTTATCAACGTCCCCCACTGACCTTATCAACCCCCCCCCCCCCCCCAAAAAAAAAAGATACGCCCCTGACAAATTTTGTTTGTCTTTTCGATTTTTTAAGCTCTAAATAAAGAGAAATGAAATGCCATTACCAAATTTTGTCACCATTTTTGCAAAACCTAAATCTATTTGAAGCTGGACGTAGAAAAAATAGCATACTTCGTGTATCACCCTCATTCTAATTGTTTTAGTTGAAAAAGAAATTCATATGTTGTGGTCAGAGCTTCGAAGAATGTTAAGTAAATGAAACATTTGGTATATTTATCGCGATGGAATATTTATCAACGTCCCCCACTGACCTTATCAACCCCCCCCCCCCCCCCCCAAAAAAAAAAGATACGCCCCTGACAAATTTTGTTTGTCTTTTCGATTTTTTAAGCTCTAAATAAAGAGAAATGAAATGCCATTACCAAATTTTGTCACCATTTTTGCAAAACCTAAATCTATTTGAAGCTGGACGTAGAAAAAATAGCATACTTCGTGTATCACCCTCATTCTAATTGTTTCAGTTGAAAAAGAAATTCATATGTTGTGGTCAGAGCTTCGAAGAATGAAATCCTTTTCGAATGAATTCTCAAAAAAATCCATTCAATCTTCATAGTCAGTGAATGCATTCGATTTCATAAATCAACATTGAATGCAGTCCTTGGAGTTCATTCGATTGAATGAACAAAAATGATTGCATTCGATTTCTTGTTCATTCGATTTAGAAAAATCGAATGCATTCGATTTTTTATCATTCCACTGCGAATGCAATCGATTTTTTAAATATATAGACCAAAACGGAGCCAAATTTTGGTCCATAGTATCGCCTACTCTCTTTACATACGATGACCCTAATGGGCTCTAATTTGAATTAAAAAAATTGGTGTTCCCGAAAATTTTAAAAATGCACATAACTGCCTATACGACAAAAAAAATGTGAAGAGTGTTAGCGACACTATGGACAAAAAATTGGCTCCATTTTGCTCTATCTTGGTTAGTTTTTTTAAGTTTTTTATGCAATGAATGAATAAGCCATTCGATTTTTCAAATTGAATGAAAAGAAAATCGATTGCATTCGCAAGTGAATGCATTCGATTTTTAAAAGTCGAATGAAAAAAAATCGAATGCATTCGATTTTTGAAAGTCGAATGAAAAATAAAACGAGTGCATTCGATATTTATAAATCGAATGAGTCTAAAGTGAATTCATTCTATTCGCTAAAATGTGATTGGGGAATGCAATCACTAAATTTTCACTTAGAATGACAAATCGAATTAAGGAATGAAATCCTTCGAAGCTCTGGTTGTGGTGATTTAATTTGATTCCTAAGAACATATGAAAAAGGAAGGGATTTTAAAAGTACTTCCTACGGAATATGAAGTTTGGCACCTATAGCTACTTTGTATGTAGTGAAACCACTAATTCTTTTTGAACCACTTCGTTTATTTTTTGCTGGGTAGTTAATAAATGATTTTAGGATTTTCAAATCGTTTATCGATGTACTTTGTAGATCTATTACTCCTTAAGTAAACATCGGATTTTGATAATCAAAATTGAAATTGAAAGCTAAAATCCTCTACTTTTAACGAAAAAGTTTTAAGAAATTGTGGCAAAAAAATAATGGTGTAGTTTACCACTTTTTAATTTTTTGTGGATTTTAAAAAAATTAAAATCGCGAGTTTTTGGAATTTAATTAAGCTGTAAATGGGAATGTCTAAATGGCTTCTTAGAGTATCTGGCTTCAAAATAAATAAAAAAATCTGAAGACCCAAGTCCAGATTTTTGTTCTTTAGCGCCCTCTAGCGGCGGTTTAGAGCAAAATATATATCAAATATGGATTCCCCGTACCCAAAAATACCTCTAATATAAAATAAAAGCAAAATTTATAAGTAAAACAATATATTCCAAACAATAATCCCAGCTAAAAAGGTCGTATATCGTGCAAAACTATTTTTGAAAATTGGGGGGTCAAAACTGACTTTTGAGACGTAGTTTGATTGGCATTTTTTCTTAGAATTTTATACAGAATCCGAATATGCAAGACGATTTTGTCGAAAAAAAATTACTCCGCCCTAATATACAGCATCATAAAGTCGGTTCTTACCGGTTTATACTTTTCATATTTTTTATTTCTTTTTGGAAGATTTCTTTGTTTTTGGTTTTATTGTTGTTTTTTAACATTTGTTTTTGTTGTTGTTTTTTTTTTACTAAAATTTATTATATGGTTTCATTATCTTATACCGCCTTATTTGTTTGCATTTGTTTTTGTAGTTTTTTGAAATCATTGATTATAACAATCAAACGATTGATCGATAGATGAAGACAACGAAAGAAACAACAAAAAAATGAGTTCTCATGACTGGAGTGATGAATCAATAAAATTGTGCTAATTAAACTACAGAGCGTCTAATTGATAATAATATCCAAATATTTATGAGACTTTTAACATTTAATTTTGATTTTTTATATTTATGTGAAAAAGAGAGAGATAGAGAAATCTTATGATAAATGTATTAAATTTTTGTTCAAAGGGAGAGTTATATTAAAGTTAAGCTGGGCTAGATAAATCTAGTAATCGTGGTAGTACACTAAAAGAAAAAGTTTAATGTAACTTTTCATCAAATTGAAGAAAGTAAGTTATTAAATTTAAAGAAGTATTCTTGATTACCATATTAATAACAAGTTACATTAATAACAAGAAACATTATGAAATGATGAAAAGTTTTGTTTTACATTGCAAACATTTTTTATTCTGAACATTTTGAATGCCTCCAAATTTGTTGGGACATCATTTAAGGTTTTTCGTAAATGGAGCAAAAATGTTCATCAAAAAAATTTACATATTTTTGTATCTTTAATAATGACTGAAATTTTTTTATATCAATTTTGACAAATTTCATCAAAAAGCTTCTTCAATATGATGCAATTCGACTAAATTAAATTGTTTAACACACCCTGTATAGTATGTTCACCACCCAGTTGGAAATTGTGTCACTGAGGAAATTTCCACAGTGATTCCTTGAGGAAATGTCTTCAGGTTCTGACAAATCATAGGCAATCCTTGATGACATGTCCTAACGTTGTCAGCACTGAATGTTTTCTTTAAGAGTGGGGACAATTCCTCTAAGACGTCTAAAAGGAAATGTCTTCAGAATAAAATTAGAATTTTAAATCTGGGCAACTCTTCAATTTCCAAGAAAAAGATGGCAATATTATCGACTAATTAAAATAAAATCAAAATCTAACAAGTAGAATAAAAGTAATAAATAGACAAACAATTTTAAAAATAAAGTTTGGCACAAGTGGCTCGAGGACGTTGCCAACTGTGCACTTGAAAAGTTAAAGTTCCCTTCTGTTTTATAATTCCTTAATTTTTTTTGCCAGAAGAGTCATTGTTTAATTTTTATAAAAATTATCAGCAATGATTTTTTTATCCTAACAGAGATATAATTTGATTACACTTGTGCTTTAAAAAATAATTTGTTTCATGATAGAGAAAAAAAATTGAAGCGTTACATCGGCGTTACGCACAAACACCATTAAAAAAGGGGTGTGAATAAAGTTTGACTGCTACTACACAAAACAAGCTAATTGAGTGTGTAACATAAAAAACAGCAACAAAAAAGTATCATCATAACACAGTTGATGATACTATTATGCACTGTGCTTAAGCAGAAGACAGCGATTCTTAACTAGTGGGAGAATCAACTGAACCAGGCAATGCCACAATTATCTTGTCTGGGATGACAATATTCAAAGCCTTCTCTATATCAAAAAAGGCTACTATAGACTGAAAAAGAATTCACCAATTTTAAAGCATGTTGATTCTACATGTTCAATTTCTACAAATAAACCTCCATCACTGTAAGGCAGCTTCAGTTGGACTCATGCTGCGCCTGACGACAGGAGCAGATGACTTGGTTTTTTTCCAAGAGCCCTGGGTGCGGGGTGGTGGGGTTTGCGGATTAAAGACCCCTGGGTTTAATTTGATGGTTGCCAAGGGTGAGGGCACTCCAAGAGCCTGCGTCTTGGCGAAAAATGACTTAAATATATTCTTTTTATCAACTTTCAGTGATATAGATGTTACAGCGATTAGCTTAGAGCTTGATGGGAAGTCTATTTGGCTCGCCTCTGCGGTTTTTCCTAATCCGGAAGAAGGTTGGCGGTCTGATTCGGGAGTCTGAATCTAGGGGACACCAGTTACTAGTGTGCTGTGATGCTAATGCACATCATTCGATATGGGGAAGTACAGACACAAATGATAGAGGCGAATCACTTTTGGAGTTTTTGTTAAGCACTAACCTGTATATTTGTAACAAGGGTAGTGAACCAACTTTCGTTACAAGTACGCGGCAAGAGGTTCTTAACGTAACACTTGTATCAAATACATTGTCTGATAGAATTGATGACTGGAGAGTTTTGGAGTAGCATTCTTTCTCAGATCATCGCTAAATTGAGCTTTTACTCAGGGAGCGTGGCTCAATTGAGACAGTCTCTAGAAATCTGAGGAGAACAAACTGGGTGAAACATAGGGAGACTTTTTCTTTGCTTTTGGGTGAAGTACCCTTATCTGAACCGCATAGTTTGGCCGAAATTGACTGTCTGATTGACCATATAACATATGTTTGTAATAGGTCCCTGGATGCGTCTTGCCCTTCTGCAAAGCCTAGGGGGAAAAAGGAACCTTGGTGGTCAAATGAGTTGCAGACGAGCAGAGATTCCTGCAGAAAGCTCTTTAATAAGTCTAAATCTTCAAGAGCAGACGAGGACTGGTCTGCATACAGGATGTAACTTAAGAGTTATAAAAAGTGGTTCTTGGAAAAACTTCTGTGGAAACATAGAAGACGTTTCTGAGGCATCTGCGCTAGGTTCTGGCTTCTTCTCCTTGCACCCTGGGATACCTGTAAGATCCTAATGCGGTGTGGTCTTTCTCCAGTGGAGAGTCGCTGGATCTCCTTCTAAACACGCATTTTCCGGGCAATTTCATGACGCCGTTTCAAGCTTTGGAACGTTCTGACGCCGAGGCATCTGAAATTGTTCGAAAATAATAAATGTACCAACATTAATCTGGGTGATTAAAAGATTCAGGTCCTATAAATCACCTGGACCTGATGGTATAATCCCGGCTGAGATGCAGCAAGTGTCGGAATATGTAGCCCCTTGGCAGTATAATATATAAACAGCATGCATCAACTGGTCGCATATTCCTTTAAAATGAAGGGATACCAGAGTCGTGTTTATCTCGAAGGCTGGGAAAAGTTCCCACACAGCTCCGAAGGATTTCAGACCAATTAGTCTGTCTTCTGTTTTGTTAAAGACAATGGAACGAATGATAGACTCATATTTACGTAGAGTGATTGACCCGAGGTTGCTTTCGACAAAGCAGCCTGCATACAGCAAGGGTACATAAACGGAAACAGCTCTTCATGAGCTCGTTGGTACCATATAGAGATCGCTTTCGGTGAAGGAGTACACTATAATGATCTTTCTTGATATAGAGGGGGCTTTTAATAATGTCATCCAAGACTCAAAAATCCTGGAATTGTCTGGTCTGGGAGTAAAGCGTGGGATCGTTTTAATAGTGGAAAACCTACTTGACAATAGATGTATAACGTCTGAATTGGGAGCGTCCGTCATATCTCGATTTGTCAATAGGGGCACACCACGGGGAGGTGTTCTTTCACCGCTTCTTTGGAACCTGGCACTGAATTCAATGCTGCTATCTCTAGAAGCACGTGGTTGTCATGTTGTCGCATATGCTGACGATGTCGCAATAGCGGGGTAAGCACCTGCCAACATTGAGGGACATTTTTCAGGGTTCTCTAAAAGATCTGTCTAAATAGGCAAGGGGCTGTAGTCTAGGAGTTAATCCAAGTAAACTGCACGAGCAAGCGGGCTTTGAAGTCTATTCGGAAGAGCTTGGATTGAGCCTGGCTCGAAGATTGCCGGATCATTGCAGTGTTTACTAAGCAGATATGCTGGCAATAAAGGAAGTGGCTGACTGGTTAAGTTGCAATGTCTTGTCCAAAACCGCAGTCAACATCTATTCTGACAGTCAAGTCTCTGTAGTCCATGTTTCTGAAAACAATATCTGCAATTAAGAGCCGCACGTCTTTAAATGAGATGGCCAAGCAGTTTGATATACGACACATATGGGTTCCAGGGCACAGAGACATTCCAGGGACTTGCAAAGCCGATGAGCTTGCAAGAATGGGAACTACCTTACAGGTTCCAACAAATTTGGAATATGTTGGTATGCCTCTAGCAACTTGCAAGCAAAATCTATGGCTTTGTTCTGCGACGGAGACTAATCAGAGAAGGGCAAATGGATTGACGTGTGAGACAACAGAACAGATTTGGCCTTCTCCTAATCAGAGGCGCACAAGTGAGCAGATATTGCTTCCAAGAGGAGAGATTTCGATAATAATTGCTGTAATTACCGGACACTGTCTAATAGGGATGCACGCAGAGCGGTTAAATGTTCCGTCAAATGACTTTTGCCGGAGCTGTATGGATGAAGAGGAGTTGGAAACTATCGAACACATCATCTGCCAATGCCCGTCACTTTCTGGTCAGAGACTTGCTTTACTGGGATCTTGGGGGCTTTATTATCTTAGGAGTTTCATAGGAAGCACAAATTTCTCTAACGGCAGGGACCAGTAGGGAAACCTATTACAGTCCCAGTGTATCACAATGTACCTCAGAGTCTACGTGTGCTGACATAAAAACGTCAGCAGCCATTTACAACCTAACCTATTTCCGGTTCTGATAACGTTTTCCCGGTTCTAGATACATTCCCGGGAATACCGGTATTCCCGGTTCTGATTCTGGTACCGGTTCTCAAAATACAAACAAATGCTATAACATAAAATGTTTAATATGGTTTTTGAATTGAGAAAAGTGTGAAAGAAAAATTTTAATTTTTCTAAAAATTTAGACATCCTGGTTTGTTTCTTACTAGTTTCATATTATCCAGTTATAATAATCTTCAGAAAAACTTTTAATGTCAAGTTTATTTAGTTAATAGTCAATAAAACTCTATATGTGAAAAAATTTTTTAACAGATCGCAGCCGACAAGGATTGAACTCATCATCATCTGTAATACTTTGCTATTAACTGCTTGTAACGTACAATCACTCTAGACCGATACGCCAAGTAGGCTGTTAAGCAAGTATCAACTAAATCTGATTTTTTCAATTCAAGGGTGGTTGTTGCTGTTGTTTTTTCTAACAGAAGACTTTGTTATTGTAATTATATGTAAACAAACTTATTTTTAGTAATCATTATTCTTCTTCCTTATTCTTGCAAACATTGCCAGACATGGTCTATATTTTAGACACAAATGTTAGGTGTTGACATTTTTCCAAATATACTGATTGCCACTTAGGGCGACTTATAGTCGTTATTTTTAAATTATTGTTTTCTGTAAAGACATTATATTATAATTTTTATAATTTTAGATATTATAATTTTTTGATTTGTTATATATTATTATTATTTTCAATTCTATGAGGGTAAAGAGGTAAAACTGATACTTTTTTAAAAAATTTTGAACTAAAGACACCAGAATTCAAAATTTGACATGGATAATCCTTTTGCAAAATTAACATCCAAGAGCAAAACATTTTTAGAAATTTTAATTTTGATCGAATTTTTTATAGAAAATAGATATTTTTCAAAGATCTGGGAGAAATTTTTTTTGGCAATAGAAATTTCTTCTCCTTCCCTCCTTTCCTTTAAAGATTAAGAACTTCTGGTTTAGACTATTGTTTAGCCATCAAAAATATGTTTTGACAACTTTAAGCATTATAAAAAATTGCTTGTTGTTTTTTTATACCCTCCACTCTAGTGATAGAGGGTATATATAAGTTTGTCATTCCGTTTGTAACACCTCGAAATATTGGTCTAGGACCCCATAAAGTATATATATTCATGATCCTCGATCGATTTTAAGACGATCTAGCGATGTCCGTCCGTCCGTCCGTCCGTCCGTCTGTCCGTCTGTCTGTCTGTCTGTCTGTTGAAAACACGCTAACTTTTGAAAGACTTTACGGAGGCTCCTGAAGTTTGGCATATATGTTGGGCATTTACCTGGTCAGGTTGGTATTGCAATCCAGCAAAATCGGTTCAGTGGTTCAAAAGTTATGAGCAAAAGACTGAATTTCGGCAAGGGTTTTTCGTGAATTTATGAGATAAAAAGCACTATAGCTTTTGAAAATCAATTCTGATGATGCTGAAGCTTGGCATATATATTTTTCGTTCCTCCAGCCTAGTTCGTATTGAATTTCACTAAAATCGGTCCAGTGGTTCAAAAGTTATTAGCAAAACTGTGAATATCAGATTAGCTTCACCTTAAATTCAGGTGGTGAAAACCCGTCAAACCTGTTTTACAACCATTGGAAAGTCACAAAAATATTTTAAAACGTATTTTTGTCACTCAAAAATATTTTTGTACCAAAACAAAAAAAAAAAAAAATACACTCGAAAAAAATGTTACACTCAAAAAAAATTTTACACTCAAAAAAAAAATTAGTAAATTTTTTTTTAATGTAAAATTCAAAAAAAAAAAATTTACACTCAAAAAAAAATTTACACTCCAAAAAAAAATTATTTTTTTTTTTCAAAAATTACTAAAAAAAAATTTTACACTCAAAAAAAAATTAGAAAATTTTTTTTTGAATGTAAAATTCGACAAAAATTTTACGCTCAAAAAAAATTTTACACTCAAAAAAAAAATGAGTTTTTTTTTTTAAATTACAAAAAAAAAAAAATTTTACACAAAATAAAATATTTCTAATCATAACTGTTATTTTTTCACGTTAGAAAATTTACTATCACTTAAAATGGGCATTGTGGAGGGTATTCATAGATTCGGCCAAGTCGAATTTAACTTTTCTACTTGTTGTAACACAAGTGGTAACATTTTATTACTTAATAATAAAGATACACAAAAAACAAAACAGAAAAAAACAAGGGTTTGAGTGAGATAAGAAAAAATTGGATAAAACAATCACGCCAACAACAACAACAACAAAAGAGTGGTTGTTTTCTAATCTCTGGGGGAAAGTCTAAACAGAGGATGAGTAAATATTTTCGCTATATTTTGTAATGATAGTAAACTTATTTATTCGTACCTTTTTTTGACAATATGATCAAAACAATTTTGTGATGATTAATAAAAAGAATTATACACTCAAAAAAATAAAAAAAACAAATAAGAATTGCAGTTTATGGGGTCATATATAAAAAACAAAGTGAGAGTGTTATATTCGGTTGTGTCGAATCTTAAAAATCTGTATTGCAAAAAAATGGCGAGAACGATTTGGGGGGATCAACTTTCCTCCGAGATAAGTGGTAACATATTGTCAGTATTTTCAATATTTGTATGACCCAACGAACGATTTTCGCCCCTGACCCAATTGACCCATTTACGAACTTAACCTGTGTACTTTTACTAAAAATGTAGTTGACTTTCGAAAAAAAATACATTTGCTTGATTTTTTACCAATCATATCTTTTGAGTGTATCTAAATTGTTGTTGTCGTAGAAGGTGTGAACAGTGGGGTGTTGATTTGTTGTTGTTTATTTATTTTTTTTATATTTTTTACGGTTAACATGTGTTTATTGTTTTATCAAGCTTTAGTTAACTTGAGATTATTATAGAAAAATATACTGGGCTACAGGTTTTCTAGTCCATAATTAATCATAAGGGATTATAAGTGTTTAAATTATCAAGGGTGTTTCTTTGTTATTAGGTAGCATACATTCATCCATCCAGGCAGGCAAAGAGGCAGTCAGTCTGCCAAAAAAAACTTAACTTGTTAATTGGAAAATTATGCGTAATTGTTTGTTTGTTGTTGATTTACAAAATCTGGGGGATTTTTTTTACACAGATTAATTTAAAATTTACAGCAGATTTGAAATATTGCTTTCGAAATTCAAATGTTAACAAAGATTTTATTTGGAATCGTTACAAAGTTAATGTTAACCCTTTTAATCTGGAGGACTGTTAGCAGATTTGTAAACATTTTCAAATCACGCCTTTTGTAAAAAATGTTAAGTAAAGATTTAAAGAGATGCTCAAAAGTGAGTAACATTTTGAGAATTTGGTATTAGGTAGAGGATATGTATTCTTGTAAATAATGTTCAAGGGGATTTAAAATTTAATATTTTATTTAGAAGAAAAATTGCCAGCAAAGCAACGTATACGAATACAATCTTAGATTATATAAGACCGAAACTTTACTTCCATATACATATATCCCGTTTCGTTTTCGGGAAATGAGCTTTTGAATACCACTTAAGTAAATCTTGAAAACGGTGTGGAATTGGAGTCTATAGATAATTTTGCTGTTTTACAAAACGTTTTTGATAAGGTAGGTTAGGTTGGATGAATGGGCGTCCGCTATTTGGCGAATTCACTCGGAGGCCATAAGGCCCATTGTGATCCCTTAATTGTTATTTCTAAACCCCCCCCCCCCCCCCCTTCTGATACAAAGGTAAACTTTTTAAACCACCCCGATTCCCTAAGATATTTTGCTAGAGACCACGAGACGATAATGAGGTTACCCCACTTGTCGTTTAACCAATTTTAGCACCTCATAAAACTCACAAGATAATGAGGCATGTCACAGACTCAATTCCGTTCGGATTTGAAAAAAGTGCTTTACTCGTAAAACGCATAGCGAATATTTTTTTCGGAATGAAACTACTTTTATGCAGGTCTACTTTGATTTTTGAAAGTGATTTCTTTTCAAAAAAAAATAATATTCATTTTACGAGTAAACCACTTTTTCCGAATACGAACGGAATTGAGTTTGTGACATGCCCCATTGTAAAGCGACATCCGAAAATCAGAGAGATCATGCAGCTGTCTAGAGTATGATCAGAATTGCTAAATGTCGTTCTTGGAAAAACTTTTGTTGAAACATAGAAGACGTTTCTGAGGCATTCAGGCTGCGCAAAGTTCTAGCTTCTTCTCCCAGCACCCTGGGATAGATGGAGGATCCTAATGGGGTGTGATAAGTCGCTTGATCTCCTTCTAAACACGCATTCTTCGAGCAATTTTATGACTCCGTTTCAGGCTTTGGAACGTTCTGAAGCACAGGCATCTGAAATTACTTCGGAAATAATAAATATGCCAAAATCTGAGCGATTAAAAATTCAGGTCGTATAAATCCCTTGGACCTTATGGTATAATCCAGGCTAAGATGCAGCAAGTGTCGGACTATATAGTCCCTTGGCTGTATAATCTATACACAGCATGCATAAACTGGTCGTACATTTCTATAAAATGGAGGGAGACCAGAGTTGTTCTTATCCTGAAGGCTGGGAAAAACTCCCACACAAAATTCCCCGAGGTTGCTTAAGACAAGGCCACACGCATATATCAACGGAAACAGCTCTTCACGACCTCGTTGGTACCATCGAGAGATCCTTTTCGGAAAAGGAGTACACTAGGGTGGCGTTTCTCTTCATCCCAGACTCGATAATTGTGGCATTGTCTGGTCTGGGAATGAAGCGTGGGATTGTTTTAATAGTGGAAAATGTACTTGCCAATAGACTTATAGCTTCTTAATTGGGAGCGTCTATTATATCTCGTTTTGTCAATAGGGGCACACCACAGGGAGGTGTGATTTTGAGAATTTATCGGAATCTGCACATAGCACATATGCTGACGATGTCGCGGTAGCGGTAAAGAAAAAGCACCTGGCAACATGAAGGGATGTTCTTAAGGGTTCTCTGAAGGATCAGTCTGGAAGTCAAGGATCAGTCCAAGTCAAGCAGAGCTTGTCTTTTTTGCAAGGAAAAATAAGATATCTGCTTTTAATCCTATTTATCTGGACGGCACTGAAATCGACTACTCAATGGACCCAAGTATCTTGAAGTATTTCTAGATAGGAAGTTGAATTGCAGGCGTAATATTGAAGAACTGGTGAGAAAAACAACGATTGCTTTATATTCCTGTAAAAGGGTAATTGGAAAACGATTGGTCTAAGCCCAAAAGTAGTTCATTGGATTTATAAAGTGATGAGGCGTCCAATTCTGCTGTATGGCATCATTATCTGTGTCTTTTTCACGAAGGTACAGAGAATGGTGTTGATGTGTATCACTGGTGTTCTTCTTACTACACCTACGGCTGCATTAGAAATCCTCCTTCACATTGGATATATTGGGTAGGCAGTATGCGGCTATGTCGGCAATTCGACTGAATAGCACACATCAATGGAAGAGCAGCGATTGTGACCATAGAGCGATCTTGAAGAAGATAATAACACCACAAAATGTGGACTGTGCTCCCTCTATTATACCATCCAGGGAGTCTTGAATAAGGGGCATTACGGGTAGTGGAGCCCCCATAAATTTTTACACAGATGGATCGAAGCTTTACGAACAAGTGGGCTTCGAAGTCTATGCGGAAGAGCTTAAGTTTAGCCTGGATTGAGGTGCTGACCAAAAGGAAATGCCTGACTGGTTGAAATGCAATGTCTTGTCTACAACCGCAGTCAACGTCTAGTCCAACAGTTAAGCCGCGATCAAGTCCAGGAAGTTAATATTTCTGAAATCAAGATCTGCCCTTAGCTGCAGCACACAAACTGACGCATGATGGCAAAGCAGTTTAACAGGGATTTTCAAAAACCGATGAGGTTGCTAGACTTCGAGCTACCCTACAGTTTCCAACGGAATTTGAATGTGTTGATATGCCTCTAGAAACTTGCCAGCAAAGTCTACGGAATTGTTTCACGACGGAGACTAATCAGAGATGGGAACATGAACGGACGTGTGAGACTACACGACAGATTTGGCCTTTTCTAAATCAGAAGTGCACAAGTGAGCTAACATCGCTTTCAGAGGAGAGACTTCGATGGTGGACACTGTCTTATTGGGAAGCACTCAGAGTGGTTGAATGTGGTGTCAAATGACCTTTGCTGGAATTGCATTAACGAAGAGGAGTTGGAAACTATCTAACACTTTATCTGCCATTGCCCGGCACTTTCTGGTCAGAGACTTGCTTCACTGGAATAGATTCCAGTGAAGCAAGCAAGGGAGCTGCACTATCTTTATGATTTGTCGGATGCTCAAATTGCTTCAACGGCAGGGACTAGTAGGGAAACCTATTACAGACCCGTGGTATCACAACGGACCTCAGAGTCTATGTGTCTATCACTTGCAAACTAACCTAAGCGAAGTGCAATTCTGTGCTGGGTTCAATCTTATCAAAATCTAGATATCTGAAAAGACTCTCACTCTTTATTAAAAATTTATGTGTATAAATCTTTACAACTTTTATCAATATTTCACAAAACAAATCGGTATATGAGTAATAATGAATCGATGAATAAAATGCTTTGTAAAGCATAAAAAAAAATTATTCACATACACACAAAAAATTTCAAATCTCAGCCATAAATAGCAAAAATTTCACAGATATTATCGGAGCGATGAAACGAGACATTGCGCAATAACAACTATGTGTGTACCAAATACAATCAAAACCATACACCATACTACACATAACTAACTAAAAGCGTTACTAATCAACTACAATTATGACGATGCGATATGAATATAATCGGAATTTAATGTGAATACGAATAAACGGAAACGGAAGGAAATACATGTAATGAATGTGTGTGTAAGTATGAATGTATGGTAAGTATAATATGATAGCTGTTTATTAACAAGCGATAAATGTTATGTAATCAAAATAGCAACAACAATAATACAAAAAGGACATCAACTACAACAATAACAAACGTTTAAAACTAAAAGGACAAATGTTTTTATCGATGATGTCAGTGAGTTTATGAATGAGTGAGTGAGAGAGTGTGTGTGTGTGTGAGTATGTTGAATATAAATATTTTGATATGCATAAGTAAATGTTGTTTTTGTTTCTAAATGATAACAAATTTCCATAACATGCCAATTAATTGATGAAAACATGCAAAAAACAATAAAATACCCAAAAACAAGGACAATGGTCCAGTCCAGCCACAGCACGCACGGGTGTGGCGTATGCTGGCTACATGCTACAAATATCCAAGCATAACAAATTAAATTTTAAGGGTGGCTGGTAGCTACTGGTTTGCAAACGACATTCTTTCATTAACTGCTTTATTTCGCCTTATAAAATATTTATTGTGTAGAGGAGGGGGGAAATGAATTTGAGAATTTGTTAAATTGACATAATATTAGCATGTTAACAATGCTTCGAACGAACGAACGAACAATGGTTTGGTTGATACTGCATGATAAATGTAGCGATTAAATGATAATTGGATACGAATATACACACAAGCGTGTCCCGAAATGGAAAAAAAAATGGGTTTACACCTAGAACAACGGTTCTAAAACGCAGGGTGGTGCATCCCAAGGGGATTGCGGAAGCATTTTTGGTGGGTCGCGAAAAGTTTAGTAAACATTATGCAAAAATCATTAACATTTCTAAAATATTAAAACAAAATTTTGTTGGTACACTCAGAAAAAAAAAACTAACTAAAAAATGGGGAAATTAACTAAGTCCAAGGAAAATTGATAATGATTTAGCTCCATTGTGGCCACGTATTCTTTCACGTTTGTTTCCAGACTATGGGAAAACACGTCAAAGCCAAGGCCTTTGTTGTGATTAAAATAATATTTTTTCTCTAACACATACATGTGTAGAAAAAAGGTTAACATTAAATTTATTACTTGTTATACATGATCAAACTTTTTTATTCATATACTTTAAATAATAAACTAAATGTGAATTGCACCAGCAAGCATCAAAAGAAGTAAATCAGTATTTTTCCCAAGCTATGAAAAATTTACTAAAATAGTAGAAAAAACTTCCTCAACTTAAAGAAGATAAATATGATGAACTAATCGGTAGTAAATTACGTCATAAAACGGAATTTTTTTAAATAAATTTTGTTTTAAGAAATATGTCTTAAAAATAAAGATTTTTTTTCAATTATTTAGGGAAGTTTTCTTTGGCGGTAAGAATTTCTTCCATTTAAGGAAAATTATGGCTTATTTAACAGTACATGAACTAAAATTTTTTCCTTACAGTTAAGAAAATTTCCCAACTTTAAGTTGAATTTAACAAAATTGAGGGAAAATTTATAAACTATTTTGAAGAAAATTTTTCCAAAGTTTTGAGTGTATACACTCATTTATAAATTTGCCCTTTTTCCTTTCGTCTATCCACCCTTATACGGCAAAACGTGGATAGACGAACTAAATTAAAGGAAAATTGATAATGGTTTAGCTCCATTGCCATGTTTTCCTTCTTTTAAGTTCATATTTTTTTTTTAAATAAGAAAAGAAAATATTTTTTAGTATTATACAGATTTGGTTCATACCGATTCGGTGAAGACCCCATTGGGTTCGGACCCGATAGGTTCAGATCCCGATGGGCCCAGACCCAGTTGGGTTCCTTAAGAATCGTCATAGTTTTTGATCCAAATTTGTTGTCCGTTTCGCTCTACCTTGATTTGTTTTTGAGATACGTGAATTTAGGGGACCACTGGGGTCTTGATAATTTTAAGAACTCGCTCTGGTTCTACATGTTAAGAGCTACAAAAATGCTTTTTAACTTTTTGTTGTGTTGGCAATATTTACCGAGATATGAGCATTTACAAATTTTCGGAAATGCCAACTTTTTTAAATCCAAAGTTAGGAACCATTGGTGTCCACACATGTGAAGAGGACCGGCGATAGTTTTCGAGATATCGCCTTTTAAGTTTTTTGAAAAAAAAAAAAAAATCCCCAAAAATTTTTCTAAAATAGTGGAAACAACTTACTCAAATCTAAGAAGATGAACTAATTGGTAGAAAATTACGTCCTTAAACTAAAGAAGAGGAATATTCTAAAAAAAATACTTTTTTCATATATTTAGAAAAAATTTCTTTGGCGATAAGAATTTCTTCCATGTATTAGGGTCATGTGTTGGTCATTTACGTGGTCAGGTTGGTATTGCAATCCAGCCAAATCGGTCCAGTGGTTCAAAAGTTATGAGCAAAAGAGTAAATTTCGACAAGGGTGTTTCGCGTATTTACGAGATTAAAAACACGATAACTTTCGAAAGACAATAATGAGACAGCTGAAACGTGGCACGCATTTTTGGCATTCCCCAGGTCTATTTGGTACTGAATTTCAGCTCAATCGGTTCAGTAGTTCAAAAGTTATAAGCAAAACCCCGAATTTCAGATTGGGTTCATCTAAAATGCCACGTGGTCAACAAGTTTTAAAAGCATTGGTGGTAACCAATCGGGATATCCCGATCCCGGAAATCCTGGGATTTTCGGGGTTAGTCAAATCCCGAATCTCGGGATTTCTGATTATCAATCCCGGGATTTTTGGGATCCCGATTTTTTTATTTTTTTTAATATTTTAAATTTTTTTTAAATAATTTGTATGAAATACGAATTTTGTGGAACAAAAAAAAAAAAATGGACAAAAGTTCCGTCAGGTACCCTGTTTTTGTTATAAAAAACTGGTGAAGGGTCAGTCTTAGTGAAATCAATCAAAAATAGCTAAAAATTTTCGTGACCCCCTCCGATTTTGATGAAATTTGGTTTAGTTGTAACACTAAGTGATAAACTGACACACACTTATTTTCAGCCCTCTAAGTAAACAGTGGGCGAAACCACGGAGGGTCAAAATTTCCCCCAAAATCTCCCAGTCGCGACACTTTGCACAGTAAAAACTTAATATCTTTGGTTCTATTTTATCTAGAAAGCCCATTTTTGGCTTGTTTTGAAGCTCATATTATGCTTTACAAGACTTACCATAACCAAAAAAATTTCGAAAAAAATAAGGGTTACCTCCCTTATTTTAAGGTCGTGATATACGGAGGAGAAAATGGGGAGGATGGTATCCCCCGATTTTTTTTAACTTGCTAATCTTTGAGAGAAAGTCCTAAAGAATATATTCTAAAATTTTTATGTTGGGACAACAATGGGATCGCTCAAAATCAAAATTTTTCACAATTTTCCCCAAAATCTCCAAATCCCAACACTCTTTAACATTAAAAATTTTATATCATAAGTGCTTTTGTAGCTACAGAGCCCTTTTTTTTTGTTTTAAAGCTTATAATACGCTCTACAAGACATACCAAAACCAAAAAAAAATTCCAAAAAAAAGGAATTGGTGCCCCCCTCATTTAATGGTCGTGGCAAAGGGTGGAGGAAATGGGGGAAAGTATCCCCCGATTTGTTTTTAACTTTTCTACTTGTTTTATGTGGGGGGTCTCGAGAAATTTGAAATATTGAAAAGGGGACGCAAAGCAAAGTATAGTGGGAAGCCCTGCCCTAGAACAAGACTTATTAAAGAGCTGATTAAGGGGAAAAAGTTAAAAATTTTTTTTTTATTTCAAAACGTTGTGCTGAATAAAATTTGCTCCATAAAAATTTAATAAATATATTTTTCTTAATGTACTCTACATAACGAAACCTTTGGCACAAATTTCAAAAATAAAAAAAATATTTTTTTGTACCTAAATACACTACGAATGCAAGCTTTAAGTTCTGGTGGCGCCCTGTAAATGACCTCTAAAATTGTTTTAATTATTTTCCCCGTTATCAGATCTTCAAAAAACATCGTTCAAGGGGTATGCCTAACCTGACCAACCATCCCGCTTTTGGCGGGATTATCCCGCTTTTTGATGTCTCATCCCGCCTTGAATTTCTATCCCGCTTTTTAAACAAAAGTCCCGCTTCATCCCGCTTTATCCCGCTTTTTGACTTTTAGAATAGTAAAGTAGAATTTCTAATTTTCAAACAATATTTTGAGTATGATTGTTCTGCATTTTTTTAAAATTTATTTTTGATCACACAAATTTGGTAACATTTGAAATTTTTTACCGTGTTAAAAAAATGTAATGGAAATTACTTCTTAAATTGTCTTGGAACTCGAAAAAATTTCCAAAAACTTTAAAATTAAGTTTTTAGGCGTGGCCAAATATGGAAAAATTGAGCAATTTTTGCATGACATCGCTTTATATTTAATTGTTTCAATAGCAACTTACCAATTCTACCATTTTCAAAACACATTTATATATAGAGTTTTATATGGGCTATCGTTTGGCATTATTTGTATCTGGAAAAAATTCGGAAAAAATTAAAATATTTTTTAATTTTAAATGAAAGTTCATAAAATTTTCTAGAAAAAGAAATTTCAAAGTGCAATTAATTTTAGTTTTAAAGAAAATTACTTTTAACTTCCAGGTATCGTAGAACAAGGTAAAATTCAGCAATTTTTGTATGACATCGCTTTATATTTAATTTTTTGTACTGTAGCTTAAAATTTCTGTAGTTTCCAAAACACATTTATTAAAAAGTTTTGTATCGGGATATCAAACTGTTTCTGAATTGTTTAAATTTTGGATACAAATATTTTATTTTATTTTTTCAAAACACGCCAGTTTTACATTTTTCAAAATATTTTGAAATGAAAGATTATTGAATTCTCTACAAAATTTCAAATTTTCAGAGATCGGCGATTTTTTCTTTTCAGGAAAATGAGTTAATTCTTCAAAGTCATTTTTCTCAAAAACAAAAAGTAACTTCTCTCTGAAATGTTGACATTTTGTAAAACACATAATGAACTTTTATGTAAATATAATAAAAAATCAAAATTTGCTTGTTTTCAAAACGAAATTTTTTAATCCAATATTTGAAAAATTTAAAACCAGTTCTGAATTTTTTCCAAAAACAAATAATGCCAATCGATGGTCCGTACAAAACTCTATTAAATATATTTGTTTTAGAAACTTCAGAACTGTTGAGTTACAGTAAAAAAAAACAAAAATAAAGCGATGTCATGCGAAAAATATCCACATGACATGATAAAAGTCCCGCTTTTTAGGTCAAAATCCCGCTTTTTCAACCTTTCCATCCCGCTTTTCAGCCAAACACAGTTGGTCAGGTTAGGTATGCCTTAAAGAAATTCGAAAATTTACTGATTTCGGGACATGCTAATGTGTATTTATAATATGATAACAAGACAAATTGGTCAGTTTGTATCGTTGTCTGTCTGATTGTCTTTCTAACTGATACAGTTGATTGGCTTTATTTCATTTTGCACCATACCAATCGTGGTCGTCATCATCTTCGTCGTCCTCAATAAAAATCTAATAAAGTGTTTTTAGTTTTTTTCTTATTTCGGTTAACGTTGATGCATGTCGACAGTTAATAAAATTGAAGGCAACTCTTAATGAAAATAAAATGATTTCAGCCATCACTTGTGTGGATTAGCTTGTAAAGAAATTGGTGGGGTAATGTTTTAACAAAAGCACAGTGGTTTTAAAAATGAAAGATTCTAAATAACTTTTGAACAAGTGGGAGTTTTAAATTCGGTTGTGATGACCAATTGCTACTCGCGATCAATGTTAATAATGGCAGAGGTTGTTTTAGTTCTGCGAGGGGGAATTTACCTCGTCGTCTGATATTGCCACTTCTGTGGAAATATAGCAGACGTTTCTGAGGCATCCAGGTTGCGCAAAGTTCTGGCTTCTTCTTCTTGCACCCCAGGATACCTAAAGGTATACCCTAATGGGGTGTTGTCATTTTACGGGAAATTCCTGATGGTATAATCCAGATGGTATAATGGTATTTGCACACACACTTAAAACAAAAATTCATTGATGACAATTTTAGGGCATGTCACCAAGATTTTTTTTTTATTAAATCAATACTCAGGGGATGCCCCGACTGATGCTGTGCATTGTATTGATCAGGAAAATAAGGTATGGGAAGGAGGAAAGATAGAGTACTGTTTGTGGATATTTGGTTTAAGTTTTTGTAATTTATAAGTGACAGGAAAGGCCTCTGATGGTAGTTTATTCCACATACGATTTGCTCGACTGAAAATCGAATTTTCAATGTAATGCGTTGTTCGAAACACAGGATAATCAACAACCTGTTTGTTGTTTTCTTCGAGATAAGCAAGTATTCCGAACAAACACTTGGGCATGGGGAATAATTTCACTTATCTCAGATGAACACCTCCCACGATAATATCGATAGAAGAGTGTCACACAACCCACATTCCGACGATGCTCCAATGAGTTAATAGAGTTGGATACACTACTGTTATTGACAAGCTTCAACGCCTTCTCCTGAACACGGTCCAGAAGCTTCAGAATAGACTCTGAAGCCCCTGCCCATATATGAGAGTTGTATTCCATTTTCAGCCGGATATAGCTGGTACAAATAGTAAGGAGATCGGGCGGAGTAAACTAAGTTTTGCCTCTTTCGTTGAGATCCTCAAGAACCCTTTTAACTGCTCGGGCCCGAAAGAAAATCGAAAGCATACCCTTTCGAGATTCCGGCAAGAAAGAATTTCTTGCAAAAAGTTCAGCGAAGAGGTTGGCCTTATCAATCGGGTCAGTGAATGATTGATCCCTTAAAAAAGTTGGAATAAAAGAACTACTCCTTTACTCTTTTAACGAACGACCAAAAAGTCTTACTGCCCCGAGAAGCAGAAAGAGCTTTAGCTCGTAGACGCCATTCGTATAGAACCCTTTCGCGTCTAAGTACTTTGGCACACTCCGTTCTCGCCTGTTTGTGATGCAGATTAGTAATGACGTTCTTATTTGAACGCCAACGCTTCCTTTCTGGATCTGACTGCATTTTTGCACATCTGGTTAAACCAACACTTGTGTTTTGATTTAGCCGAAATATGCTTCGTTGGAATAAAAAAATTCATTTCTAACATAATATGTCTGTACGTTTACCTTACTACAATCTACTCATTTTTACTACTTTTACTACAGCTGGAAATTTTTAATACAAAAAGTAAACAAAACTTTCCAGTAAACCAACAGACCTGATTATATTTACTTCCATTTCTGCAGCGGCATCGAGGTTATCGTCGAGGAAACAAAGTTTCCAGCTGAAATGCCGAAAGGGATCGTTGAGCACGGCCCAGCGAGCTTTTTCATAGATGAAAAAAGCGTTTCTAATCGGCGCCAAATTAGAAACGCTACGAAGAGTAGAATATGGAAAAGACGCAGAAATTGTTCTGTGATCTTAATTCCCGAGAGGTGCAATTATTTTTACTTCGTACTTTTCAGGGTGAGAAGTGAGGAGGATGTCAAAAATGTTTCGCGACCGCCCTTCTACATACGCATTGTGTGTTGGCTCATTCACCAGTTGTGCAAAACCTGAAGACATTTTCTTAAGGAATCACACTGAAATAAAATATGTGAAAATAAACTAAATTCAAGGAAAATGGATAATGATTTGTTTTCCTTCTTTTAAATTCATATTTATACCCTACACTACTTTGTGGTACAGGGTATAATGAATTTGTGCTGATGTTTGTAACTACTCGAAATATTGGTCCTAGACCCACCTTTACCCAGCAAAAAATAAACGAAGTGGTTCAAAAAGAATTAGTGGTTTCACTACATACAAAGTAGCGATAGGTGCCGAACTTCATATTCCGTAGGAAGTACTAATAAAATCACTTCTAAAAATGCTACAAAATAACAATAAAAACATCTTTCACCAGTTCTTTGCTTAATGATTTTGAAGTACCTTTTTTATATGTTCTTAGGAATCAAATCAAATCACCACAACATATGAACTTCTTTTTCAACTGAAACAATTAGAATGAGGGTGAAACACGAAGTATGCAATTTTTTCAAATAGATTTAGGTTTTGCAAAAATGGTGACAAAATTTGGTAATGACATTTCATTTCTCTTTATTTAGAGCTTAAAAAATCGAAAAGACGAAAATCGATTATTGATAAATTTTTCAAATTTCATATCTTATATCAAAAAAAGTTGGTCCTAAATTAAATACATAAATACATTTACGAACTAAAGCGGATGTTGCTGCATCACATTATTAAAGATTGTTTAAGCTTTTTAGAAAATTGAGGTATAGGCTTGTGGTCAAAACAAACTTGTGAATCAATTCGCCGTGAGTTTTTATAGTTTTGTGATCTCTACACGGTAAAAAGTTTTGGGTTAATTTTAATTCCTAGCTGGTGTGTATATATATCAAAGACAAAAATAATTAAATTTATTCCTTTCAAAGTATACTTTTAAAGAGATAAAAAGAGAATGAGAGTGGATTTTTAATCTATTTTTTGGTGTTAAAATAAATCCCAAAGAGTTTTATTAATGTAAATAATTTTATACCTAAACGGGTGTTAATTTTAATCTAGGCAGGACTAAAAATAGTACCCCTTTCATAAAATTTACCCAAAAATAAATAAAACAAAAGGTTATGTTTTTTTCATATTTTTGTGTATTGAATAAATAAGAAGACTTAAAATACAGATCAAATACCTGAATAAAGTCAAAATGAAGAGGAATGTTGATCCATATTTCACCCAAACTCAGTAAAACTACATGGAAAAGTTATAATTCTTCTATATTACGAAATTATTCCTGGGGGTCTTCCAAACCAATTTCGGCACGGTTTGTTGATGTCGTTCCATCAAATAAAACAAAAGCAGCTGCTGGATCAGTATTGTGTAATTAATTATTTATGGAAGGTTTTCAAAGTTAATGATTGCACTGCCCGATCAAAAATTCCATTCTCTGCTTCTGTTTTAAGATTCAGCTGGTCTAAAAATAAGGCTAATCAAAAATTAATTAAAAACGATTGCAAAACGTTTGTAGTCAATACTTAATTGATAATTATATTCTGGTCGGAGTCAAAACTTCACTTTCTGGACCACAAATTTTGATAACATGAAATTTTCCATAAATTTTTATTTTTGCGTACATTGCAAACATTTTGCCACACTTTCATTGAATGAATAAGCTGTTTTTGCTCAATCAATATAACAGCTGTTTTCAATTCCTTGTTAAGTGTTTATTTTAAACTTGATGAAATACAATTGTTGATGACGTTTGACGTTTATCTTTTATCAGTTTTTTAAGAGAGAAATTAAATTATTTTTTGGCATTAAAATAAAACTAAAAGAAATAACATAAAGAAAAACAAATTTTTAATTCCTATATGGTTCAACATTTAAACCATTTGGAATTTAACTTTCAATTTAATTCCAAGGTGGTTTAAAATGTGTTCCGATAGGTTTTAAATTTAACCCAAAACTTTTTACTGTGTATAATCACTCCTTTTTTAATTCGAATTATATACGTTAGATTATCAATGAAATTAATTTTTCTATTACGCAAGGTTTTTAAGATATTCTCGTTTTAATATTGAAATATTTGGGTCTCCTCTGTAACGTATTCTTAAGTTGCTCAAACACAATAGAACTCGATTTATTAAAAAATAAGACATCTTTATTCCAAATCTGGCATCCAAATTTTTCTATCGCGTACTGTTTTTGAAATATTGGCGTTTGAAAAACTCAAACTCTACTGTTACGCACTTATATTCTTTATAAATCACACTAAAATTTTCAAACGCAAATATCTCAAAAACAGAACATGCTTGAAAATTGTGGATTGCAGTTTTGTAATCAGAAGGTCCATTTTATATGAAATCAAGTCCTATTTCGTGGAAGCAACGTAAAAATACGTAACGGTAGACCCCTTAAAGTGCTTTTTTTACTTTTTAACAGCGAATATCTCAATCTTGAAAGCAGGAGACCAACATTTATAAGTATTAGTTAGAAATTTCACTGGAAGGTTTTTGCTGTCGAACAGTGTTTTTAGTGTAAATATTACAAAAAAATACTCTTTCAATCAATCTTACAAAAATAAGTGAAAAAAGAACTTCTAATTTAGAAGTTCTAAATCACCAAATAAAAATGACATAATCACACCCAAAATGCCAAGAAATATGTACTTCTAAAGAAGTGATGGAAAAAGTGCTTCCAAAAGGTCAAGTTATATTAACATCCGGATCACTACTTCAGGAGTTGTGCTAAAACACTAGTGATATATGTTATACTTAAGTGTCAATCTTTCGCCACTGAAAAGTGGCGATAAAAAGAACATACTTTGTGTGTCACGCCCATATTAAATTCATCAATGTTTCAGTTGAAGAAGAAGTACATCTGGTTCATAAGTTGTGGTGAATTTTGTAGTGATTGGTAAGCTCTTTTTTTGCTGGGGTGGTTTGTATGGGGGCTACAAGAAGAACTGATCCGATTCCTTCAAAATTCGGAATGGTGATTTGTGAAGACATGACAAACTGCCAAATTTTGAAACGAAACCTATTGTAGTACGGTTATTAGAGTCATTTGATCCAAAACTAAAGAGGACCTTTGTATGGGGGCTAGGTCTAAATATGAACCGATTTTTGCCAATTTCATCAGCACAAACTCATTATAACCTGTACCACAGTGTGGTGTAGGGTATAAAAACAAGTGAGAGTGTTACATTCGGCTATGCCGAATCTTTTATACCCTCCAAAATGTAAAAAAAACAATATAAAAAAAAATCCAGGGGCGTCTTTTTTTTTTTTTTTTTGGGGGGGGGGGATTGGTGGGAGACATTAGGGGCACCTTTCCCTGGCGATTTTGAACTTCTTTTGAGAAAAGAATGTTTCATTTGCTTAGCAAAAGTACAAAAAACCCTTAAAATAATGCGGTTTTTCTTAGGTTGGTTTAGTTCTCCAAGGGGGAACTTTTTTCCCCTTGGTCCGATTTTGCCCATTTCCGAACTTAGCCTGCCTAGAAGACATATTCGTGCCAAACTTCGGAAGTCTAGCTCTTTTATTTTGGACTGTATCGTGTCTTCTACAGACGGACGGACGGACATCGCTAGAATGTCTTAGAATCGATCACTGATCAATAAAATATATACTTTATAGGGTCCTAGACCGATATTCGATGCGTTACACACGGAATGACAAAGTGAGTATACCCCCATACTGTGGTTGGAGGGTATAAAAAGATATAAACGTTTTCAACGCTATATGTCATGAATTATTTGAATTAAATATACATAAATTTATTTTTTTGTAACCACTATGCCCAGATGATAGTCTTTTATTAAATTTTATGTTGTATACCACTCAATAAGTCTCCCCAATTACAGCGCATGTTCCAAAAAAAATTAAAAAAATGGAGGTCTTTGGTATTAGATACCGAAAAATATGCAGGATTCTTGTACATAGGATAGTATACCAACAATTTATAATGCAGTCATCTTTAAACAAGTATTGTATACAGATTTGAAATAAAAAAATGGTCACTTAGCAATTGAAATGACCGTTCGTGTAAGCGACCAGTCACTATGGTTTTACAATGGATTTCACGTGAAATCTATTTATTGTGAAAATTGGTTTAAAAAACAGCTAACAAAAAAATAAAGTCGATACAACAAATGTTTAGTTTTTCCTTGTTGTGTTTGAAATCCTCATCTCTCCCTACACGCGTTGTTGAAAATTTTAATTTTCCACCAGTCGAAAAATTGAAAAAAAAAAATATTTTATTGCGGTTTGACTTCGATGCAGCAGCAGTGGGAATTGAAAATAGAAAAATTGAAAATGTGCATATTTTTTTCTAACAGACATTACAAATACACCGGTGACCTTTGTTTTGTTGTTTTTTTTTGTATCTTACTTAAAAAAATTTAAAACATTTTAACTTTTGTAACCAACATTTTTACAGTCGCAATTGTAAAAAAAATTCAAAACGAAAAAAATTCATTTACAAAAAAAAAAGGAACGAAAAAAACGTTTTTTCTGTTCTTGGTGACTTTTAACGTTAATTGCTGTCATAAATATTGCAAACTATGATTTGTAACAATTGTTTTTTTGAGGTTTCATTGCATGCTCGGATTCTAAAAAATGAAGTCACTATTGTTTTCTAGCATTTTATGATCATTTACATTTATTTTTCTTTTTTAAAGCCACATGACTGACTAACTGACCTTTTTAAGAAGTATTTTCGCGAATTGTTTTTTGTTGTTCCTTGCTATTTGCTTATATTTTCAAATATTTTTTACCTACTTAACGGAAACAAACGGAAACGATTATAGTTTTTCCGTTTTTTGTGCGTGTAAAAAGTCATAAACTAAAAAAATGTTGTAAAAAAGATTTTTAGTTTCTTAAAACAATGACTGGCAAAAAACTGCCTCAATTCTTCTAGTTCTAGTTTCGCTAGAGTTCAGTTTACAAGATCAATTTCTTGGAATGGTTTTTGAGAAAAAAATAACATAAAACGTGAAAAATAACAAAAGAATAGAGAAAAAAAAAATTAAGTGACCTTGCTAATATCTTTTTTTATTATTTTAGTTAATTGTCTAATAAAAATTTGTCATAAACAAATTGACTCTCAGTGGGTTTTTAAAGGAATTCTTAATAAAAAAATTGTTTCTATTTTAAAAATTGTTTATTTTTTATTTGGGCTTAGAAAACCTTAAGTTGTAAATTCTTAAAAAAATTCTAGTAATTTCCCTTAATTTAGCCATTGTCCGTATTTATTGTTTTTAACAAAATGCTTTAGAAAATTAATATTTAGTTGACTGACTGACATTCTTTAACATGTTTTTTAGAGTAACTAATGCATTTTTTTATGATGTTATTTTTTTAAGGTGACATTTTAGCTATTTTTTTGTTTCACATTTTTTATGATCTATTGATATTTGAGCAAGGATTTTGTATGTTGAGAAAAACATATTCTAAGAATTTAGTTTTTAGGTTATTTCTTAAAAAAAGGGTTTAAAAAACAAATAGCACAATCCTTTTTTTACTAAAAGGTCAAAACCTTTTTTTGAAAGAGTTGAAATAATTTCGCAAAAAAAATTTTATTGTTTGTTCGTTTTCAAGGTTTAAAGGCACACTCAAAAAAAAGACCTAACTAAATTTTGGGACACAATTTTCTTAAAAATAGTTCATAAATTTTTCCACAATTTATAAAAAACTAGCTGGCCCGGTCCGCGTTGCTGGCCCAAATAGTATAAGATCAGTGTTATATTTCGTCTCGCTTCCAATATATAGCCTTGCAAAAAATGTAATGAATTTCTTGGCTTAGAAAAATTTGTGGGCGTGGTTTTAAAGACCCAATTAGGCAGATAATCATCTTCAAATTATATTTGAGGAACTAAAAAAAAAAAAATACCTTCGACTTTGTGAACTGTACAAATTTAAAACTTCTTTAGTATCATTACGAACTACAAAAAAATAAATTACGCATATCTTTCGTATTTATCGTGAGCTATTGTCTTGAGTTCAAACAAACCTTTATAGTTTTCCCGAATTTCTTATTTTTCCGGGACACTCTTATTTATATTTCCTTAAAAATTAGAACTATAATTAAAATATAAAAAAAACGGTCCGGTCATTAGTAGTCGACATATTTAGACAAAAGTGGGCGTTAAAATTTTTGTGGAAGGTAAACTTGTAGATACGTTAACAATTCCCAAGTATTTAAAATCATTTGTACCAAGTTTAAGCGGAATTAGAGTAAAAATTAATTTAAGATACATCGATGGGCGAGGACAATTTTTCTTTCCGACTATTACGAACATTTAAAACAAACAAAAAACAAGTAAGAAAATTATTGTCGGTCAATACCGACCATATAATACCCTACACCAGAGTTTCCCGAAAAATGGGTCCGATGGACCGATTAGATCTATATTTTGTCAAATCATTAATAAGTGTAAAAAACACTCACAAATCAAATTTGAGTAAAATAGGCTTCTATTTGTTGACACTAAACCGCTTCAACTGAATATCGGGCGAATAATCGGGCAAGGGGCCTAAGTCCATAACTGGTCCGATGATTATTCGATTTGATAAGGTTATTTAAGTACGCGTTAAACATACACAAACAAAATTTTTATAAAATATTTTCTATTTTCATGAAATTTGAGAGATTTATGTGAAAATCGGGAAGGTGGTTTGTATGGGGGCTACAAGAAGAACTGGTCCGATTTCTTTAAAAATCGGAATGATGATTTGTGTGGATGAAACATGATTCCCTGCCAAATTTTGAAACGATACATATTATAATGCGGTTATTAGAGTCATTTGAGTCAAAACTAAAGGGGACCTTTGTATGGGGGCTAGGTCTAAATATGGACCGATTTTTTCCAATTTCAATAGGCTTCGTCCTTGGGGCAAAAGAGGCCTAAGTTTCAAATTTCAAGTCAATTGATTAAAAATTGCGACCTGTATCGTGTTTACACCGTTTACATGGACAGACAGACAGACAGACAGACAGACAGACAGACAGACAGACAGACAGACAGACAGACAGACAGACAGACAGACAGACAGACAGACAGACAGACAGACAGACAGACAGACAGACAGACAGACAGACAGACAGACAGACAGACAGACAGACAGACAGACAGACAGACAGACAGACAGACAGACAGACAGACAGACAGACAGACGGACGGACGGACGGACGGACGGACGGACATCGCTAAATCGACTCAAAAAGTGATTCTGAATCGATCGGTATACTTAAAGGTGGGTCTAGGACCAATATTTCGGGTAGTTACAAACATCAGCACAAACTCATTATACCCTGTACCACAGTGTGGTGTAGGGTATAAATAGCCAAATCGGTCTAGGCGTTCTTAAGTGTTGCAAATTTTAACAATATTGAAAAATATGGGCTTTGGAGTGTTGGAGGACAATAATTATTTACCGAATCAGTTCAGTCGCTCTCCGATTTTAGATGTATTGAAAAAAGTGGGAGTGTACAATTTTTCTTTCCGTAAAAATCTTAGTTGTACAATCACGAACGTCAAAAAATACTACTAATAGCCAAATCGGCCCTGCCGTTCTTCTATTTAAGATATGAGGCATTCCACACCAAATGTCCCGCTACAGAAAAACATGTGTCCCGTAAATTTCTGAATAGGTTGTTTGGATAGCCCTATATTTAACTAAGAAAATTGCGTTTTTGGTTTTTCAAATTTTCGAAAACTGGGCTTAGGAGGCGTGGTCAAATATTGGAAAAATGGTCGAATTTGTGGCGAGTTGCCTTGATTAAATATTTATCACATTAAAACGGAATGCACCACAATGTCAAAAATTTACGTTCTTATTTAGTTTTGTATGGGCTATCGATTAAAATTTTTTTTTTGGAAAATTTTCAGAACCCGTTCTGAAATTTTCCATTTTTTAAAAAAGTCAATTTATCAAAAATCCGGCCACTTTTTTTTTTCTTTTTTATTTATTTTTTTAAAAGTTTAGATGTTTGTCCATCCACACAAAAAAAAATCAGAAACACGTTCATCTTTTTTTTCGAGAAAATCGCATTTGAACTTTAAATTTCATAACAATTTTGTTATTTGCTTGTATTTCTTTGTTTTAAAGTTGCGAATGAGTAATATTAATTGCATAAATATTCGTCATACGCTCTGTTGACACAAGAAAATACAAGCAAATTACTAAATTGTTATGAAATTTAAAGTTCAAATGCGATTTTCTCGAAAAAAAAGATGAACGTGTTTCTGATTTTTTTTGTGTGGATGGACAAACATCTAAACTTTTAAAAAAATAAATAAAAAAGAAAAAAAAGTGGCCGGATTTTTGATAAATTGACTTTTTTAAAAAATGGAAAATTTCAGAACGGGTTCTAAAAATTTTCCAAAAAAAAAAATTTTAATCGATAGCCCATACAAAACTATATAAGAACGTAAATTTTTGACATTGTGGTGCATTCCGTTTTAATGTGATAAATATTTAATCAAGGCAACTCGCCACAAATTTGACCATTTTTCCAATATTTGACCACGCCTCCTAAGCCCAGTTTTTGAAAAATTGAAAAACCAAAAACGCAATTTTCTAAGTTCCATATAGGGCTATCCATATCACCTATTCAGAAGTTTACGGTACACATGTTTTTTTTCGCTGGACATTTGGTGTGAAATGCCTCATATGTATATCGAAAAAAAGTGGACGTGAAAAAATTTTATTTTCTAACCCTAGTTGGACTATGACGAACATTCAAAAAAAAGTTTAGTCAAATCAATCCAGCTGTTCTCCGATTTTAGATACATATATCAAAAAAAGGAAGCCGTAAAGTGGGTGTGATTAATTTCTTTTTCGAAAAAACCTAAGACGAACATTAAAAAAAAAATAAGACGAACATTAAAAAAAATATTATCCAAATCGGTCAGTTCTCAAGTGATGCGATTACCAACGAACTACATTTGATTTTTATTTATATCTTATTTTTCTATATTTTATTTTTTTATAGAGAAAATTTTATTTATATCGAAAAAAAGAGTGGGTGGACAACTTTTCTTACCGTAAAAATCAAATTTGAACATAACCAATTCGGTCCATTAATTCAAAATTGAGCGTAGAAATGGAAAATTCTTCTTTCCGAAAAACCTTAGTAGGACTATGACAAAAATTGAAAACAAAATGAGACAAATTGATTTAAAATATATGTATATGTCACGAAAAGTGAGCGTAATAGTAGACGTGGACAATTTTTATTTCCTTAAAAATCTTTTGCGGACTATAACCAAATCGGTCTAGCCGTTGTATTTCTTTTGCTACATAGAAAAAGTGGGCATGGGAAATTTTACTATCCGTAAAAACCTTAGTTGAATTATGACGAACATTTTCCACAAAAATTAGCCAAAGTGGGCGTGGTCATTTTATTTTTTCGTAAAAACCAAAGTTTGCATTTATGAAACAAATCATTGTTTTTTAAACTAGTGCCCCCCGTTTCCCGGTTCACGGTATTCCCGGGAATACCGGTATTCCCGGTTCTGGAACCGGTTTCCCGGTTCTAAATATATACCCGGGAATACCGGTATTCCCGGTTCTGATCCTGGTACCGGTTCTCAAAATCCAAAAAAATACTATACCATAAAATATTTAAATTACACTATTTAATCAGTATTTCAGTAATATTTAGTTGTGTTTGTTAAGTTATTTAAAAATTATGTAACTATTTTTTCTTAAATTAAAAAAAATAAAATGGAAATGGTATTTTTCACATGTTTTGTTTTTTTTTTTTTGGTAAAGCAAAGAAAAAATTTTAATTGTACAAAATTTTACAAAATATACATACCGGTATTCCCGGGAAATCCGTCAGAACCGGAACCGGGAATACCGGTATTCCCGGGAATACCGGGAATGAATTAAGAACCGGGAAACCGGTACCATTTCCTGGTTATACCGAGAACCGGGAATACCGGTATTCCCGGTACTACGGTACTGACCGTAGGCACTACTTTAAACATTTAGATCATAAAATGAACTAAAACAAGTAAGAAAATTATAGTCGGTTAAGACCGACCATATAATACCCTATACCTGTGTTGCCCGGAAAATGGGTCCCAAGTAAAAACATGGACTGATTGGGTCTATCTTTTGTCAAATCTCTAATAAGTGTAAATAAACACTCACAAACCAAATTTGAGTAAAATAGGCTTCTATTTGTAGGCAAAAAAGCGCTTTAACTGAATATCGGCCGCAATTTTTATACGGGACCTTAGTCCAAAAATAGTCCGACTATAATCAGATTTGATTAGGTTTATAAAGTACGCGTTAAACACACACAAATAAAATTTTAATAAAATATTTTCTGTTTTCATGAAATTTGAGAGATTTATGTGAATATCGGGAAGGCGGTTTGTATGGGGGCTACAGGAAGAACTGGTCCGATGCCTTCAAAATTTGGAATGATGATTCACGAATACAAAACACATTTACATGCTAAATTTCCTATCAAAATACGGGCCATTAGACCCATATTTAAAGGGGACTTTTTATGGGGGCTAGGTCAAAACATGGACCGTTTTTTTCCAATTTCAATAGCGTTCGTCCCTGGGTCAAATCGGTTAAAAATTGCGACCTATATCGTGCACACAACGTTTACATGGAAGGACGGACAGACGGACGGACGGACAACGCTAAATCGACTCAAAAAGTGATTCTGAGTCGATCGGTATACTTGAAGGTGGATCTCGGACCAATATTTCGGGTAGTTACAAACATCAGCACAAACTCATTATACCCTGTACCACAGAGTGGTGTAGGTTATAAAATGTTTACTTACACTCAAAAAATTATGTTATAATAATAGTTTTGAGCACATGGTCAATTATTTTTATTTATTCTTTCTATTTATTTACAACTAATTTTTTATAAATTCCACCTAACCGAGAACTGGTAACAATGACCGTCGTCTCGTTGTAGCGAAAAAACCAAGGCTAGCACGCTGAAAGGCTAGCACGCTACCAACTAGCCTACGGGGGCCCCCCTAGTAAAATCAACTGAAAATGTCAGTTAAAATAACTACTTTGTAAGTTGTTCTGGGGTCAACTACTTTTTCAGTTAAATCAACTAACAATGTTAGTTATTTGAACTGACGAAAAAAACACTGACTTATGTAGTAAAAATTTCTAACATTTGTAGTCAAAACAACTAATATGTAGTAAAATAAAATAAACAATATATATATTTTTTTTTTCAAAACATTTTTCAAAAAAAAAAAAATTTAAGACCAAATTTTTTCCAATTTTTTTTTTTTTTTAAAGTTTTGAAAAATAAAATAAATAAAAAAAAAGGTACCATGTAGTAACTTACATAATTTTCTGAGTGTAAATTAATTACAGTGTTTACTTAATTTCAGTATAGTTAATTTTTTTTCAGTGTATACCGATCGACTTAGAATCACTTTTTAAGTTGATTTAGCGATGTCAATGTAAACGGTGTAAATACGATACAGGTCGCAATTTTCCATCAATTGACTTGAAATTTGAAACTTAGGTCTCTCTTGACGAAGCTTATTGAAATCGGTCCATGTTTAGACCTAGCCCCATACAAGGGCCCCTTTAACAGAAACCACCCTCCCGATATTCACATAAATCTCTAAAATTTTATGAAAATAGAAAATATTTTACAAATTGTTTTTCTTTTATTATTAAATAAATATAAAAATTGGTACAAAAAAATTTATGAATAAATATATGCAAATTGGGTTTAAAATTTTGATTTCTTTTGTAAATATTTCTTGATATGCTGACTGGATTTTGGATTTTAACCTCAGGTTCTTTTTATTGGAGTATCTACTTTACATATCTGCTTTAAACAGGATTTTTTTCAAAAGTCGTATAGTTATAGGCATTAAACAAAAAAAAGTTAATTCTCAACTTCCTTACAATGTCCTAGTGGTATTCCCGATCGTATCAGGGCCGGATTTCCTGCAAAAGTTAGTTAATATTTAGTTAGTTAGTTAGTTAGTTAATTTTACGGTACAATGGACTATTTTAAGTCTGAGCGCCATGGACTTGCCTAAAAATTTACCCATTTTTAGGCTTGTACAACCCACCCTCAACTCAACTAGTTAATTTTATTAAAAGTTTGAATAAAAAATATATATAACTTTAACATACACTTTTCCAACATTAAAAAATTTGATAGTTTCGAGGGCTTGGTCCACAAAAATGTCCATATCTCTAAATTGCGATTTGATACAACTTTTCTGATGACATTTTCGTGAAGTCTGGGCAAAAACCATGTAGAGCTGTTGTTATATATTATGCCCCTTATTCATATTAAAATTTGAACACTTTATAACAGGTTTATAAAACAGATTTCCATACAAAATTCGTTTTATAAACCTGCTATAAGTATGTTAACTTCAATATTACTAAGGGCCTACAAATTCTGTGGAATCTTGAAATTTATAATATCTTCTTTCCGATTTAATCACAATTAGGGCAGTCAACATAAAACAATCAAATAATTAAGAAAAATATATGTCTCTGTTTAAAAATAAACTAGTACTTCAACTTGTTAATCCTTAGATAATTTTCATTAAATAAATTTTTATGTTGCTTAACCATTTCAACAAATATCCTCCTCCTGTGGCGACGTCTCAAAAGTCTTCCGACAAAGGCTCATCATCTTCAAGAAAGGCGCTTAAATTGATGTTTTAATAGATTTTGGGATTGTAAAAAAAAAAACACTTAAAATGAACAAGTAATTAATAAAAAACCTAAATGTTTTATATACTCTACCATTTTATTTGAACATCACTTCAACCACTACCATATGATGCATTTTGTATTGCAACTGGGAATGACTATATACGGCATGCTAGATCAAAGTGACGTCAATATGACATAATTGTGGACACTTAACAGTTTGTTGTTGCATTTTTTGTTGTCGTTCTTCTTCTTTACATACAATTAAAACGCCCTGTTTTAAGTAGTTTTTATCATCTTGTAATAAGTTTCTTTAAGTCTTTTGGTGTCTTGTTAATACAAACCGCTGCCGCCGCCTATTTGGCACTGCTAATTGCCTCTTAAGTAGCTATTGACGGGGACTCCCCACCCTCGTTTGAATTGTTCTTAAACAAACCACTTAAAAGCGGTTTTTTCTTATTTGTTTTTTTTTATGTTTGTTGTTTAAATGGCATTAAATCATTTTTAAATACAATTGAATGAAATTGGTTTTTAAATATTTATTATTTAATTTAAATTTCAGGATGTTTTTAAGGAAGTAATTGAGAAAATGTTTTGTCACTTTCTTGTTTCCGGATTTATGTTGTGTACCCCATATTAATGTATGTTCAATGTATTATGAAACCACTTTGGCGATCATAGACATTTGTAACTAAAGCGTCTTAAATTATTGTTTAATAACAATGACCGAACTCTTTAGCTACACTTTCCGCTTTTGATGTTAATTGGTCAAGTGGTCGGAAAAACGATTCTCAGAATAACACATTAATCTGTGGGTTTAGAATAAAATATTAGAGTTTAAGTTGTGCTACATTCAACCTGCGTGGGAGGAAATTTAAATAGAACTGGATGCCCAATGAAATCAAAAGTGTAGTACAAGGAGCTCTACTGAAGCACATTGAAACTTTGCTATGTACAGTGTTCCGTGTCGAAGATAAAGAAATGCTTAGGAGAAGGTATTAGGTCCACCGAATGCATCACCACTCAGTTATACCATTTGGTTGACTACGATTTAACACATTGCTAGAGACATACTACAATATCGAGTTCTCACAAAATTTGGTTATTGGTTTAAGTCTCAACGTCTTTCACCTGAACAGTGAAAGTAAGGACATCTTGGATCTTGAAGTACTTTAAATTTGCCGAATAAACAATAATTTTATTTCACTTGAGCTTTTAATCGAAAGTACGCTTCATTTAAAGTAACTGTTAAGAGGTCCTACATGGACCCCAACTTGGGCGCCATCTGTGTAAGCATCTGTGTACATTGTACACGTTCAAAAAGGCTGAAATTTGTTCAGGCTGAAAGTTCAGTGTCGAAGATGGAGAAATGTTTGAGAAAAGATAGATAGATCAACCAAATGAACCAAATACGTCACCACTCAGTCATACCATTTGGTTGACTACGATTTTACACATTGCTAGAGTCATACTACAATATCGTGTGCTCACAAAGTTTGGTCATTTGTTTAAGTCTCAACGTCTTTCAGCCGAATAGTGAATGTTAAGGACATCTTGCATCCCGGAGTACTTTGAATTTGCCAAATAAGCAATAATTTTATTTAACTCAAGCTTTTAATCAAAAGTAAGTTTCCTTTTATAGTAACTGTTAAGAGATTATACATTGGCCCCACGTTGGGCGCCATTTGTGTAGGCGTCTGTGTATAATGAATGGACGATTTAAAAGGATTCTTGAAGATCTCATTATAAATAAGTCTTTGACGCCGGATGGCAGTAAAGCAACTGCCCTAAAGCAGTGTGTTTCGTTTTTGTCTCGCCCTGTAGCAACCCTATTTAGCAACTCATACTGGGTAGGATTGTTTTTCCTCTCTCGAAGGTGATGTAGAGTATAGTTAAGGTTAGGTTAGATGGGTGTCAAGGACTTCTCGAATTCACTCAGAGACCATAAGGCCCATTGTAATTCCCTTAATTGTCATTTCCCTATTCCCCCTCTGCTCGAAAAATATACTTCTTAAACATCCCCGATTCTCTAAGATATTATGCTAGAGAAGTAAACGAGACATCATTCAGGCAGTCCAGGTCATAGAAAAATGTTGTGCCCCAAATCCTTGAGGCGGGGATTCATTAGAGTATGCTTAATCACAACCTTGTAAATTATCTAGAGTCTAACTCACTTTTGTGGGATCGACAGTATTCCTTTCTTAAAAGTCGTTCCATGGAAGACCTGTTATCGTTTCTTTAGTTTCGAAGGTTATTGCGTTTGGTATCGGAAGTGATTTCTCAACTGATCTCAACATTCGTCATTAATTTTTCTTTAATCATAGACAAAGCCTTACATACATTGAAGATATGATACAGAACACCAATGGCACACTAAATCATGACCTTTAACCATCTCCGAGTAGGGTCTAGGAGTGAAGCAGGGGATCTTTTTAATATTGGAAAATCTACATTCCAATAGACGTATAAATTAGGAGCGTCTGTCACATTAAGATTTGTCAATAGGGAAACACCACAGGAAGGTGCCTTTTGCAGAATTTTTAGTAAATAAGTTGAATTTCAGGAGTAATACTGAGGAACAGGTGAGAAAAGCTACGATTGCTTTATATTCCTGTAAAAAGGCCATTGGAATACGTTGGATTTTTGGATCTTTGCCTGCTAGCCTGCTTTAGAGATAAAAGGGAACTGTGTCTTTTTAACGAACGGTCACACAACGGACCTCGAGTCCATGTGTGCTGACGTAAAACGTCTGCATCAACTTACAAATTTCACCATGAAGGTACAGATAATGGCATCGATGTGTATCGCTGGAGCTATTTGTACTTCACCTATGGCTGCATTTAAAATCTTCCTTTACATAATACCATTGGTCATATTTGGTAGACAGCATGCGGAAACTTCGGAAATTTGACTTAATAGCACACTGCAAGGGAAGAGAAGCAATTTTGGCCATAGCGTTATTTTGAAAAATATAACAATAACATGAAATGTGGACTGTGGTTTCTCTATGAACCTTTTCGAGTGCCACTTTACCATTATGAAACTATACAGGGAGTCTTGGATGTGGGGTATTCCGGGTAGTGAAGCATCAATAAATTTTTCCACAGATATATCGAAGCTACAGGAACAATTGGGCTTTAGAATCTATTTTAAAAAGCTTGGGTTGAGCCTGACTCCAAGATTGTCTGATCATTGGAGTGTTCACCAGACGGAGATGCTGGCAATAAAGGAAGTGGATGACTGCTTAGGTTGCAATGTCTTGTCTACAACCAACCGCAGTCAACATCTATTTCGACAGTCAAGCTGCGGTTAAGTCTCTGCAGTCAATGTTTCTGAAAACAAGACCTGCCCTTAGCCGGATGTCTTTAAATGAGATGGGTGCCAGAGATGAGCACATGGATGGACGTGTGAGTATACATGACAGATTTGGCCTTCTCTTAACCAGAAGCGCATAAGTGAGCTGATATCGCTTCCAAAAGTAGAGGTTCCGAAGGTTGATTCTGTGATAACCGGACAGTGTCTAATGGGAAAGCACATCTTCTGTAAGAGGTAGAGATCTTATCTTCCTTCGGATGCCTCGGTGGTATCTGTTGGGAACTGCTTTGGACACTTATGATAATATTTCTCTGGACGGCACTGCAATAACCTTCTTTGATGGAGCCAAGTATCTTCAACTATTTCTAGATAGGAAGATGAATTTCAGGCATATTATTGAGGAACGGGTGATAAAAGGGCCATTGGAAAACGATGGGGCTTTAGCCCTAAAGTTGTTCATTGTATTTATAAAGCGGTGGTGCGTCCAATTCTACTGTATGGAATCATTGCCTGGTGGCCTGCTCTAGAGACAAAAGGGAACTGTGTCTTCATCACGAAGGTACAGATAATGGCGTCGATATGCATTACTGGTGCTCTTCGTACTACATCTACGACTGCATTAGAAATCCTTTAGATTCATCGATGAAGGTTTGATTTCATTATATCGGCTTAACAGCAGGAGTTCATAATCCAATGAACAAGCCAACACACAGACAGAGGTCTTATGAAAGTCAACTATAACATATTGCATGCAGTTAAGAGAAGTTATTATCAATTAATTTGGATTTATTTCTCATTTGACTAATACCAGTAATCAAAAGTATTCATTAAACATTAATGCATCTGTAAAATTCACATTAAAAAAAATAACGTTTAGTATTTTATGGATGCAAATAAACATCAGGTCGAAAAGTTTCAACTTAAGGCGATAATACAATTAAAAGTGATCATAAATATTTTACAATTCTTGGTAAAACGATACAAAACCATGTAGTTACCTTCAGAATATTTTTAAGTCCACATGATAATATTCGCGGTTTTACAAACACACAAAAAGGAAACTCTCAATTCTCTCATTGATCATTTAAATTCTCTAATACTAGCTATTACTAGTTAGCTCTCTTTCATACTGTTTCTACTTTCTCTAATTCTCTTTATGACTTCTTTACTCCCAGGTTTATGATATTCGTCTTTTTTTATTACAAATGGGTATCATTTTGGCAAGTAAGTGTGAATATTTTCGTGGGCATTTATTAAAGATGCGTCAAAAAAAAAAATACTGAAATTATTACAGTGTGATATTTGTATGTTTTATGCCTGACTATAGTAGGCAAAGTTTCAGAGTTTTTTTTTTCTTCTAATGATGAGGTCTATTTGCCTGGTTTTAGCCTTAGCCGTAACAGCAACAGTATAGAGGTTTGTAAATTGTTTTGTTTCTTTTACAAACCCACAATAAAAAGTCTTGTAAAATTAGAAGGTCAATTGGGCGCGTACATTAGAAATTAATGATTGCTGGAATTTTGTCGGATTTAGTCTTTCTTTGCTTTGTTGTCTTTGGTTCTCTGTATTTTTTTTAGTTTAACCAAAAACCCTAAAAGTAGCACTGGTCTCTTGTATTTTATAATTTCTTCAGTTTTCTTCATCAGAGTTTTTTTTTTTTGTTAATGTTGGTTAAATCACACCATTAATAGCAAATTGCTGCTGCTGCTGTATGTAAATGTGAACCAAAAAATCAATTTTTTTTTTTGTAATTTGCATGAAGGGGTTAAATTGTGTTTAGCATGCTAAAATTCTTAAGTAAATTTTCGGCATCATCACTAGAAAAAAAATATTTTAATGTTTTATGATTCAATTGAAATGTTAAATAGAGTTTGTATTTTGCATATTGTTTTTTTTTTTTAATTGATGTCAAAAAAGAAGCCGCCAATTTATAAGGAAATAACATTTACACCTTGTTGATAAGAACATTTTAGACCACGAAACAAATATGGGACAATTCTGGTTAAATGACAGGTTCATGTGGAAATTCTATTTAGAATTTATGGGGTTGCAAGATGCGTCTGGGTAATTGCAATGAGATAAAATAATAAAATTGATTTATTTCAATATTAAACATGACCCGGATAATATATGTCTGAAAGTAGAGATCAAATGGAGTAAACTGCATTTACAGTTTTTCATTTCGTGATCCTGTTTCCTTTTTAAAGGACTTCAAAGTTTTAAGGGATACATTTTGTAAAATATTTTTGAAATATTTGTAATTGTCCAAGGACGACACTGGGGATGGCAAATGAAATAACCTCATCTCTCTTATATGTGTACCAGGGAAATAAGGTAGTAAATGGGAACGAGAAATCTGATGAGCTTGCAGAGCTAGGTGCAGATAGGGTTGTAAGTGTCAGCTGACGTTTTTCGTCTGCACCCATAGACTTTGACGGCCGTTGTGATACCACGGGACTATAATAGGTTCTCCTACTAAGATATTGAATTTTGAGATCCGACAAATCAGAAGATCGTGCAGCGCCCTATATCCCTGTAAAGCAAGTCTCTGACCAGAAAGATCCAGACAATGGCAGATAAAGTGTTTGATAGTTTCCGACTCCTCCCCATCCATTTAACTCCGACAAAAGTCATTTGGCGGCACATTTAACAGCTCTGCGTGCTTTCTTATAAGACAGTTTTCAGTAATTACAGCAACCACAGTCGAAATCTCTCCTCTTGAAAGCGATATCAGCTCACTTGTGCGCTTCTGATAAAGAGAAGGTAAAATCTGTCGTGTAGTCTTACAAGTCCATCCAAGTGCTCATCTCTGCTCCGTCGCGGAACAAAGCGGTAGATTTTGCTTGCAAGTTTCCTGAGGTATACCAACACATTCCAATTCTGTTGGAACCTGTGAGTTGGTTCCCAGTCTTGCAAACTCTTAGGCTTTGCAATTCCCTGAAATTTCTCTGTGCCCTGGGACCCATATGAGTCGTATGCCAAACTGCTTTGTCATCTCATTTTAAGATGTGCAGCAGTTAAGAGCAGATCGTGTTTTCAGAAACGTTGACTTCAGGGACTTGACCGCGGCTTGACTGTCAGAATAGAGGTTGACTGCGGTTGTAGACAAGACATTATTTAGTACATCTCTGCATGGTAAACACTGCAATGATCTGGCAATCTTCAAGCCAGGCTCAACGCAAGCTCTTCCGAATAGATTACAAAGCCTAATTGTTCTTGTAGCTTCCATCCATTTGTGTAAAAGTTTATGGAGGCTTCACAACCCAAAATGCCTCTCATCTAAGACTCTCTGGATGGTATCTCATAGTGATAAATGGCGCTCAGTCCACATTTTGTATTGTTATCTTCTTAAAGATCGCGCTAGGGCCACAATCAATGCTCATCCATTGCAGAGTGATATTAGGTCGGATTGCCGACGTAGCCGCATATTGTCTACCCAATATGTTTAATGGTATCAGGTGAAGGAGGATTTCTAATGCAGCCGTAGGTATAGTACAAATTGCACCAGTAATGCACATCGACGACATTCTCTATGCCTTCCTGATAAAAACTCAGTTCCCTTTTGCCTCTAAAGCAGGCCACCAAACAATAATTCCATACAGCAGAATTGATCGCACCACTGCTGTGTAAATCCAATGAACGACTTAAGGGCTAACCACAATCGTTTTCCAAAAGCCCTTTTACAGAAATATAAAGCAATTGTTGCTTTTCTCACCCGTTCCTCAATATTACGCCTGAAACTCGACTTCCTATCTACAAATACTCCAAGATACTTGGCTCCATCTGAGAAGACGATTTTAGTCCAGAGAAATAGAATCAAAAGCAGCAATCTTATTTTTCCTTGCAAACAAAACAACATCTCTTTTAGTAGGATAAACTTCCAGACCACAGCCTCTTGCCCATTTAGACAGATCTTTCATAGAACCCTAAAGAATGTTCCTTAATGTTGGCAGATCCTTGCCTTTTACCGATATCGCGACAGCGTCAGCATATGCGACAATATGACCACCAAGTGTTTTTAGAGAGCAGCATTGAATTCAGTGCCAGGTTCCAAAGAAGTGGCGAAAGAACACTTCCCTGTATTGACAAATCGAAATATGATAGACGCTCCAAGTAGATTTTTCAACATTCCAACACGCTTGACTTCCAGACCAGACAATTCCACAATTATCGACTCTGGGATGAGTATGGGATGATGTTTCCGTTGATCTACCCTTGCTGTATGCATGTTACCTAGTTAAAAGCAACCTCAGGTCAATCACTCCGCGCAAATATGAGTTCATCATTCGTTCCATTTTCTTTAACAAAAAAGAAGACAGACTAATTGGTCTGAAATCCTTCGGAGCTGTGTGGGAATTTTTCCCAGCCTTCGGTATAAAGACGATTCTGGTATCTCTCCATTTTTAAGGAATATACGACCAGTTAATGCATGGATCCAGATCCAGCATTTGGAAATTCTGATCATCTTATAACTCTTATGTTGCAGCCTATATGCAGACCAGTCCTCATCCGCTCTTGAAGATTTAGCCTTATTAAAGAGCTTTCTGCAGGAATCTCTGCTAGTCTGAAACTCATTTGAGCACTAGGTGCCTTTTTTTGTCCCTAGATTTTGCACATTCTTTGATATATGGTCAACCAGGCAGCCAATTTCCGCTAAAGTATGCGGTTCAGATAAGGGTATTAGCGCTACTCTCGTCGAGATCTCTCTCTGCAGAAATTGACAAGGGATTATACATTAAAATCTCATTAGAGATTATTGCTCATTCAACTTCCGTAGAAATCTGAAAGCTAGTCCTGCAAAGTCATCAGCCTATAAGTTACTTGGAATGGCCTTGTGACTGGCTTGGGGATATTATTGAGAGATGTGCGACATCTTTTAGGGGATGTCCGCTGCAAATGTAGTGAATTGAGCTAATGCATATCACGAAAATAGGTTAAAGTAAAGAGGAAGTAGTGTTTGTGGACATTTTCCTTAAACTTCTGCACATCGTAGGTTGGGTTGTAAGAGGCTGCTGATGTTCTACGTCAGCAGACTGTAATTGGTTTTCCTACTGGTCCCTGCCGTTAAACGATTTGAGCTTCTTATGAAACTTCTAAGATATTGAATTTTGACATCTGACAAATCAGAAAGATCGTGCAGCTCCCTAGATCCCAGGGAAGCAAGTCTCTGACCAGAAAATGCCAGACAAGGGCAAATGAAGTCTTCGATAGTTTCCAACTCATCTTCATCCATACAACTCCGGTAAAAGTCATTTGACGGCACATATAACTGCTCTGCGTGCTTCCCTATAAGACAGTGTTCGATTATATCAGCAACCACTTTCGAAATCTCTCCTCTTGGAAGCGATATCCGCTCACTTGTGCGCCTATGATTAAGAGTAGGCTAAATCTGTCGTGTTGTCTCACAGAGACAATCCATTTGCCAGAGATGGGCAAATGGATTGGCGGAACAAAGCCGTAGATTACTTGCAAGTTTCTGGAGGCATACCAACACATTTCAATTCTGTTGGAACTTGTAAGGCAGTTCCCAGTCTTTCAAGCTCATCTGCTTTACAATTCCCTGGAATATCTCTGTTCCTGGGAGTCGTATATCAAACTGTTTGGCCATCTCATTTAGAGACGTGCGGCAGTTAAAGGCAGATCTTGTTTTCAGAAACATTGAATACAGGGACTTGACTGCGTCTTGATTGTCAGAATAGATGTTGACTGGGGTGTATTGCCAGCATCTCTACCTGATAAGCACTGCAATGATCTGGCAATCTAGGCTCAATCCAAGCTCTTCCGAATAGACTCCAAAGCCCACTTGCTCACGCAGCCTCGATCCATTTGTGTAAACATTTATGGGGGCTCCACTTCCCGGAACACCCCTGCTCCAAGACTCCCTGGATGGTATGATAGTGGGAGAGGGAGCACAGTCCACATTTGGTGGTGTTGTTATCGTCTTCAAGACCGCCTCTTAGCCACATTCGCTGCTCCTCCATAGCACTGTGCTATTAAATCGAATTGCTGACTTTACCGCATACTGCCTACCAATGGAATCAGGTGAAGGAGGATTTCTAATGCAGCCGTAGGTGTAGTACGATGAGCACCAGTGATGCACATCGACGCCATTTTTCTGTACCTTCGTGATAAAGACACAGTTCGCTTTTGTTTATAAAGCAGGCCACCATATATATTCGTATATATTTTCTGTTCGCCTAGTCTGGTTGGTATTGAAATTCAGCAAAATCGGTCCAGAGGTTCAAAAGTTATTAGCAAAACCCTTAATTTCAGATTGGTTTCGCCTTTAATTCATGTGTTAAAAACCCATTAAATTAATCAAGTTTTAAAAATATTGGGAAGTCCCAAAAATAATTTACATCGTATTTTTGTCACTCAAAAATTTTTTGACATAAAAAAAATTACACTCAAAAAATTTTACACTCAAAAAAAATTAGTGTTTTGTTTCACAACAAATGATTAAAAAAAAGTTTTTTATTAAAAATAAATTATTTCTAATCAAAATCTAATCAAAGAAAACTTACTATCACTTAAAAAAATCATTGTAGATGGTATTCATGAATTCGACTATGTCGAATTTAACTTTTCTACTTGTTTTAATTAACATATTAAAGTATTACCTACCAAAAATCCAATAATATCTAAAAATTAAAAAAAATTGATGTCGGATTTCTCAACTTTCATTTCATTAAAGCCAAATATTTGATTTAAAGTTCCTTTCACGAACACTTTAGTTTGACTTTTTGACTAGAAATTAGTTAAGCCTCCACCTTATGCTAACAAACTCCTAACATAAGTGTATTGTACCTGTTTTTGGTAAGTGTATTGTACCTGATTTTGGTTCAAAATTTTGTAAACATTTGCATACAATTCTAATGTTAACACCCACTTCCCTTTCAAAATTTATTGTTTTTACAAAACTCTTCCTAGTTTGCTCTTAATTTACAAAGATTTATATGAATTTATTTTTTTACGCTTAACTCCTTCCCAACACAAGTTGCTAATGCAAGTCAGAGATTTCACTCTAAATACACGGATTTAATGGAGATTGCTTCAGATAAGGTCGGTATAATCGTCTCAATTCTCAAAACAAATAAACAAACAAAACGGGGCTTAAAATAATTTTTCAAAATTAACTTTAAGTAAATTAAGCATTACTAAAATGTTGAGTTGACTTTTTGACAATTTATGCTATGGTAGCTGCTTTAATCGTGGATAATCTTGTTAACATATGCGATTTAATTTCAAGCGAAAAAAATTAACCCGTTATTATCCCTAAAACAAGACATACCTCTACTTTTTTTTCAATCTTAAAGGAATTAAGAATTTAAGCCTTTCTTTATGTATGCGAGATTTAAAAAGTCAAGTAAACGAAAGGCTTAAACGATTAATTACGCTGTCTTCAAATGAAAGAAAGGTAAATGTTCCAAAATAATTTGGTTGATCTTGTTGCAGTGTATGCCTTGACAAACAGGTCATTGAACACACCTACCATGATCTTTATTTTATCACTGTCACTCTCTTTGTATATCTTTCCCTGTTTGTTTTTAATCCTTTTTGAACTGATCTGTGTTAATAAATCCTTTTATGTTACAAATTATAGAAAACATTTGCATATTTATCCATCCCATTGTTGTGTTTTTGTCAATACTGCGTTATTATTTCGCTTCCAGAAAAAGGGTTGGTTACTGGGTGTAGTTCACTCTTTCTTTTTTTTTTTGCAAACTCTTTTGTCAGCCAGTCATCATAAAAGGATGATAGGATTTTTAATATTCTTCTGCTACTTGTAGCTGATATGTTTTAATTTTCATAGCCCTTTTGTTTGTTAAAGGATTTTTGGTATTCTATGTGGTGTCTGGTCTGCTGCCAAGCGACGAAGCATTATTTTAATCCTTTAGGTTTTAGTCACTTTTCTTTTAATCCTTTGCTTTACTTTTTGTGTGCGAAAATGAGTTAAGGAAATTTGCAATTGATAGTATAAAGGTTTGAAAATCTGTGTCAATTATGAGTTTTAGGGTATTAACAAACGTTCTAAGAATTAATTAGAACTATTAAGGAGTCACAGGGATTTACAGTTACAGACATTTTTTTTTTTTGCAAAACAGTAGACAAATTTAATATGAGAATTTTTAGCAGAAATAGAGAGCGGAATAGGATTAAATATTAATTGAGTTAATTTGATAGGGTAAAAATCATATTTTGCTACTACTTTATATCACACTTTCTATCTTTTTTATTTCACTTAACACTCTGAGGAGCATAGGGCCTCGATATCTAGAGTTTTCTGAAAAACTGTCTAAACATGAATTGCTACCTTCCAGAAATGTGGAGCTTACCACCGAATCAGGACGATTTGATAATCGCCTGGTAGGTTAGGTTGTAAGTGGCTGCTGAGGTTTTCGTCAGCACACATAGACTCTGAGGTCTGTTGTGAGACCATCGGGTACCAGTACCGTTTTAACCACTAGGGCACACTGGGCACGTGCCCAGGCCCCAAAAGACAAAAAAAATATCTTAATTTTTCATTATAATGTTTTCCTTTATACTGCTGTTTTTAAAAGAATAAACGTTTTTAAAAGCAAACACTATTTTTTAATTAGTTTTCAAAATTAAATTTTTAATTTTCGTATAGAATTTCAGATTCTAACACATTTTGCTAATAGAAAAAGTCTAAGTCTTAGAATTTCTCTATGGGAGAGTTCTCAAATTCATTTTCATACATAAATGGTCTCAGGTTTTCAGACATTTTTCGTATAGAAAAAGTCTCAGATTCAGACCTTAGAAAAATACCCTTTTCCTATAGAAAAAGTCTAAGATTCCGAGACCTTTTCCCTTTTTAAAAAATTTCAGATTCTGAGACCTTTTTTCTTTATAAAAATTCGCAGATTCTAAGATCTTTTTTCTACAGAAAAAGACTCAGATTCGGATACCATTTTCCTATAGAAAAAGTTTCAGACTCTGAGACCTTTCTTCCATAGAAAAGGTCTCCTGTAGCAAAAGTTTTAGATTCTGAGACATTTTGCCTATAGAAGAAGTCTCAGACTTTGAGACCTTTTTATACCCTCCAACCACAGTATGGAGGTATACTCACTTTATCATTCCGTGTGTAACGCATGGAAATATCAGTCTAGGACCCCATAAAGTACATATTTTATTGATCATTGGTCGATTTTAAGACATTCTAGCTCCGTCCGTCCGTCCGTCCGTCCGTCCGTCCGTCCGTCCGTCCGTCCGTCCGTCCGTCCGTCCGTCCGTCCCTCTGTCCGTCCGTCTGACCGTCTGTAGAGGACACAATACAGTCCAAAATAAAAGAGCTAGACTTCCGAAGTTTGGCACGAATATGTCTTATATTCCTAGGAAGGTTAAGTTCGGAAATGGGCAAAATCGGACTAAGGGGGAAAAAGTTGCCCCTTGGAGAACTAAACCAACCTAAGAAAAACCGCATTTTTTGCAGGGGTTTTTGTACATTTGCTAAGCAAATGCAACATTCTTATGTCAGAAGAAGTTCAAAATCGCAAGGGGAAGGTGCCCCCTAACGTCTCACATAAACCCCCCCCCCCCCCAAAAAAGAAAGACGTCCCTGGATTTTTTTTAATATTGTTTTTACATTTTGGAGGGTATAAAGGATTCGGCACACCCGAATGTAACACTCTCACTTGTTCCTATAGAAACAGTCTCAGATTCTGAGAGTTTTTTCCTTTAGAAACAGTCTCAGACTTTGAAAACTTTTTTTTCTATAAAAAAAGTATCAGTTTCTGTGCCTTTTTTCTATAGAAAAAGTCTCAGATTCTGATACATTTTGTTTATAGAAAAAGTTTAAGATTCTGAGACCTTTTTCATATAGAAAAGCGGTCAGGTTCTTTTTCCTAAAGAAAAAGTCTTAGATTCTGAAACATTTTTCCTACAGAAAAAGTTTCAAATTATGAGACCTTTTTGCTTTAGAAAAAAGACTCAGATTCTGAGACTTTTTCTCTTTAGAAGAAGTCTCAGATTCTGAGAACTTTTTCCTTTAGAAAATGTCTCAGATTCTGATAACTTTTTTCGATTGAAAAAGTCTCCGATTCAGAGACCTTTTGCCCATAGACAAAGTATCAGATTGTGAGACATTTTTCTTGAAGAAAAGAAAAAATACCTCGAGCTAGAATAACCCTACTCCAAATAGATATATATTTTATATTATTTGAAAGTCCTACATCTTAAAACAGAAACAGAACAATTTTTTTTCTTGTCATGGAACTTTTAACTTTCCAGGGGCCCAAATACTTGTGTACCCAAGGGCCCTGGCCCTGCACGGGACTGTAATAGGTTCTCCCGATAGTTTGTGCCGTTAAACCAATTTGAGCCCCATATGAAACTCCTAAGATATCGAATTTTGACATCCAAAAAATCAGAAAGATCGTGCAGCTCCCTAGATCCCAGTGAAGCAAGTCCCTGACCAGAAAGTACCGGGAAGCGGCAGACTAAGTGTTCGATAGTTTCCAACTCCTCCACATCCATGCAAAGATTCTTTCCTATAAGACAGTTTCCGGCAATTACATCAACCATCGTCGAATTCTCTCCTTTTGAAAGCGATACTAGCTCATATGTGCACTTCCAACACAACACATTCCAATTCTTTTGAAACATGTAAGGTAGTTCCCAGTCTTGCAAGCTCATCGGCTTTAAAATTTTTTAGAATGTCTCTGTGCCCTGGGACCCATATGAGTCGTATGTCTAACTGCTTGGTCATACCATTTAAAGAAGTGCGGCAGTTAAGGGCAGACCATATTTTCAGAAACATTGACTCCTGGGACTTGACTGAGGCTTGACTGTCGGATTAGATGATGACTGGCCGACTAGTTGCAACTCAACTAGTCGGCCACCTCCATTATTGCCAGCATATCTGCCTGGTAAACACTGCAATGATCTGGCAATCTTCGAGCCAGGCTCATTCCAAGCTCTTCCAAATAGACTCCAAAGCCCACTTGCTTGTGCAGCCTCGATCCATCTGTGTAAAAATTTATGATGGCTCCACTTCCCGGAATGTCCCCCATCCAAGACTCCCTGGATGGTATCATAGTTGTAAAGTGGCGCTCAAAAAGGCTCATAGAGGGAGCACAGTCTACATTTTGTGGTATTGTTATCTTCTTGAACTTTAATAAAATTATTGCTTATTCAGCAAATTTAAAGTACTTCGGTTTCCAAGATGTCATTAAAACTCACTGGTTATCTAAATGACGTTCAGACCTAAATCCTCTATACATACACAGACGCCTACACAGATAGCGCCCAACGTGGGGTCATTTGGAAGCATTTAACAGTTAATATAAAATAAAGCCTTCTTTAGATATAAAGTTTGATTGAAATAAAATTTTGTTAATTAGGGTGTCCTTATGATTCACTGTTCGGCTGAAAGACGTTTAGGCATAAACAAATGACCAAACTTTGTGAGCACACGACATTGTAGTATGACTCTTGCAATGTGTAAAATCGTAGTCAAACAAATGGTACGAGTGAGTATTGACGCATTTGGATGAAAGAACTAATACCTTCTGAACGTTTCTTCAATAATACCTTCTAAACTTTCGAACTCCATCTTCGACTCAAATGCTTTATGAGCAGAAAGACTGCTTGATAATTAGAATGACTCCACAAATATTTGGTTTTAGTTACAAAAAGCTCCGTCATTATCATAAAATTTCTGATCAAAACCAATGATAACAGGTAATAAAACCCGGTTCATCATTATAATACTTAAAACATTTTTTTCTTTGAGTGTACTTACATTTGGTTGTAAAACGCCATGTTTTACTTCAATAGATTTCCACATAAATACAATCTTATTTTTGCGTTTAACAAAGTATTACTAACGTCCCCTAAGTATTACTCAATTTTAGCTAATTTTTTAAGTTAAACAAAAATTTACGTAAACTCCTTAATAATTCTTAGAAATATTTTTCCACAAAAACATTAACTTTTTTTTGACTCCTATCATTACTCCTTTGTTAATAATTATGAGTTAAAAGAAACATAATCTGTAAAATTCCAAAGAATCTCGTAAAAAATTTTATAATTTTTAATTTTTTTTTCTTAAAAAATCACCTTTGTTTCCACTAAACACAACCTTGACGATTTTTTTCACGTATTCTTACACCATCTTGCGTAAATTTTTATAATTTTTTTTTAGCGAATTCTATGATTTTTCTTTCCAGCTACAAAAGAAAGGTTTATTATCCTTTCGCAGAAACTCTTTTTCTAACTCTGTCATATATTTATAAAAGAAAAACCCTTATATAATTTACCTCTTCCTCGTTAACTCGCGTAACCGGTTATTCATAAAAAAAAAAACAATAAAAAAAACGTAAAAAATTTTCTGCATAAAAAACAAAAAAAAAAAATCTATGATTAAGTCATAAATTTGCAAATAAAAAAATAAATGGCAGGTAAACTGCTGTAATATTAACTGGTCATTTTGAAGGATAAGAAACGGCATATGTCCTTCCCTTTTTCTTGTCTGATGTTAACAGTCCTTTTTTCGTTGTAAAGGAAGGGTATTGCATAAGGGTTACACAACCAGTTATATGACTCTTGCTAATGTTACATCGTAAACTAGCAAGAAAACAAAACAGGGAACCTTTTTTTTGCAAAAACCATACAACAGACAGACAAATCTTTTGTGCGGATAGATGATGGTATTTTGTTTTGTCCGTCCCAACCCGTTGCCAAAAGGACTAACTCGGAAGAAAGGAGTTGTAAAAAATAAATTGCATATTGTTATTTACTTATTGTTTCGCAAGTTTATGATGTTTTTTTTTCTGTCTACAAACCAAAACATGAGGAAAGTATTGTTATTTTTTAGTTTTAGTGTTTTTTTAAACAAACCTTCTCCAAACAATGGCATGATGAAGTCATAATGTATAATCTTCTTTTAACACTCTCACTTACTTATTTACCTAAAAAAAAATTCTTTTAAAAAATAAAGTAGTGTGTAACTAAAAAAAGGCAACAAAAAAAATTAAAAAAGGTAAAAATACATTTGAATGCCCGTAATTATACATCATAAAAAGTGTTGACAAAATGTTATGAAACAAATAATGAACTTAATGCAAGAGAGAAAAATATCTCTATGATTTTAAGAGATAAAATTGTTGTGAGAAATTGTCCCTGTATGTATATAAAACGAAAGTAAGAAGTAATGAAATTACACCAGATAATTTTCTATAGAGCAATTGAAAGTAAAGTGTAGAAGGATTTGAAAAAGTAAGTTTAAGTCCTCACAGTACAACAAATTTTGACAATCTATTTCGATATTTCATAAAATATTGCTGTGCCTTGAGACGTCCCTCCAGCCATCGGAATAAAGTTTTACATAGCAAAAGAAAAGAAGAAGTAGAATGAAAGAAAAATATTTATATTGATAAACACTTTCATCATCTATTGTTATAATTTTATTTTGAAATAATCAATACACTCAATCCCGCCCCACGTTGGGCGCCAAATTATCAGTAGGTTTTTTCCTCCCAAATCCAATTAATCAATAGTACCTTCGGGCTCGTAAATAAAAGAGTCTCTGTTTAACTTTGTAACTGTCAATTGCATTCGACCAAAGACGGAATACAACTTGCTTATATGGGCAGAGGCTTCAAAGTCTATTTCGGAGCTTTTAGACCGTGTGCAAAGAAGAGCTGTGATGCTTATCAATGACATGAAGCATCGTTGGAATGTTGTTTGTGTGACTCTGTTCTATCGATACTACCATGGAAAGTTGGTTGCTGAGATAAGTGAACCTAAGAAACCTAGTTTTTATCGCACCACTTGGTTGTATAGTAGATCACATTCGTTTGCTGTGCTGTAGTAGCGCATTAAAAAGCAGGCTCGTTTATCAGTCGAACTAGGCATATGTGGAATAATCTCCCCGCAGAGGTCTTCCCAGTTTCTTTCATTGTAGATAAATTCAAGTCAAGTATCCACAAAAATTACTCCCTATTTCCTCCACCTTCTCATAACCTTTTTTCCTGATATCAACACCAAGTACTGATAGGGGCATCCTTTGAGCGTTAGTGAAATCAAGTAAAATCAATTTTTTTGTCGACTTCACTCATTTAATTTTTGATATGAAAATGTTGCCATTTTTTATTAATATTTCGATCTCTATTATTACTTTGATCACAATAAACAAAAACATAGTTTAGGTTGTAAGATGCAGCACACATTGTGATACCAAGAGATTTTTATAGATTCCCCTGCTTGACCCTTCAGTTAAGCCAATTTGAGCTCCTTATAAAACTCCTTACACCCAAAAAAAAAAACGTGGGTATTCAATACTAAAAATTTAACTAAATTTTAGTCCAAAAGGACCTAGTGCAGAAATTGGTAACCAATACTAAAACTGTTAACTAATATTCTTTAAAACCAGTAAAAATTACTAATTTTAGTACTTTGAAGATACTAAAATTAGTAACTTATTAGTAGATTTTGTTACAATATCAGTTACTAAACCTTTTACTGTAGAATTATTTTGAGTGTAGATATTGAATTTCTACATCCGACAAATCAGAAAGACCGTGCAGCTCCCTAGATCCCAGTGAATCAAGTCGCTGACCAAAAAGTGTCGGGAAATGACAGATAAAGTGTTCGATAGTTTCCAGCTCCTACTTACCCATGTAACTCCGGCAAAAGTTATTTGACAGCACATTCAACCGCTCTGCGTTCTTTCCTATAAACCAGTGTCCAGTAATTACAGCGGTATTAGCTTACTTCTGGAGGCATACCACTACATTCCAACTCTGTTGGAACCTGTAAGGTAGTTCCCAGTCTTGCAAGCTCATCGGGCTCGCAATTCCAACAGTTAAGGGCACATCTTTTTTTCAGAAACATTGACTGCGGCTCGACTGTCAGAATAGATGTTAATTGCGGTTGTAGACAATACATTGCAACTCAACCAGTCAGCAACCTCCTTTATTGCCAGCATTTTCTGCCTTGTAAACACTGCAATGATCTGGCAATCTTCGAGCCAGGCTCAACCTAAGCTCTTCCGAATATATTACAAAACCCACTTGTTCATGTAGCTTCGATCGATCTGTGTAAAAATTTATGGAGGCTCCTCAACCAGGAATGCTTCTTATCCAAGACTTGCGTAGTCGAAAGCAACCTCGGGTCAATCACTCTATGCAGATATGAGTCTGTCATTCGTTCCATTGTCTTTAACAAAAAAGAAGACAGACATATTATTCTTAAATCCTTCGGAGCTGTGTAGGAATTTTCCCCAGACTCCGGGAGAAAAACGACTCTGGTATCAAACCATCTTAAAGAAGTAAACAATGTAGGACCAGTTTATGGATGCTGTGTGGAGATTATACAGCCAAGAGAATATATCTACCGATACTTGCTTCATCTCAGCCGGGATTATACCATTAGATCCTGGGGATTTAGAGGGCATGAAGCTTTTCATCGCTCAGATAAATGTTGGCATATATATTATTTCCGAAGCAATTTTCAATGGAATTGTACGGAAAATGTGTGTTTACTTAGAAAGAGATCCAGCGGTTTCCCACTGGAGGTAGACCGAACCCCATTAGGATCCTTCAGTTATCCCAGAATGCAGGGAGAAGAAGCCAGAACTTTCAGCAGCCTGAATGCCTCAGAAACGTCTTCTTTGCTTTCAAAGCTTTGACCTTATATATTTTGCCTGTAACTCATTTGGCCACCAAGGTGTTTTTTTTTTGCCCCTAGGCTTTGCAGAAGGGCAAGTCGATTTACAAAAATTTGTTATAAGGTCAACCACACAGTCAATCTCCGACAAAGTATGCGGTTCAGATAAGGGTACTTCATCCAAAAGCCCAGAAAAGATCTTCCTATATATAACCCAGTTTCTTCTCTTCAAATGTCTTGAGACTGTCTCAGCCGGTGCATGCTCCCTGAGTAAAAACTCAATGTAGAGATGATCTAAGAAATAATGTTCTTCTCAAACTCCCCAGTCATCAGTTCTATCAGACAATGTGTCTGATACAAGAGTTACATCAAGAACCTCTTACCGCCTTCTTGAAACTTAAGTTTGTTAACTACCCCTTTTACAAATATACAGGTTAGTGCTTAACAAAAACTGCAAACGTGACTCGCCTCTATCGTTTTTGTCTGTACTCCCCCACATCGAATGATGTGCATTAGCATCACAGCATACCACTAACTGGTGTCCCGTAAATTCAGACTCCATAATCAGACAGCAGAAAATACGTAGCGGAGTGCTAAATAGACTTCCCATTTAGCTCCAAGCTAGACGCTGTAACATCCATATCACTAAAAGTTGATGAAAATAATATATTTAAACTATTTGCGCCAAGATGCAGGCTCTTGGTGAGCCCTTACCCTTGGAAACCATCAACTTAATGCAAGCGAAACTTTCTTTGTTAGACGGAATAATAGTGTTTTTCTTAACAGAAAAGGTGGGATACACTGAATCATCATTTGCCATCATTCTTTTTTATTGATATTTTCATGTAATCCGACCCCATGTTGGGCGCCAATTATATGCTATCGTTTCTCTTGTAGTGGGAAATTTTATTAATTGTATTAATGAAGCTTTTCAGCAATATAATGAAAAATTTCACACATTTTCTACGATTTAATTTGATTTTTATTCAAAAAAACAAAATCATCATATTTACACACAAAAATTTTTTTTTACATGAACGATTTTCATAGTATTTATGAACAAATTCATACAATTTATTAACTTTTTCATAATACTTAGGGGGGCCCCCGTAGGCTAGTTGGTAGCGTGCTAGCCTTTCAACGTGGAGTTCGTGGGTTCGATTCCCACCAGAACCCTTGGTTTTTTCGCTACAACGAGACGACGGTCATTGTGTTACCAGTTCTCGGTTAGGTGGAATTTATTAAAAAAAATGAGTTGTTGTTTATTATTAATACTTATAAACTTTTTCATAGTATTTATGAAAAATGTTAAAAATTCTTTAATTTCACATATTATGATTTATTAATAAATACTATGAAAAAGTTTATAAATATTATGAAAAAGTTAATATATTGTATGAATTTGTTCATAAATACTATGAAAATCGTTTATGGAAAAAAATTTTTTTGTGTGTATATTATGAATTTTTTAAACATTTACATCTGAAAATGTTAAAAATATTTTTTTAACCCAGTAAAAACTTGGTAATAAGTCCCCATTACCGCCTGCATTCTATGTAATGAGGACTCGTTACCTGCTCGATTACTTCTTGTTAACAAATAATGAGTTACCGATAACCTCATACAGAACTGGTTACTTCTTATTAACAAATAATGAGTTACCGATAACCTCATACAGGACCGGTAACTTCGTGTTAACAAATAACGAGTTACTGATAGCCTCATACAGAACCGGTTACTGGTAAATACGATTTAAAATATTTGATAAGTTGTCCAAATAAAATTTTTTTATTAAAATTAAAAAAATGCTAAAGAAAATTTAGAAAGAACTTGCACATTTAGCTTAAAAAAGATTAGCATTTCTCTACTTTTTCTAATAAAACTCAGTTAACAGAAATTTAAATTCAGGAATTCTGATTAAAATTGGGAACAGGCAAATTAAAGTTTAGAAAACCAAATTGATATTTAAAAACCTGGATCTAGCTGACACTTGATAGTGATTTATGAGCCTTAATTAGTCTTTACATAACTTCTATTGAAGTTTTCTGAATTTTAATTGGCTTTTTCTAAATTGTAATTGTTTTTCCAGAAATTTTGGGGCGTTTTCCAAATTTTAATTTAACTCATTTGTTTGCCTTGTTGTTTAAAGTATGTTAAAACTGGTTAAAAGGTAAAAAACCATCATAGACAGTATTTCCATTAAAAACTTACTCACTCTTATATAGACTAAAACTTAAGATGGTGTTTAATGCGGTTTCCATGGGCTGCAGGAGTCGCTTCTGTAAATTTGTTATTGGTCCTGCCCTAAGCAGCCAAATGTCCCTTTCTACGATGTTCCAAGATATATTTTTGGTCCTTTTATTATTTAAATTTTACAATCAAACATTTGGAGGAACATTGGTTCCGTTGGCTTTTCTTACATTTAGATTGTAGAAATTTTCCCGCTTGGTTGCTCTTGAAATAACCGCATTTAACATGAACTTTATCATCCTGACGAATAGGCATGAAACGAACATTTTACTTTTGACGCAATTCCTTGCTGAGGGAAGACGGCCATTTTTTAGAACTAATGTATGCTGCTATTTGGTAGCATTTTTGTAAGGAGTGGGCAACTAGTTATTTTTGGGCTACTGGTAGCTACTTATTTTAAGGACTAATGTATGCTGTTATTTGGTAGCATTTTTGTAAGGAGTGGGTAACCAGTTATTTTTGGGCTACTTGTAGCTCATTATTTGTGGTACTAATGTATGTAGTTTTTCAGTAGCATTCTCGTAAGCGAGTGGGTATGCGGTCATTACTCCAATGACATCGCCATGTTAAAATAATGAGTGTTTCATCAACCTAGTAACTAGATACCACCATCTATTTTAAGGCGAAAACCCCATTACTTGGTAATAGAAGTTTTTACTGGGAATGTCATAATGTAGAAAAATTGAATTTTATAAGTTTTTTTTTTGTGACGTTTTTAATATTCCTAGCACTAGAGTTGATTGATGTGATTCATTTTCATTTAGTAGATTCATTATATTGAAGAATAAAATTCCTATATACTCTCAAAGACTTTGCCTTGCAGAAATTTTTGCTGCAACTCATTAGACTTTGTAAAAATCTCTTCATAAATCTTTCTTCTACATCAACCATTTTATTGACCATTTAACAGTAGAAAATTCGTAACCTCAAAAGTGTCACACATATTCATGTCACAATGGTTAATAATTGTAACGATTAAAAAAATTTCAAAAAATTTAAAGTCATGGGGTCAAATGCATGTTTGCTGCACATGTCGTTTCTTTTTCAAAAATTGTCAAAAACCCTTAAACATCGATTTAAATTTACACCTACATTGAAAACCACAAATTGGTCATGTTTTTTAGAGCATTTGCAAGCAAAAGACGACAGACACCACCACCAATTAATTAATAGTCAAACATAAACGATTAAGAACTTAATCAATAAAACAATTATATGAATGCACACCATAATAAAGTGTTTAATGTATTGTAAAATAAATTTAATACCAGTCAAACCAAATGCAATATAGACCATTCACCGACACCCGCTACACACTCATTTCCTCAACTTTGTCTATTTTCCCTGTGATGACGACAATAAATGAGTTGTAAAAGGCCATGTAATTGAAATGGTTTTTGGGGTTACATATATTGACACAGGAGGGTTAAACTAGAAACAATGAACATTTTGTGAGGGAGTTTTTAAATTGACAAAATAATGTGTTCGTTATTGTGATACTTGGATGAATGAATGAATGATATTGTTTATTGGTTAAATGACATTAATTACCAAAAAGAAAGGAACATAGATAGTAGAAAACCAGTCAGGATAATTTTACAAAATTAAACTAATTTTAGTATGTGTGCGGTTTTTATTTGGGATTTTAATTGCGGCATAATTTATTGGAAATCACACACTTTAATTGTTTCGCAAAGTGTATAAATAGTTGTGTAAAAGAATAGATACAATTTCGAAATAAATATTTATTGTTTAAATTTTAAAACTTTAAAACGATAGTTCCTAATTGTCTATGTCCTTCATTTCAATTTTTGTCTTCCTTTATTTAAAAAACGATGTGAAGTTTGAATCGATTTCATATTTTTATACCCTCAAACTACAGCATGAGGTCCCCGACCGAAATATCGGTCGGGGACCCCATAAAGTATATATATTATTGATCAATAATCGATTCTAAGACATTCTAGCGATGTCCGTCCGTCTGTAGTTAACACGATACAGTCCAAAATAAAAGAGCTAGGCTCCTCAAGCTTGGCACGAATATGTCTCATGGTCCTAGGTTAGTTCGGAAATAGGCAAATTCGGACCAGGGTTAAAAAAGTTCCCCCTTGAAGAACTAAACCAACCCCTGAAAAAAATAATTTGTTTACATGATTTTTTGTCTTTTTGTTTAACAAATTCAACACTTTTATGCTACAAAATGTTCAAAGTACTGCATTTGGACCCTGAGAATTAGAAGATGTCGTTTTTTTGGTCCGCCTCCTTTTATGGACGTAGAATAAAAAAAGGTAATTGTGATAACTTGCATTTCTTTAGTGCAAAAAACATAAGAATGAATTTTTAAACACATACTGGAGAAAAAATTTGTTCCCCCTCCCACCACGACCCCACAAAAAAACAAGTAGAAATATTAAATTCGACTTGGTCGAATCTATGAATACCCTCCACAATGCCCATTTACTTATTTGCAGAAAAACAACAACAAGTTTTAAAAAAACTGGTATTTTACCAGTTTTCAACAGTTTAAGGTGAAACCAATGCGAAATTCAGAGCCTTGCTTATAACTTTTGAACCACTGAACCGATTTTTCAGAAATTCAAAACCAAACAGACTTGGGGAACGAGAAATATATATGCTAAACTTTGGCGCCCTCAGAATTGTCTTTCGAAAGTTAGAGTGGTTATAATCTCGTTAATTCGAAAAATACCCTTGGCGAAATTTACTCTTTTGCTCATAACTTTTGAACCACTGGACCGATTTCGCTGGATTGCAATACCAACCTGACCCGGTAAGTGGTCAACATATATGTCAAACTTCAGGAGCCTCCGTAAAGTCTTTCAAAAGTTAGCGTGTTTTCAACGGACAGACAGACAGACGGACGGACGGACATCGCTAGATCGACTTAAAATCGATCAAGGATCATGAATATATATACTTTATGGGGTCCTAGACCAATATTTCGATGTGTTACAAACGGAATGACAAACTTATATATACCCTCTATCACTTGAGTGGAGGGTATAAAAATAAAACGGCCCTGCATATTTTTCTTTATTTTTTGCATGTTGGAGGGTATAAAAGATTCGGCACAGCCGAATTTAACACTCTTACTAGTTTTTCTTATCATATCTTGCTAGTGGTCCCATCCATGATTTATTTCAATTTTATACTTTAAAATATTTTTTTAATAAAACTTATCGCAGACAGAAACCATATTAAAATATGAAATATTCTGTTATCATCTTATCTTATTCAGCAATCATCTTCAGGTAGCAGTTTTAGCAAGGACATAGTCAAAGGGCATTATGTAAAGGTCAATTGTTACGGCACTACCAGTGTTACCAGAAACTTTTTACGCCATATCCCCAATCTGAAAATGAAAATCCCCAAATAAAAATTCAAATCCCAAAATTTATCTCCAAAGCTTATTTGCGACAAAAAAATTAAATATCCAAAAGCATATTTTTATCTGGCTTAAAAATTTCTAAATACTCAATTGGAAGCATTTTAGTAAGATAAAACAAGTTAATTCAAATTTAAATTTGTTTTCAAAAACTTTTAAAAAAATGTTGATCTCCAAAACATGAATCTGAAGTTCATTAAACGTCTTATTTAATTATATCCCAAAAATGGGAAACTACCCAATATTATGCATATGTTCATAATTCTTTTGGCAAAAAGAATTGATATTAAAGGCGTCCCAATACCATCCCAATACCTAGTTGTATGGGGTCGTTTGAAGTGGAGTCTGAGAAATTGGGTAAAACTTTAACTGACTGCTATGAGACTGTTTGTCCGTTATGGAAAAGCAGACCAGGTTACTTAGTCCCTTGGTGGAACGTGGTAAGCTGAGAAAAAGTTCAAGAAAGCTTCTGAATAGAGCCTTAAAATCTCGAAAGAATGCTGACTGGAACAATTACCACCTCATGCAAAAAGAAATATAAGAAAAAAGTGCGGGAAGCCAAACTTGAGTCTTATAGGACTTTTTGTGAGGAGGTAAAGAGTATGAGGGATACGGCAAGGCTCTGTAAAATCTTTCAAAAAGATAGTTCAGCGAAGCTTGATTCCCTCAGAAAGCCAGATGGTACCTACACAAACAACCAACAGCAGGTCAATGATATTCTGTTATCTACTCACTTTTCAGGATGCAAAGTGACAACGATAAATACAGACATTATTGAGAGTCCTGTTGGTAGTACTACTTGTAGGAACTGGTATATAGCATCTGGGGTAGTTTCCGAGAAATCGATCAGGTACGCCTTATCTTCCTTTGATAACTATAAATCCCCTGGACCAGATGGTATATATCCTATGATGTTGAAGAGTGGTGGAGATACCCTAGTGAAGGTTCTTAAAAATATCTTCAGAGCAGAGCTTCGAAGAATGAAATCCTTTTCGAATGAATTCTCAAAAAAATCCATTCAATTTTCATAGTCAGTGAATGCATTCGATTTCATAAATCAACATTGAATGCAGTCCTTGGAATTCATTCGATTGAATGAACAAAAATTAATGCATTCGATTTCTTGTTCATTCGATTTAGAAAAATCGAATGCATTCGATTTTTTATCATTCTACTGCGAATGCAATCGATTTTTTAAATATATAGACCAAAACGGAGCCAAATTTTGGTCCATAATATCGCGTACTCTCTTTACATGCGATGACCCTAATAGGCTCTAATTTTGAATCCAAAAAAAATGGTGCCTATACGACAAAAAAATGTGAAGAGTGTTAGCGATACTATGGACAAAAAATTGGCTCCGTTTTTCTCTATCTTGGTAAGTTTTTTTTAAGTTTTTTATGCAATGAATGAATAAGCCATTCGATTTTTCAAAATTGAATGAAAAGAAAATCGATTGCATTCGCAAGTGAATGCATTCGATTTTTAAAAGTCGAATGAAAAAAAATCGAAATCGATTTTTGAAAGTCGAATGAAAAATAAAACGAATGCATTTGATATTTATAAATCGAATGAGTCTAAAGTGAATTCATTCAATTCGCTAAAATGTGATTGGGGAATGCAATCACTAAATTTTCACTCAGAATGACAAATCGAATTAAGGAATGAAATCCTTCGAAGCTCTGCTTCAGAGCCACCCTGGCTTATGGGTATGTTCCATTAGGGCGTTTCATCAAAAACTTTTTTTTGGATTTTTGCAACTCTTGAAGCGGAATATGAATTCTTATGGCCTAAAAGATTTTTGATATTTTTTTCAGATTTTTGGAATGTCGGGATCAACTCGCTCAAATCGATTTTATCAAAAAAATGAGGTTATGAAACATAATTTTTTTTATTTTTTGTTCTCTGGTGCCTTTTTTTAACAAAACCGGATATAATACTTCTTAATGTTGCTAGCCTCCTAAAAAAAATATTCGCGGTCAAAATTATAAGTTCAAGGGTCACTAAGATGACCTTAAAAGTAAAAATTCAGAATTTCCCGTGTTTTAACCTCAATAATTCGAGAAATAAGCTATGTATGAACGTCATGTTGAATCCGTTAGATAGGTCTTTAAAACACCTTTCATTTAAAACCAATCTGACTATTGTCACTTTTGTAGAAATGTTAAAAAAAAATAAAAAACTGTGAAAAACTCATTTTCTCCCCCATTTTATCGAAAATTGAACTGGTGCATTAGGTAGTTTTTTTTTGTAAAGTTAAAATAATAACTTTTAAAGGCTTTTTATAGATTGTAGTTAGTGTTTCCAAGCCGGTTAACCAAAAAACCGGTTTTTTGTCAAAAAACCGGTTTGACAAAAACCCGGGTTTCCGGTTTGGAAACACTAATTGCAATCAAAAAAACTTCTTTTAAGTTTATTATTTCAATTTTACAAAAAAACTACTAATGGATTCCCTTCGATTTTCTGTAAAATGGGGGAAAAAATGAGTTTATCTTAGTTTTTTAATATTTCTACTAAAGTGACAAATGTCATTTTGGTTTTAAATTAAAGGTATTAAAAAGACCTATCTAACGGATTCATCATTACGTTCATATATTGCATTTTTCTCAAATTATTAAGGTTGGATCACGGGAAATTCTGAATTTTTACTTTAAAGGTCATCTTAGTGACCTTTGAAGTTATTATTTTGACCGCAAATATTTTTTTTTAGGAGGCTAGCAACATTAAGAAGTATTATATCCGGTTTTGTTAAAAAAAGGCACCAGAGAACAAAAAATAAAAAAAATTATGTTTCATAACCTCATTTTTTTGATAAAATCGATTTGAGCGAGTTGATCCCGACATTCCAAAAATCTGAAAAAAATCTCAAAAATCTTTTAGGCCATAAGAATTCATATTCCGCTTCAAGAGTTGCAAAAATCCAAAAAAATGTTTTTGATGAAACGCCCTAATGTTCCATCTTGGTGCGATGTTAAGATTATTTTTATTCCAAAACCTGGGAAGACTATATGGGCATTGACAAACAAGACTCTGGATGTTTTTGTTGATATTGATGGCGCTTTTGATAATGCCTTAAATGGCTCTGGGTCTGGCTGGTATTTGGACGATGCGACCAAATGCTATATTGCTATGGGAAAAATGGCTACAGTATTTCAGACTGAAGTATTTGCCATTTTGGACGTGGCGACCTGGATAATTAGGAACAGATGGAGTAATAGGAGAATCAGTATCTGCAGTGACAGCCAGGCTGTGCTCATTACACTTGAATCTCCAGTCACTTCATCTAAAATTGTCCAGGAATGTAGACACAGATTCCATGAGGTCTCATGTGGGAATAGTGTCAGTCTTCTGTAAGTTCCGGGTGATAGGGGAATACGGGGAAACGAGATTGCCGACTCTTTGGCAAATCTTGGCTCCGATACAATTCTTTACAATCCGGAACCTCAAATTGGTATTGGCTTGACATGGCTTTTGCGTTGGATCAATTCTCATATGAAAACAACTTTCATGGAAAGATGGTGAAATGAGTTGGCACGCAAAAATACCAAACGTTTTGTGATTAGGGCGATTTTATTCCAAAGATGCTGATTTTTTAACACCAAAACTAACTTTTTAACAAGTTCGTCTCAAAAATCTAAAAATGATGATTATGGTATATAAAAAGGATTAAAACAAAATTGAAAAAGCGATTTTCGTCCAAACATGCTGATCAGCGTTTGTGAAGACTAAAAATATGTTTCCATTATCTAACCAAGATAATTCAATTCACAAAATGAATTACACTGTTCGACACCAAAAACCTCCCAATGGAGTGTCTAACTGGTCCTTATAGATTTTGGTCTCCTGATTCCAAATCTGCCATCCAAATTTTTCTACCACGTACCGTTTTCGAGATATTAGCGGTTAAAAATTAAAAAAAATCAATATTTTAGCACTTTTGGGGGTCCACTGTTACATATTCTTAAGTGGCTTCCACAAAACAGGACTTAATTTTAAATAAAATGGACCTGCTGATTTCAAAACTGCAATCCAATTGGTTCTAGGATGTTCCGTTTTCGAGATATTCGCGTTTTGAAATTTTACTTACAAGGGAAGTATCTCAACCCTTATGAACCGATTTGCCTGAAACTTGAAATATATATAAAAGAGACAATTTTAAGGTTGGGGTGTCTCGGCTTATCGGCCATATCAGTGTTTTAAAATTTCGTTGTTCCCTTATGAAACAATGTGGACCTCCGGGAAAATTTCGATAACTCTCGAACTAACTGGAATATCCTCTAGGGCAAAAATACGTGTCGACTTAAATTTAATAAAGATTATTTCGTATTCATATGGACATCGTAGGTCTATGTCTTCATGTAAATACCCCCCAAAATTTACACATTTTCATGAAAAAAGTATTTAACGAAGCAAAAATTTTACAAGGTTATACCACCATTGGATAGGCATTAAAAAAACCTTTCTTTTCATATGTAATAATAATATCGTTTCTTAGAAAGAAATGGCTGAAAAATCCAAAAAACGATTTTTTCGCCATTTTTTGACCCATGTTTTGAACCCCTAAATCCCCGATATGGCCGATAAGCCGAGACACCCCAACCTTAGAATTGTCTCCTTTATATATATTTTACGTTTCATGCAAATCGGTTCATAAGGGTTGAGATACTTCCCTTGTTAGTGTGATTTATAAAGAATATAAGTGTGTGACAGTGGAGTTTCGAGTTAGAAAAATTTTGATGACAGATTTGGAATCAAGAGGATATATTTATACTAAATCTAGTCATATTTTGTGTGAGCAACTCAAGAATACGTTACAAGGGAAACCCAAAAAGTGCTAAATTAGCGTATTTTTCAATATTAGAAGGCGAATATCTTAAAAACCTTACGTGATAGAAAAATTTCGAAGGCAGATTTGGAATCAGGAGGTCAAAACTTATTTAATTCAAAGAATTAATTCAAGCAAGAGTTAATTTATTAATTGAAATTTATGAATTGAAAAATTGAATGGTGATATAAATTTTCGATGGTCTGACCTTATCAAATCTCCTCTCATGTAAAAATTTTTCCCGAACCAAAATACATAAGTTTTCTTCACCAATAAAAGATCTACCGAATGATGGATCCAATCGGTCCATGTTTTACTTGGGGCCCATTGTCCGTTAAGCTCTGGAGTAGGATGGCATAGGGTCGGCCTTGACCGACTATAATCTTCTTACATGTTTTTTTTTTTAGTTTTTCGGTACAAAATTTCATTAAAAATAATTTTAGAAAAAAACATTTTTGTGGAAAATTTTTTAAACTTTTAAAGTTCGAAAATTTTTTGGAAAATATTCTATAATTTCTTTGTCAAAAAAATAATTAAAAATGTTTTTAGCAAAAACAAAAAATACATTTTCTAAGTTCTGAAAACTATTTTGAAAAGTCTGGGACGCAAAATTGTTAGGCAATTTTTATTTGTTTCAAAGTAAGAAAATCATTTAAATTTTTTTAGAAAACAAAAAAGTTTGAAAAAAAATTTCTAAGTTCCAAAAAAAATTAAAATTTTTTTTTAATCCAAGAAAAATGTTTACAATTTTTTTTGATAGGTTACATTTGACGAAAAATTAAGCAATATTTCTTTATATAATCATTTAAAAATTATTATAATCAAAATGATTATTTTCAAAATGGCGCTACATACCATGGAATAATAGGAGAATCTTAAATACTTAATTTAAAAAAGCAAAATTTTTTAATTGAGAATGTTTCGGTAAATTTTATAATGTTCAACTTCATTTTTAAAATTTTTGTTTTATAAAATAAAAAAATCTGAACCTTTTTCAAATCATTTCAAAATACATAATCGCAATAACACTTGACATTAAAAATATAACTGTCATTTATTAAAACAATTGTGATGACATGATATGTAAACATTTTTAAGTTCTTTTTGCTAAATCATCATATTTTATTTGTTTCGATACAATATATTCTTGGCAAAAGCAGCCATATAATCATTTAGTAGCTTAATATCAAAATTATTATATTTTAAGCATTTTTAATGAATTTATCATTACAAAATTCAACAAAACAAACAAAACACTAAACATCTGTCTGTACCACCAACAGCCAGCAGCCCAGCTTGGCAGCTCCACCAACAATTTACTACAGTTGAAATATAATAAACGAAAACGATTGTGGATAAAACAGCAAAAAAAATAAGAAAAATGACAGTTAAAAAAACAACAACAATGGGGGCAATTATTATACATTTCATGATGTGTCTGCTTTAAAAAGAAACAAAATAAAACTTAAAGACAGTAATGGCTGACTTAAAAGAAAACACTCCCCAAAAATTAATTTTAACACACACACATGCATAGATACGATAAAAAAAAGCTCCATCATTAGAGTTACTAACCAGTGTTGCCAGAAACTTTTTACCTCATGTCCCCAATCTAAAAATCAAAATCCCCAAAAGTTCCCAAATAACTATTAAAATCCCCAAACTTGTCCCCAATATTGTAAAAACTTGATAAGCCACATTTTTTTGTAGTTTGCGCTTTCTTCTAAAATTCCCCAGATAGATATTTGGTACAAGGCATGCTTCAGTTCTTAGTACAAGTATCTAGTGCAATGGTTCCCAACCTTTGATTCTCGCCCCACTGCAGTGCACTGGGGGGCAATTCTAATGATTGAGGGGAGCAACGAGTAAATTCTTAAATTTTTTTTTTGTTAATAAAAAAAAAATATTATTTCAGTTAAATTATTTAGTTGATTGTTGAAAACTTTTTCTAAAAACTTTGTTGATTTTATCAAAAAGTTTGCTCAATCACAAGAAAATTTTGGATTTTAAAACAAATTTTAAAAATTTACAATTTTTTCTTGAATGTAGCGGGGACATTGTAGTTTTTTTAACTTTAAAGTGGGGCATGTAAAAGTAAAGTTTTCTAGGGTAGCAGGCCTTTGCGCTATCAAATTTGTTATGTCTCAAAAAGGCCTGATTACCAAAATAGCTTTGGTTTGCAGAGAGGGTGGGATTAATGCATGGAGTATGTAATCCCTAAGCCCGGCCGAAGGCCGGCTACACAGAAAACTTTTATTACATAAAAACAATGGGAACTTATTTTATTTTCTTTGGCACTTATTTCATTGGGAGTTCTTTCATTTTTTTCGGGAGTTATTATTTTGATTTTAAATAACTCCCAAATATTGGGACATATTTCATTTTTTCTTTGCGAGTTATTTCATTTCTTAAAGTGTGGAGTTAATTCGTTTTTCTTGGAACTTATTTCATTGGGAATTATTTCATTGGGACTTATTTCATTTGGGAGTTATTGCGCAGTACCGCTTTGTGAGCCATGAGAAAAATCTGCTTTTTGTGCCATTTGGGAAATCTGCTAATTTTAGTTGACACGGCTTTGTTAAAAAATCTTTCAAGACGGCAGATAATCATTTAAGCAGAAAAATCAGCTGTTTTCAAATAAACAGCCGGAACATCGGAATTGTATTGTATTTAAGTAGAAAAGACTTATTAAAAAAACTGTTTCAAAGGAAGCGACAAAGAACTACTAAGAGTGTTAAATTTGGCATTGCCAACACAAATATTGACAGGGACATTTCCGGAAGGAAGGGGAAGAAGTGGAAAGCCGCAGTTCGCCATCATACTAAAGATTTGTCACAATTCAGGTTTGTCTCTTCTTCATCTTCCCACTTAAAATGTTTACTTACTTGTATTTTCGGAACTTTTTAGGTAAATTGGGAATGTGATCATTGGTTGTGCCGATTTCGACATATTTTTGTCTAAATTTACTTAATTGTAATGTGATCATTGATTGGACCGATTTCTCATTGTTTTTATCCAAATAACAATACGATTTGCAATGAACTAAATTTTGCTTTATTTTAAGAACATTTAAAATATTTTATCTGCACTCAAAAAAATACGTTAGTAGAATGCTAGTTAGCTAACTTTTAGCAAATTTTTAGTTGAGATTAGCATGTTAGCAAAAAATTCTTGTAAACTTCATTTAGCAAATTAGCAATTTTAAACAAACTTTGAACTAATTTCTTTTGCTAAATTTGAAATTGAGTTGACAACATTTTTACAAGATTTTTTGCTAACATTAGCAAAAATAAATGGTAAATTTATTTTTATTTTCAGAAAACTTAAACTGGCGCTATCTCGGAAACTAAGCCAGATAGAGCAAAATGGTTTCTTAGAATCTGCATACATTTGCGGGTCCTCTTCACATGTGTGGACCCTAAATGGACCTAACTTTGGATCCAAAAAAGTTAGCATTCCCGAAAATTTTAAAATGCTGATATCTCGGTAAATATTGCCGACACAACAAAAAGTCCAAAAGAATTTTTGTAGCTCTCAACACGTAGAACAAGAAAGCTCTCCGAGTAATATTTTCTAAGTTATCGAGTTCTTTAATTCTCAAGACCCCAGTGATCCCCTAAAATCACGTATCTCAAAAACTAAGCAAGGTAGAGCGAAACGGACACAAATTTTGGATCAAAAACTATGACGATTTTTAAGGAACCCAACTAGGTCTAGGCCCATCGGAGTCTGGACCTATTGGGTCCAAACCCAATGGGGTCCTCAAATGTGTATGAAGTAAGTTAAAATAAAAATTATTTCAGTTAACTAATTTTTAGCAAAACGTTTTTGCTAACTTTACCAAAAAAATTGTGGGTTCAAAATCGCCAAATTTTCTTGTAAGTTTACAAGCTTTTTTTGCTAACTTTACAGTTTTTTTTTTGAGTGTGCAAAAAATTAAAATGAGTAATATTTAGACAACTGAAACAAGACCGTTATAATACCGGTAAAAATCCGAAAAAAGTAAAGGTTTTTTATCGTTAACTTTAATTAAAGTTTTTTATTTCGGTATTGGTAACGGTAGTCAATATTAAAGGGTTTTTAATCGGTAACGATATTGAAAGGGTAGCGGTAGTCAACACTGCTTACAATGTGTAAAATACAAAAAAAAAATAAATGTGGCCTATGAGGTTTTTACAATAAGAAGCATATCCGGCTTCAAAAAATTTAAAAAACTTATTCAAAATTCAACTGGAAGCACTTCAGTTAGATTCTTTCGTAAAATAAACCTAAGTTTCGTTTATTTTACAAAAATAAAGTTTACATTTTTAAAAATTTACGAAATTAAAAAAAAATTTCTTAACATATTATTTCGATGAATACACGAAAGTTTCCTTTTTTTAGTAATTTTTTTTTTATTTACGATTTTTTTCTTTTTATAGAATATATAAAAAAAAAAAATATAAAAACAGTGATTGAATTTTAGACACTAAAAAAATGTTTAAACTGAAATTATAACGGTGTCAAATAAACATAAGAAAGAAGTTTTATGAGCAAATCTATGGATCACCGGTTTTGAAAATTTTTGGTAATTTGACAGAGCTTCATACATGATTAAAAGCCATATTTTTTTTGGCAATATTTTTTTTGCCATTTTTGTAAAGTCGTGGGAAAAAACTTATAAAACAATATTATAATAAATCAAATAGTTGGCTCTAGACTGTTTTTTGTGTTTTTTTACTCGAAAACTAGAGTTGCCAAAACCGATTTCCGAAGTATTCGAAAAATCGATTTTTTTCTATTTTTCCGGTTTTTTAAAATCGGTTTTTTAAAAAGACCGGTTTTCGAATTATTCGAGAAACCGATTTTTTGGTCTCGAATAATCGACTTTTTCTGAAATTTAATTTTTTCGTTATTTTGCATTAAATGTAATTTTTTAGTAAAATTTTTATGTATTATTAGTTCTGAAGTAGAAATGGGAACGTGAGTGATTTTTGACTCACACTTATTTACGCTCACGACAAGAATTTTCCTATCACGCACTCTCACTCACGAGCATATTTTTTTTCTACTCATACTTACACTTGAGACAACTTACACTCACGTGCACTCACACAAGCTTCACTCACACTCACATTCACTCACGGTCATTCACACTCACGAAACTCTTGTTTATACAAAAAAACTTTTAAAAATTATAGTTTCAAAAATCTAACAAAATTTTAGCAAAATTAAAAGTTTAGCCAAATTTTACAATTTTTTTTTTTGTTTTTTCGGGATTTTTAAATTAGTTTTCTATTTTTGGGACGAAAGGAAATATGAAGAGAAAATAAATCACACACAAAAATCGTCTCAAACACACTCCCTTATGCAAAAATCTTGTTAACGCACACCCACTCACGAAATTTTTTCCACTCACATGCATGCTCATGCGTGAATCACACACTTTTCTGCTCATGTTCCCGTCTGTGTTCTGAAGTATATAAAAATTGCTTATATTGTTTTGCTTTTTTATCAAATTAATAATTTTGAAAAAACCGAAAAACCGATTATTCGAAATCGGTTTTTAGTTACAAAACCGAAAAACCGATTTTTTCAAAAGGCGGTTTTTCGAAGTATTCGAAAATCGGTTTTTGAAATAGACGAATATTTGACAACTCTACTCGAAAACCGTAAATTATACGAAAAAACTATCTGTGAAAATTTTGTTGATACAAAAAAAAATAAAAAATTCAACAAATTTTGAAAACAACATTTGAATGTCCTATTTTCCTGGCAAGGACACCGTGGATTTCCAAAAATAAAATTTTGTATTGAAGGTTAGAATGTCCTTTAACGCTATTAAAATTTCAGGGAGGTATTTTTTTGTATTGTTGAGAAATCAATTTTCAAAGTTTGTTAGAGATCCAATTCTAAAATATTTGATTTTTTTTCAAAATTTTTGTAAACAAAAAAAAAAATTAGCTTTTTTACAAACTTTGAAGATTTATTGCTCGATTATACGAAAAGCACTGTCAGAAAAAAAGGACATTTCAATATTGTTTTCAAAAATTATTGTTAAATTTTTTTTTGAAAAATTTTTTTGTTCATAAATTTTAAATCTCCATAATTTTATCAACACATAGTTTATTCGTACAACTTGCAGTTTCCGAGTAAAAAAACTATTTGATTTGGGCTCTCAATAAACTTTAAAAATTGATTGCTCAACTATACGAAAAAACACCTCTCTGAAATTTTAACAGCGTTAAAAGGACATTCTAGACTTTAATACAAAATTTTGTTTTTGGACATCCATGGTGACCTTGACAGGAAAAAAGACATTCCACTATGGCTTTAAAAATTTATTGTTGAAATTTTTTGTTTTGCAAAATTTTAAATCTTCATAATTTATTGACAATATTGTTTTTATTAGTTTTTTCGTACGACTTATGGTTTTCGAGTACAAAAATGGTAAAAAAACTTTCAAATCCCCAAAAATGTTCTAAAATGAGTGTTAAATCCCCATAATTATGTGAAATCCCTCCCCACTAAAATCTGTCCCAAGCCGAAGTTGAAATCCCCATCTTGGGGACAAATCCCCTTATCTGGCAATATAAGGACATTCTAGACCAGCGACAGGCAAACACATACTATCATATTTTGTCTTTGTGTGTGTAACATGTAGCACATATTGACATAGTAGTCCATCGACCGTTTTGTAGATCTGGCATCACCAAAGATAATTGGAAAATTCTGGCAATGCCAAACAAAAGTTCAAACGCAAAGCAAAGAGAGACAAAAAACAATCTGCATTCTCACTGTAAAACTGGTATCTTCCATCTCGCTCACATTTCGATTTGTGATAAAATTTCGTAAACAATACCATATGGTTTTTGTTTACTACTTTTTCAAACGCCATTTGTTGGACTACTCTATGACTCTGATGTAGCACTCTCATACTCAATGCACTTAAAAAAACTTATAGTAAAAATAATAATACATTTAACCATTAAAAAAATAAAAAAGATAATAAATGACATTGGTTAAAATGTCTAGCAATGTAATATTTAGTGAATAGTGGCAAACTAAGCATTCTGGTTTACCAAAAAATGTTCCTTAAATAAGAATTTGACATTAAAATTCTTTATTGATTATTTTTCTAAGTATATTTTAAACAAGAAGAGAGGAGAAAAAATTGTTTTTTTCTGATTTTGTTTAATGAGTGAGAGCATGTAGGTGTGAGAGTAAAAACGCCGCGTAGTGCTTTTGCCTGTCGCTGTTCTAGACCTTAATACAAATCCACTAAAATCTGTCCCAAGCCAAAGTTGAAATTCCCATTTTGGGGACCAATCCCCTTATCTGGCAAGCCTGTTACTAACCCACACACATATGTATGTGTTCACTATTTAAAAGAGAAAAAATTCAAGTGATTAAAATAATTTTAAGAGTGTAATGCACTCTCCAAACGTTTTTATACAAGAAGAGTTTTACAAAAACCCTATTATCTGATTGGTTGTTTAGTTTATTTATCTTAATAATAAAAAGAGCAAATAACTGTTATATGTTAAACAGAGATAGCATATATTTAAAATTATAGAATCAAACCACACCCTGACGTTGGCAGCACTTTGGCGTTATGTTGTTATATTTTCTCCTCCTTACATATCCCCCATTGTTTCTTTCTTTTTTTCTCATCATTTTCATTTAACTTGTGTGTGATGCAGGGATGGAAAATCGGAATTTCGAAATGGTACTGGAGCTCAACCAAAAAAGTACTTTTTCGCCCTCGACGGTAATTAAAAAAAGTAAAGTCCAGTTTCGGTACGACAAACGTCGTTCGTCTGCGACAAATAAGAAGAAACTAGGTATAATTAAATATGAAAGTTATTAAATTGATGACATCCTCCTTATTCGTTTATTTATTTTTTAGAGAAAACTTCAATAAAATTTGGCTAAAATTAAAAATTTCATTTATTTGAAGCTTTTGAAACATTTTTCCAATGAAAATCGGTCGATTTATTGGATTTTGGTTGAAAAATGTATGAAGTCGTCTGGTATAGAAAAGGTACTAAATCAGTCGCGGGGGTACTACGGTATTTTTGAGAGTGAAAAAGTACTGAAAAAAGTACTAAAGTACTAACTTTTCCATCCCTGGTGTGATGATAATAAGTTCAATATCACTGGAATATGAACAAACACTTATTATGCACTAACATCAAATAATATGGATTTAATGGCTTCGAGAGTAAAAAAAACACTAGCAGCTAAAGCAGCAACAACAAAAAAAAACACATAATAAACCGTTTTTCTTTTCAGCTCTGCGGCCTCATTTAATAAATGACTAGTTATTATCTGCATTAAAAGCAGTTTATAACAATCATTCCCAGTAAAAATGCCAAGAAGAAGAAAAAAAAAACAAGAAAAATCGTAAAAAAAATAAAATTTATTTATATAAAAACGTTCTTTGTACATATTCTAGGTTATGTACTCTTATACAAAATTAACAACAGAAAAAAAAGAAAAACACTTATTAATCTCTACCAAATTTATGTGTTTCTACGGGTTTATCAACACGTACTACACGTTCGCCAACATTTAAATAAGCCTCATATTCCACAGTCTCAGGTGTTGTATCATAATGATAGTGACCACCCCAATTGGTGGTAGAAAATGAATGAAAGTGTTGTAAACGTAAATCTAAATCCTAAAAATATAGACAAAATAAAAAAAAGACATTAAATGTAAGTAAACTGTTAAATGTAAGAATTTCATTAAATTTATAGGGGATTTTAAGTTTATTATCAACATATTAACGACATCTTTACGTAAGAAAAAGAAAAATGTCATTTTGTATGGGAGCCCGCTTAAGGAGTTGAGATGGGGAATAGGTTTGTTTAGAAACAAGTGAGAGTGTTATATTCGGCTGTGCCGAATCTTTTATACCCTCCAACATGTAAAAAAATTAAAAAAAAAATTTTACAGGTGCGTTTTTAGGGGGGGGGGGGGGGGAGAGGGCAAGGTGGGGGGTCTCCTTGGCCCTCGCGGAATATGTTTACAAGTTCACTTTTGTCTGCTTTGTGCACTAAAGTATTATAGTTTTATAATTATTTAAACTATTTTTTTATCCACGCCCCAAAAAACGGGGCAGGCAAAAAAAACAACTTTTTTAAATCCCCTGCGTCCAAGGACTATAAACTTCTACGAACATAAAAATGTTTCATTAGTTTCACAAAACTACAAAAAAACGTCTAAAAAATGTCATTTATAAGAGGTTGGTTTAGTTCTTCAAGGGGAACTTTTTTCCCCCTGGTCCAATTTGGTCCATTTCCGAACTTAACCTGCCTAGGACCACAAGACATATTTATGCCAAACTTGAGGGGTCTAGCTCTTTTATTTTGGACTGCATCGTGTTAACTACAGACGGACGGCCGGACGGACATCGCTAGAATGTCTTAGAATCGATCACTGATCAATAATATATATACTTTATGGGGTCCCCGACCGATATATCGACGCGTTACACACGGAATGACAAAGTGAGTATACCATACTGTAGTTGGAGGGTATAAAAATGTAGGGGTGTAGAAACTAATGGAGGTCGATTTTACACTGCTAGGAGCTACTACGAGGCAATTGTGGAACAAATGGCTGCTTGTCGGAGCAAAAGTGGCGGTAAAGAACATAAAAACCCCCCTCGGAGTCGCTGCTAGAGGAGATACCGTACATTGTATGTAAGTAGAGCATTACTTCTGGGTCCGAAAAGGGGGTCAAGGGGGTTGCAAATGAAGCCACTGCATGCGCCCAGGTAAAGGATGACACGAAATGTTTGGCAGGCTATAGGCGCTCTCTCAGGTACTTGAGGAAGTTGGCTCAACGCGATCCAGCGTCTAAACCGCAAGCACGAATTCCATGTTCGGGTGTACGAAAGGATGAACATACCCGGCATGGAGGACACGCCAAACGTTTAAGCACAAGATCGGTGCCAAGCTATGACGACCACAGATTAGTCTGTGCGCCATAGCATCTCCGATGTGCGAAAGACGGACTCCGTAGTTTCTCGAGGATCCGGACAGATCACGTCCGCTTAATCGGCTATACTGGACACACCCCCCTCCACATCACGTGGTACAGCTGTGAGCGGTACAAAGATTTGCGGGTGTCTAACCACCGAAGCCAGAAATGGAAACCGAGGGAGCAAGCCGTACACACCTCTGATTAATGTGGTACTGCAGGCTCCAAGGTAAACGCCTCCAAATCTGGTGGCAAGCAGCAAAGATCCGGTGAAACGCAGGTGTCTGAGGGAAAGAGGTTGAAACCATCAACCAGCTTGACATCAGCACCTGAGCTACAAGTTGCCATAATTGACGAAGTCGTCCAGAAGGCAGGATGGCTACGGACAGGTGGCTGCTTATAGAGAAACGGATCCTAAGGTCGCTAGTTGACGCGCTCAAAGACAGTGAAGATGATTCTTTCACTGGTAAAGCAATGATAAAGCGTTAAGCTTTCTCAAAACCTGCATCCACGGTCTTGATGACCTTTGGCCAACGGTGAAGTTAGAGGTCTTATCTGAAGGTAGAGGTCTTCTCTGAAGGTAGAGGTCTCTGTTGATCAGGTTCCTTACCAGGCAACAGTGAATGTAGGGATTCCTCCTCCACTTATAGAGGATGAATCCATACATACACTTCTTAAACGCCAAAATAAGGGGCTTGGCTCTGATGATTGAAAAATCATCAGGGGACGTGCGAGGGAAAAGGGAGACGGTAAGGATCTCTGGCTAAAAACCAGCTCGGAGTCCTTGCGTTTTCTGCGCCTCTCCAAAGGCGAGGTGAAGTTTGGGTTGAATAATCTGAAGATGATTCTTCCCAAAGAGGAAGGGCAAAAATGGCTCCTAGCTGCATGAAGGTGGTGCAGATTAGTCTGCATCATTGTGATTAGTCTGCATCATTGTTTGATGGAGACGGAATAGACGTGGCTTTAATTCGGGAATTGAAGTCACAGAACTTCATGATCATCTCTCCATCTGTTGAAGGTAGGTTGCGAAGCTGCATTTTGTATAGGAAGGGTATTAATTTATTTCTTTTGTCTCATTACAGTCATGGCGATCTAACGGTGGCCGCGCTGGAACGGCAGGGGATGCTAACACTGGTTCTTGCATCCATGTACTTGCCATACGATGAGGATGACTCCCCAGCACAACATCTGCGAACTCTTATCGAGTATTTCACATATAAGGGTCAGGATATTGTGGTAGGCGGAGATGCCAATGCTCACCATACATTGTGGGGAATTAATTTATTTAATTAATTTATTACTTCTGTCTCATTACAGTCATGGCGATCTAACGGTGGCCGCGCTGGAACGGCAGGGGATGCCAACACTGGTTCTTGCGACCATGTACTTGCCATACGATGAGGATGACCCCCCAGCACAACATCTGCGAACTCTTATCGAGAGTTTCACATATAAGAAATGGATAAGCCGGCCAGCATACAGGATTTGAAGAAATCTGTTGGCTTAGTGATAAACACCCGTAGGGAAGCTTATCTTAAATCCTGTCCAGAGCGCTTGCCTCCGAAGAAGATCCATCAACCGTGGTTAACCCCGTAACTTAAGCTTCTGAGGACAGAAAGTAGGAAACTCTTCAATAAGGAAGAAAAAGATAACACGGAAGACTGATAGAATTATCGTCTTAGCTTTATTATTTTTAAGAAGGAAACCCGAAAGGCGAAAAGAGAATCCTGGTCCATCTTCTGTGAAGAGTTGGAGGGGACTACGGAAGCGGCGAGACTCCGTAAAGTTCGTTCTTAGGACCCCAGCACACCAGGATTCCTTAATAAACCGGACGGGTCCTTTGCAGAAAGCAGTCAGCAAACCATTGAACTCTGATGGATACCCATTTTCCGGGTTGCAGAGACGAGGTGAAGAGAGATACTCCCTTGGAAATACTTTCACCAGCTGCAATTACGATAAATGAATTCATCAAAACAATGGTGGACGAACGCAAGATAAGCCCTACAAATCGGCAGGGCCTGATAGTATTTTTCCAGCACTCTTGCAGGAGTCCCTCGGGATAATCATGCCTGCGTATATTTACGGGTAGCCTGGCATCGGGGTATATACCCTTCGAATAAAGGAAGTTTAGGTTGGTCTTTATTGCCAAAGCGGAAAGAAAAATAAACCACAATACCGCAAAGGATTACAGACCTATCAGTCTGTCATCGTTTCTATTGAAAACACTGGAAAGACTGGTAGATGTTAATGAGAGAAGCACCCTCACATCAGACAACTTCAGCGAGGCTCAACACGCCTATCTTAAGGGCAGGTCTTTAACTGATGTTGTCGGATTGATTGAGGATACTCTTAACAAAAAAGAGTGGAAGTAAAGGCGCGTTAAACAATGTCAAAATATCATCAATTCTTAATACCCTACAGAATACAGACACACAGATTACTCTATTGACGGCAACATGCTGAAAAGTAGGGCAATTAACTTGAAGATAGGGGACACTCGACCATATTAAGTACGGTGGGCGGGACGGATTTAGAACAGAAAACCGACGATAACTCACCGCAGACGAACTTTGATAGGTCTTCGAAGTTCAAATACCAACTAGGGAAGACTGGGCGGAAAACTCTGTTATAACGGGGAATGCGATCTCAATTTTTACGGACGGGTCGAAGAGGAGATTGGTACATGTGCGGGGGTATACTCTGAATGCCTCGAAATCAGGGCCTCAGTAAGGCTTCCGGACAAGTGTAGTGTTTTCCACGCTGAGGTACTTGCAACTGATAAAGCCGCGCAGATAATTATGACAAGGGACCTTCGTCCTCGCGTCATTAACATTTTCGTGGATAGTCTTGCAGCTCTTGAGGCCTTAGAATCAAACACTATAAAATCGGGATTAGTTAGGAATTGTATACAATCCCTTCGTCGAATCAGTCAGCACACAATCTAGCTAACCTGGGTCCCTGGACATAGTGGAGTCGCTGGGAACGAATTGGCTGATGAATGTGCGAGAAATGGCTCTGAATCGGCGGGGGAACGTGTAGAACCTGACATCTCGGTTCCTATAGTGGAATTGATGAATGAAATTGATAGAATATCTGAGAATAGAAGGAAGGATAGGTGGATATCACTGACTACGTGCAGGATATCGTGAGCTCTGTGGCCAATGCCAGATCCCAAGAGGACGCAAAATCTTTTTACTTTTGGCAAACTGACGGTTAGCTTATTAGTAGGAGTACTTACAGGATACTGATTGGCCAGATGGCCGTGCGTATGGGAATCTCTGATAGGGACTATTGTAGAAGTTGTGGGGAAGTGGAGGAGGAGGAGTCAGTAAAGCACTTGTTGTGTGAATGTCCGGGTCTGATGAAACGTCGTCTTAAGTATTTGGGGCAACGATTTTTTCATGACGTGGATTGCCTAAACAGTGTCCTATTGACATCTCTAGTAGAATATCTTAGAGAATCGGGGTGGTTTGAGAGGTAGAATTTTGTATATCAGAGGGGAGTAGGGAAACAACTTTAGGGAAATCACAATTGAATACGGCCGTATGTCTCTTGTCAGGCGAGCGCAACATTTTACCAGACTTCAATGAAGAGGCCAAAACAGCGCCCTGAAATGCGCACGTTGCCCAAAGTTTGTCCTTTTCTTCAATTACTCCTTTTTCTCATAATAGCGATGCCCTCTCACTTTGGGAGAGCGTCGCTTTAACGCGTTGGCTTTGTTTGTTAATTATTTTGAAATAAAGCCTTCTTTGGTTGTGCCTGACCTTTGATGGCTTAAGTTCCTTTTGCCACCAATATTAGACTGAGCACCCTTACCAGAATCAAGGCCGGACTCCAAGGTTGCAACTTGCAACCTTTAGACCAGTGCTAGACCACCACTAGTCGGTGAGGAAGAGCTTCGAATTAAACCGATATCATTTGTGTCCATATTTTTATTTTCCTTACTGTACACACAAAAAAAACTTTGTGAAATTACTAGGAAAATTCTCGTAATCCCATTTTACCAATATTTGACAGTTTTCCTTGTTTTTTAACAAACAAATTTGGATCGAAATATAATTTTTTTTTTTAATTTTACAATTTTTTTGTAATTTTACAAATTTCCAAGATAATTTTACAAAAAAAATCTAGTTAATTCACGAAAATTCCTTGTAATTTTAATTGCGCCAAAAAAACTGTAAATTTAGAATTTTATTGGTAAAAAGCTTGTTAAATTACAAAATTATTGGTAAAAAGCTTGTAAAATTACTAGGAAATCTCGTAAAATATGAGGTAGCAAAAAATCTATTAAAGTTACGAAACCTCCTTGTAAATTTTATCGTGTCAAAAAACTTGTAAATTTACAATTTTATTGGGAAAACATTGTAAAATTACAAAATTATTGGTAAAAAGTTTGTAAAATTACTAGGAATTTTTGTCAAATAGAAGGTAGCAAAAAAAAAGTTAAAAACTTTTCTTGTAATTTTACAAGGTTTTCTGAGTGTAAGTGTGAAAATATCACAAAAACCTATTACCAACAATTTAATTAATCCAATTAATAGCATGGAGTAAAACTTAAAATTAATTAAAGGGCTGGTAACTCATCACAATATAATCAATGATTAGTGCTAATCATTCACACAAAAAACAACTTTGTCAAATTACTAGGAAATGTCTCGTAATCCCATTTTACTAATATTTGACAGTTTTCCTTGTTTTTTAACAAATCGAAATTTATATTTTTTGGAATTTTACATTTTTTTTTTTTGTAATTTTACAAATTTTCAAGATAATTTTACATAAAAACTAGTAAATTCACGAGAATTCCTTGTAATTTTAATTGCGTCAAAAACAGTAAATTTACAATTTTATTGGTAAAAATCTTGTAAAATTTCAAAATTATTGGTAAAAAGCTTGTAAAATTACTAGTAATTCTCGTAAAATAGGAGGTAACAAAAAATCTAGTAAAATTACGAAACCTCTTTTATTGGTAAAAACCTTGTAAAATTACAAAATTATTGGTAAAAATCTTGTAAAATTACTAGGAATTTTTGTCAAATAGGAGGTAGCAAACAAAAAAAGTTACAATTTTTTCTTGTAATTTTACAAGGTTTTTTTTGAGTGTTGTTTCTAAACGTCAAGTTTATATGAAATTAATCGGTGATTATAATTAATCATTGATTAGCTTTTAATAAGTTACCAGCCCTAACTCAAATTTTTAAATATTTTTTTAATGTATGGCAATACTTACATTTTCATGTGTTATCAAAGTACCCACAGCATTTAAAGTTGCTGGCATTTCATAATATTTCAACCATTGATCTAGTTCTGGTTCCGTAGTAATGGGAGTTTTACTAAAATCTCTCATTACATGCTGATATGCTTTACCTTGTTTCATTAGGAATAAACCACCCATGCCTGAAAACAAACAATAAATAATTACAATAGTTACAGAAATATAAAAAAAAATTAGTAGTATAAGATTTCCTTCAACATACCCACACATTTATCCTGATACTTTTGCAATAAACCCTGTCTTATACTTTCAATAAAATTCATATGACCAATACGCTTTTTACATGAAATTTTTATCACCTGCCCCGGTTCACCACGGCACACAAAGAGATTTAGGAGCAACGCACATCTGGGTTCGGTATCAGGTATTGGTTCTAGAACACAAGATTCTTCTAAACCGGATACTTTGGCGGTATAGCTGCCATTTTTCAAATCACCATTTTCAGAAATGCTTAAGTTGTATATGCCTTCACAGTTGGTATGACGTAGAGGATATGGACCAGCACCAGCGCCAACTGAGAGAAGAATAGAGAGTAAAGATAAAAAATAATTAATTAAAAATTGATACAAAAACATAAGATCGATCGCCACATTAAAAAAATACCTAACTAAATTTTGGGACACAAACATTTCAAACATTTTTCCACAATTTAGTTAAATTTCACATGACACATTTCGAAATGAGACATGTGACACATGTGCCTGTGCCATGTTATGGGCACATAACACATTTTAGATGCTTTTTTTTATACCCTCCACTCTAGTGATAGAGGGTATATAAGTTATATGTATTTATTGGTCTAGGGCCCCATAAAGTATATATATTCATGATCCTTGATCGATTTTAAGTCGATCGTACAAAGTACTTTTGTCACCCAAAAATATTTTTTTTCACTAAAAAAAAAATTACTCTAAAAAAATTTTACACTCAAAAAAAGATTTTGAAATTATTTTTACAAAAATTAGTAAAAAAAATTTACTCAAAATTAAACATTTATAATTAAAATACACTCAAAAAAAGTTTTACACTCAAAAAAAAAATGTCCTTTTTTTACAAAGATGACAAAAAAAGTTTTTTACTTCAAGAAAAATATTTTTAATTAAAATTGTTAAATTTTTTGTTCAAGTTAGAAAATTTACTAGGGCATGGATTCGGCCAAGTCAAATTTAATTTTTCTATTTGTTTTTAAATAATATTTTAATCTATATGTATAAAGTAATAACGGGACTGACTGACATACTAATCACGACTCATCGCACAACACAAACCACTGAAGCTAGGGTCTGGAGATTTGGAATGAAGATGAACCTCCCGGAATATAGATCCACTAAGGCTGGGTTTTTGAAATGTTAATTCTAAGAGGGGTAAAAAAGGTACATTAGTACTTTTTATATTTCCCCATAACACTGGAGCTATAGACTTGAAATTTGGAATTTAGGTGCGCCTCCCAAAATATAGATTCACTAGGGCTGGGTTTTTTGAAATGTTGATTCTAAGGGGGTAAAAGGGGGTAAAAAAAGGTACTTCGGTACTTTTTATGTTTCCTCAAACCACTGAAGCTAGAGATTTGAAATCTGGATTGTAGATGCACCTCCCAAAATATAGATCCACTATGGCAAAGTTTTTGGAAATATTTATTCTAAGGGGGTAAAAGGTGTAAAAAAACGCACGCTGTTCCAAAAAAAGTAGTTCAAATAAAAACAATTAAGAAAATTATAGTCGGTCAAGACCGACCATATTATACCCTACACCAGAGTTTCCCGAAAAATCGGTACCGGAAAATGGGTCCCATGGACCGATTAGATCTATATTTTGTCAAACCTTTAATTAATGTAAAAAACACTCACAAATCAAGTTTGAGTGAAAAAGGCTTCTATTTGTTGAAACCGCTTTAACTGAATATCGGCCCAAATTTTCACAAGGGGCCTAAGTCCAAAACTGGTCCGATAATTATCAAATTTGATAAGGTTATTTAAGTACGCGTTTAACATACCCAAAAAATTTTAATTTAAAATTTTCTATTTTCATAAAATTTGAGAGATTTATATGAAAATCGGGAAGGTGGTTTGTATGGGGTCTACAAGAAGAACTGGTCCGATTACTTTAAAACTCGGAATGGTGATTTGTGAAGACAAAACACGTTTACCTGCCAAATTTCGAAAATATACCTATTATAATACGGTTATTAGAGTCATTTGAGCCAAAACTAAAAAGGACCTTTGTATGGGGGCTAGGTCTAAATATGGACCGATTTTTTCCAATTTCAATAGGCTTCGTCCTTGGACCAAGAGAGGCTTAAGTTTCAAATTTCAAGTCAATTGATTAAAAATTGCGACCTGTATCGTGTTTACACCGTTAACATGGATAGACAGACGGACGGACAGACGGACGGACATCGCTAAATCGACTCAAAAAGTGATTCTGAGTCGATCGGTATACTAAAGGTGGGTCTAGGACCAATATTTCGGGTAGTTACAAACATCAGCACAAACTCATTATACCATGTACCACAGTGTGGTGTAGGGTATAAAAAATGTGAAAATGAAAATTTCAGAATTTTTTGGTGTTCTAGATTTCACATTCGAATTTCTTTTTCGTTTTGTTTCACATAAATAAAATTTGGTGAAAGTAAAACGAATGCATTTTTTCCTTATAATTTTTAAAATTTTAATTATTCGATTCACAGAAAAAAATATCGTGAAATCAAAAGTAACTAAACAAATTGTTAGCAACTAATTTCTAGTTCAACAACGTTTTAAATTGTATCAACAATGTATATTGTTAATATGACAAAAATCCACTTTAATTTCCAATTAAATGCATCAATTAAAATCATTGTTAAAAAACGCACAAAATGCTTATTGATAACACAGACACTTTATAAACTCATTTAATGAAGCACAAAAATATGTGACGATAGCACGGTGGTAGTGTGCTAAACTCGAATCATGAACATTGCGGGTTCGCTGCCAGGTGGCGGAAACATTTTTTTATTTTTATTTATTTTTATTTGGAGATTATTTTGTTTTTGCTATTCAGCAGACACCTTTTATACGCATTAAGTCAACTACAAATATATATGAGGAATAGCACGGTGGTAGTGTGCTAGACTTGTACCATGTTCGTTGCCGGTTCGATTCCAGCTGCCGCCAGATTTTTTTTTTTTTTATTTTTTTTTTGTTCTATTTTTAGATTTTTTATTTTATTTTTAAATTAAATGACATTAAAAACAGTTTATTTCCTTTAATATACGCGTATAGTCAACTACAAGTATATATAAGGAATAGCACGGTGGTAGTGTTCTAGACTCGTATCATGTTTGTTGCGGGTTCGATGCCCGCTGCCGGCTAATACCTTTTTTTTTTTTTTTTTTTAATTTTTAGATTTCTTTTGTTCTATTTTTAGATTTTTTTAAAATAAATTGACATTAAATCATGTTTATTTCCGTTAACATAATTTATTACAAACTTTTCAATTAATTTCATTGTTGATACAACAATGAATTTAATTGACAAAACTAAGTTGATATTTTTTCACAAGTTACAAAATCCAATGTTGTATTGACAAAATCCAATGTAGGCTCAGTTTCAATTAAATGTTTAATTGTATTAACAATGAAATTAATTGTATTGACAAATTTTTTTTTTCTGTGTGAAGCTTGGAATGTAGGTGCGCCTTCCGAAATATAGATCTACTAAGGCTAGATTTTTGGAAAAATGTTGATTCTAAGGGGGTAAAAGGGGTAAAAAAGGTACTTTGGTACTTTTTATATTTCCAAAGTTAGGGACTTGAAACTTGAAATGTAGGTGTGCCTTCCGAAATATAGATCCACTAGGGCTAGGTTTTTGAAAAATATTGATTCTAAAGGGGTAAAAGGGGTAAAAAAGATGCTTTGGTACTTTTTATACCCTACACCACACTGTGGTACAGGGTATAATGAGTTTGTGCTGATGTTTGTAACTTCCCGAAATATTGGTCCTAGACCCACTTTTAAGTATACCGATCGACTTAGAATCACTTTTTGAGTCGATTTAGCGATGTCCGTCCGTCCGTCCGTCTGTCTGTCCATGTAAACGGTGTAAACACGATACAGGTCGCAATTCTTAATCAATTGACTTGAAATTTGAAACTTAAGCCTCTTTTGGCCCAAGGACGAAGCCTATTGAAATTGGAAAAAATCGGTCCATATTTAGACCTAGCCCCCATACAAAGGTCCTCTTTAGTTTTGGCTCAAATGAATCTAATAGCCGCATTTTAATAGGTATCTTTTCGAAATTTGCCAGGTAATCATGTTTTATCCACACAAATCAACATTCCGAATTTTAAAGAAATCGGACTTGTTCTTCTTGTAGCCCCCATACAAACCACCTTCCCGATTTTCACATAAATCTCTCAAATTTCATGAAAATAGAAAATATTTAATTAAAATTCTGTTTGTGTATGTTAAACGCGTTCTTTAATAACCTTATCAAATCTGATTATCATCGGACCATTTTTGGACTTAGGTCCCATGTGGAAATTTCCCCCGATATTCAGTTGAAGCGATTTATTGTCAACAAAAAGAAGCCTATTCCACTCAAATTTTATTAGTGAGTGCTTTTTACACTTATTAAAGATTTGACGAAATATAGATCTAATCAGTCCATGTTTGAACTTGGGACCCATTTTCCGGGAAACTCTGGTGTAGGGTATTATATGGTCGGTCTTGACCGACTATAATTTTCTTACTTGTTATATTTCCAAAAACCAATAAAGCTAGGGACTTGAAATTTGGAACGTACTTTGGTACTTTTTATATATCCTTAAGTAATGGTTTTATTAACTTGAAATTTGGAATGTAGCATCATCTAACGGGGAAAAAAATCCGAAAAGTTCTTTTTGGAAATTTAGATTCTAAGGGGGTAAAAACGAGTACTTGGTACTTTTTATATTTTCTTATATAATGGTCCTGGAAACTGGAAAATTGGAATGTAGGATCGTCTAGCGAAAAAACATTTACAAAAGAATAATTTTTGGAAATTTTGATTCCTAAGGAGTAAAAACCCGCAATTTGGTACCTTTTTTTATTTTTCCGGAATTTTAAAAGAGAATTATATATCCTAAAAAAATGGTCCTATTAACTTGAAATTTGGAAATTAGCATCCTCTAACGGGAAAAAATCCCCCAAAAAAATACTTTTTGGAAATTCAGATTCCAAAGGGGTAAAAAATTGTACTTTAGTACTTTTTATATTATCTTAAAATAAAAAACGTAAAATTAGGAATGTAGGATACAACAACAAAAAACTATGAAAAAATACTTTTTTGGAAATTTCGGTTCCAAGGGGGAAAATCGAGCGGTTTGGTACTTTTCATATTTTCTGAGGGTCCTGAAAATTTTAAATTTGGAATGTAGGATCATCTACTAGAGAAAAAACATTTCCAAAAGAATAATTTTTGGAAATTATGATTCCAAAGGGTAGAAAGGGGTAAAAAACTATACTCTGGTACTTTTTATATTTTTTGAAATAAAAATGGGGTAAAATGACTCCTTTTAATCTAATGATGAAAGCTCTAGAAACTATTTTCTTCTTTAAAGCTGCCCATTCACTTGCAATATTATTGTTCAACTTTTCAAATTGTACAATAATATCGCTTGTGTGTATGTAATATTTACGGTTGTGCAATATATTGGAGAATTTCAAAACACTTTTGATATTTATTGTACAAACAAGAATACTGCAATATATTTTATCAGTGTGTTGTCTATATTGTACAACTTTTATTATATAATATGTTATGTTTATGTTTATATCTTGTACAATATATTGGGTTTAAGTATTGAGCAATTTTATTTGCTGTGTAGGGTAAAACGACAATAATATTGTAAAATAATTTTTTTTTAAGTTGAGCAATTTTATTGCATGTGAATGGGCAGCTTAACGGATACTATTCGGAAAGGAATGAAATGAATATGGAATGTAATGGAATGAAAAAGGTAACTAAATAGAATAGAACAGGAAACGAAATGTAATGAAACATGAAACGAATTGGAATAAAAATATTTTTTTTACTAAAAATTTTTAGTATTTTTTTTTTTTTTTTGTAAAAATTTGTTCACTTAACTTTTAATTCAAATTTTTTTCGCTTAAATTAATTACTCAATGTTTTTTTTTATATTTTGATACCATAAAATTTTCTAAAAGTTGTCGTAGTATTTATTTTATCAACTGCAGTATTTAGTATTTTAATGTAAGTGTTGTGGGCATCCTAGGCACAGTTTTTGTAAAGGATTTAGAGATAGATATGTATATAAAATTCCATAGCGAAAAGTTCCAAAAATGGGGCATTAATTATATTCTGAAAATTTTCGTTTGATTTGGGAAAATTTTCTTTGGCACCAAGATTTTTTCCTTATATTAAAGAACTCCATTTAAAGAAAACTATGAACTTTTTATAAGTAAATGAACTAAAATTTTTTCTTAAGGTTAAATAAATTTCTCATTATACCCTACAGCATACTGTGGTACAGGGTATAATGAGTTTGTGCTGATGTTTGTAACTACCCGAAATATTGGTCCTAGTCCCACTTTTAAGTATACCGATCGACTCAGAATCACTTTTTGAGTCGATTTAGCGATGTCCGTCCGTCTGTCTGTCTGTCTGTCCATGTAAACGGTGTAAACACGATACAGGTCGTAATTTTTAACCAATTGACTTGAAATTTGAAACTTAAGCCTCTTTTGCACCAAGGACGAAGCCTATTGAAATTGGAAAAAATCGGTCCATATTTAAATCTAGCCCCCATACAAAGGTCCTCTTTAGTTTTGGATCAAATGACTCTAATAACTACAATAGGTTTCGTTTCGAAATTTGGCGCGTAAACGAGTTTTGTCCTCAGAAATCACCATTCCGAATTTTGAAGGAATCGGATCAGTTTTTCTTGTAGCCCCCATACAAACCACCTTCCCGATTTTCACATAAATCTCTCATATTACATGAAAATAGAAAATATTTTATTAAAATTTTGTTTGTGTATGTTAAACGCGTACTTTAACAGCCTTATCAAATCTGATTACCATCGGACCCTTTTGGACTTAGGCCCGCCCCATGTGAAAATTTCACCCGATATTCAGTTAAAGCGGTTTATTGTCAACAAAAAGAAGCCTATTTCACTCAAATTTGATTTGTAAGTGTTTTTTACACTTATCAAAGATTTGACAAAATATAGATTTAATCAGTCCATGTTTGAATTTGGGACCCATTATCCGGGAAACTCTAGTGTAGGGTATTATATGGTCGGTCTTGACGGACTATAATTTTCTTACTTGTTTTACTTGTTATACCCTTCACCACACTGTGGTACAGGGTATAATGACTTTGTGCTGATGTTTGTAACTACCCGAAATATTAGTCCTAGACCCACTTTTAAGCATACTTATCGACTCAGAATCACTTTTTGTGTCCATGTAAACGGTGTTAACACGATACAGGTCGTAATTTTTAACCAATTGACTTGAAATTTGAAACTTAAGCCTCTTTTGCGCCAAGGACGAAGCCTATTGAAATTGGAAAAAAATCGGTCCATATTTAGACCTAGCCCCCATACAAAGGTCCTCTTTAGTTTTGGATCAAATGACTCTAATGGCCGTACTACAATAGGTTTCGTTTCGAAATTTGGCACGTAAACGTGTTTTGTCCTCAGAAATCACCATTCCGAATTTTGAAGGAATCGGATCAGTTTTTCTTGTAGCCCCCATACAAACCACCTTCCCGATTTTCACATAAATCTATCAAATTACATGAAAATAGAAAATATTTTATTAAACCTATTTCACCTAAATTTGATTTGAGGGTGTTTTTTACACTTATTAAATATTTGACAAAATATAGATCTAATCGGACCATTTTTGAACTTGGGACTCATTTTTCGGGAAACTCTGGTGTAGGGTATTATATGGTCGGTCTTGACCGACTATAATTTTCTTACTTGTTATACCCTACACCACACTGTGGTACAGGGTATAATGAGTTTGTGCTGATGTTTGTAACTACCCGAAATATTGGTCCTAGACCCACTTTTAAGTATACCGATCAACTCAGAATCACTTTTTGAGTCGATTTAGCGATGTCCGTCCGTCCGTCTGTCTGTCTGTCCATGTAAACGGTGTAAACACGATACAGGTCGCAATTTTTAATCAATTGACTTGAAATTTGGAACTTAACCCTCTTTGCCTCAAGGACGAATCCTTTAGAAATTGAAAAAAATCGGTTCATATTTAGACCTAGTCCCCATACAAAGGTCCTCTTCAGTTTTGGCTCAAATGACTCTAATAACCGTATTATAATCGGTATTTTTTCGAAATTGAGCAGGTAATCGTTTTTTGTCTTCGCAAATCACCGTTCCGAATTTCAAAGTCATCGGACCAGTTCTTCTTGTAGCCCCCATACAAACCACCTCCCCAATTTTCACAAAAATCTCCCAAATTTTATAAAAATAGAAAATATTTAATTAAAAATTTGTTTGTGTATGTTTAACGCGTACTTTAATAACCTTATCAAATCCGATTACCATCGAACCATTTTTGGACTTAGGTCCCATGTGAAAATTTCGCCCAAAATAAAAATATGGCAAAACCAATCGGTCAATGTTTGAGCTTTGGACCCATTTTCCGGGAAACTCTTGTGTAGGGTATTCATATAGTCGGTCTTGACCAACTATAATTTTCTTACTTGTTTTTTAGTTAAATTTAACTAAATTTTAGGAAAATTCATGAACTATTTTTAAAGACATTTTTTCCTACATTTTAGTTATGTCTTTTTTTCAGTGCGTTCGTAAAAAAATTAAACTTTTTGTAACTTACCCGCTAAAATTTTTCCATCACCCATACATTTTTGACAAATTTCCTTAATATTATATAATTTGTCGCGTTGAACCAAGGGCAACAAATATGGAGGACCACCTACTTCCAAAAGTGTGGGAGAGCCACCAATACCTACAGCAATAAACAAATAAGTATTAATTAATATATTTTTAAAAAGTTATATATCTGTGTGTAGTTTTAAAACTTACCCGATTCCATAAGATTATATGGAGAAGATTTTAAATCTGGACATGCAATAATTTCAACCGTTACATTTTCAAAATTTTTTAATAGTGCCGACTGTATAACTGTAAAATAAAAGCATTACTATTAATAAAAGCTTATCGTTATATCTTACTAATAAAGAGCTTTTTAATAAAAGCTATCTTAAAACAGAGAGAGAAGTATGTCGCTCATTACCTGTTTTTATCTTTATTGTTGTCTTCATAAAATCATAAACAACGTGATTTATCCAAAAATATATCTAAAGATATTTTTGGACATTTTATTTTGTTATCGATATACGATATATTGAATAGATATATAAACAGCTGTTTTTACTTACCTTGTTGTAATTCATTTAAAGGTGGTTGATATAAAGTTTTTTCCTCAAAAAGCAAATCACTTGTTTTTAATGCACTTACTGTTGCCATAATAATTTTTCCACTTGTAAAAATATTTACTTTTTGATATTTTACAAAAGTTCAGCACCTTTCAATCAAATACGTACGTAAGTAGGAATTTGCAAAATGATCCGACACTTGTTTTTGCACTCGTTTTATTATTTTTTTACACTTTTCTATCTTGACAATCGTCAGAGCGAACTTTAGCGGACGGTTGAATGTTATTGACTGAATAACTTGAATTAAATGGAATGACTGACTACTGCCTGGTGTATAAACGTTTATGAGGTTTATTTTTGTTGTCTATAAAATTTTGTTTTAACAGCCACTTGTGGCTGTTATTGTGGTGGTTCCATAACATTTTTTTGTTTTATTAATTTATATAAAATTTTTGTTTATATTATTATAATCATTAATTATACAGGGTATGACTGATTAGATAAAATTTTAAATTAAGTAAACATAAAAATTTGTTCTTACTAAAACCTTAAAACCTCAATTAGTTAAATGTTAATTTGTGTTTTATTTGTTAATTAATCGTGTGAATTTTGCTATATTAAAATTTATGACGTTGAAATTGGTTTGTTTACAAACAAAAACAAATAAGAAAATTATAGTTGGTCAAGACCGACCAAATAATACCCTAAACCCGATTCACCCGAAAAATGGGTCCCAAGTTTAAACATGAACCGATTGCATTTATTTTTTGTCAAATCTTTAGTAAGTTAAAAAAATACTCTCAAACCAAATTTGAGTGAAATAGGCTTCTTTTTGTTGCCAATAAACAGCTTTATCTGAATATCGGGCAAAATTTATAAATGGGGCCCGATTATAATCAGATTTGATTACACCCAAAAAACACTTTTGCGTAACTTAGTAAAATTTTTTAAAACAAAAACTTGGTTAAATTACGCAAAAGCACTTGGTGAGTTCAATTTTTACCAAAAATTTGGTCATTTTGGTAATTGTAAGTGTTTTTTGCGTGTAGGTAAATAAAGTATGCGTTAAACATACACAAACAAAATTTTAATTAAATATTTTCTATTTTCATGAAATTAGAGAGATTTATGTATCTGAATTTCGGGAAGGTGGTTTGTATGGGCGCTACAAGAAGAACTTTAATTTCCGATTCCTTTAAAATTTGGAATGGTGATTTGTGACTATTATTGTTGATCAAGACCGACCAAATAATATCCTACACCCGATTTACCCGGAATATGGGTACCAAGTTCAAACATAGACCGATTGGATTAATCTTTAGTAAGTTAAAAAAATACTCTCAAACCAAATTTGAGTGTAATAGGCTTCTTTTTGTTGACAATAAACAGCTCTAACTGAATATCGGGCAACATTTTTAGATGGGGCCTAAGTCCAAAAATGGCCCGATTATAATCAGATTTGATTACACCCAAAAAACACTTTTATACCAAATTTTTGGTAAAAATTGAACTCACCAAGTGCTTTTGCGTAACTTAGCAAAATTTTTTAAAACAAAAACTTGGTTAAATTACGCAAAAGCACTTGGTGAGTTCAATTTTTACTAAAAATTTGGTCATTTTGGTAAGTGTAAGTGTTTTTTGCGTGTAAGTTAATAAAGTACGCGTTAAACATACACAAACAAAATTTTAATTAAATATTTTCTATTTTCATGAAATTAGAGAGATTTATGTATGTGAATTTCGGGAAGGTGGTTTGTATGGGCGCTACAAGAAGAACTTTAATTTCCGATTCCTTTAAAATTTGGAATGGTGATTTGTGAATACAAAACACGTTTACCTGCCAAATATCGAAAGGAAACCCTTTATAATACGGATATTAGAGTCATTTGGGCCAAAATTAAAGAGGACCTTTGTATGGGGTCTAGGTCTAAACATGGACCGATTTTTTCCAATTTCATTTGGCTTCGTCCTTAAAACAAGAGAGGCTTAAGTTTCAAATTTCAAGTGAATTAATTGAAAATTGCGACTTGTGTCGTGTTTACACCGTTTACATGGACAGACGGACGGACACCGCTAAATCTACTCAAAAAGTGATTCTTAGTCGATCGGTATACTTAGCAGTGGACCCACAACCCCAATATTTCAGGTTGTTACAAACATCAGCACTAACTCATTATACCCTGTATCACAGAGTAGTGTAGGGTATAAATCATAGAAAAAAAATAGAATTGAAACAGAGTCGTATTTCGCTTGAATAAGTATTAGTGACAGCACTTTATGTAACTTTTGACGTTTAATAAAAACAATGCAACATAAAGGAAAACAACAACAAAGGAAACAACAAAAGAAAGAAAAAAAGTTTTTAAACTATCAATTGTGCGTATTATCTTTAAAAAAACGTTGAATAAAGCAAAATAATCAATTAATTTAATTAAAAAAAAGACAAATACCATTTTTTAAAAACAAAGAATTGAATTTAATATTAAATACGTGTGAGATGAGGAAGAACAAGCATTTTGCCCCCATATTGGAAAATACATCAAATACAACACTGCGTACCTTCTAATCTTTTCTATGGTATAAATACAACAAAGTCGTTATTTGCAACTGATAACGCAAAGACAACAGTTGAGGTTTCTTTACACCATGCACTAACACTGAAAAAAAATGTTGGTAGAATATACAATAAAACAGTTAATGCAACTACGCTCAGAAAAACCGCAAAAAAACGACCGTATTAATTGTTTTTAACTACAAATGTAGTTGTTTTTCGAAGAGAAATTTCAAACAACTAATATTGTTAGTTATTTAGTCGTGTGGTAACAGTAACTTGGAGTAGTTGTTTTTAATTACATATTACACTGTTCAACACGAATATGTTTTTAGCTTCAGACAAAAAAAAAACAAGTAGAAAAATTAAATTCGACTTAACTGAGTCTATGAATACCCTCGCCAATGCCCTTTTTAAGTGATAGAAAATTTTCTAAAGTAACACAAAAAGAACTTAAACAATTTTGATTAAAAATGTTTTATTTTTAGTAAAAAATTTGTTTATCAATTTTTGTAAAAATAAAATTAAAAAATCGCGGATTTTTTTCCCCCAAAAATTTTTTTTCGCGCAATTTTTTTTTTTTTTTCAAAACGAATTTTCTTTTAAATAAAAATGGAGGGTATCACTACATCCGGCAAGGCCGAATTTAACTTTTTTACTTGTTTTTTGTTATTTTGCTAGCTAATGTAACATTTTTATGTCAGAAGAAGTGCAAAGTCCTGCAGTTGTCTCCAGGGGACCAGAAAATTTCATTTATTTTTGTCCGCCTCCATTTGAGGGCGTGGAAATTTGAGTACAAAAATTATAATAAAGGAATTAGTATCCCCCTTAACTTCTGAATTAAAGATTAATTTCAGAAGGTAAGCATTGTGAAAATATTTATAAATATTTTCAATCTAACAACCTGTCGTATAGTGTAAAGATACCCAAGTATATGGTCAGTGACCGTTTGATGAAATTAAAAAATTATCATATAATAATATAACATGACAGCTTTGTAGCTCATGCAAAGCTGATGACGTTGCAAAACTGGGAACTACCTAACAGGTTTTTAATGGAACGGAGCTACGACTTTATGCTGCTAAAAAAATCAATCAGAGAATTGCTTTAGCCGTTATAACTGACTTTTTTTGGTCTTTTCAACAAAAAATACTTGACATTATTTTGATTCAAAATATTTTCAAGTCTTTTAAAAAGACCAAAAAAATGTTAAAGTATTTTATAAAAAAAGTTAAAATACAAAAAAACTCCAAATGCAAAACACAAAATCATTTGATGCCCGATCGTTATAATTAGAATATGGACGGGAAGTCCTCAGGGAGTACTAAATTTTACCTATTCGGCCTCTATTCAGCTTCGGTCACATTTTTGGCCAAATACCGAATAATTGTATAACATTTTTACACACGTGCTAGAAATCACACTAAACCAGTGGTGCGCACACACATACTATAACATTTATGCTTGTGTGGGTAGTAGCAAGCGAAAAGTCAACAAATTTGCTCAAGCAACAGAATTTTATAGTGTACATGTGTCGACAGCGCACAAGCAGCACTTTTTAGCATATTACCGCGGGAATAGGAATTACAACAATGTCCATCACTGCACTAAACACATTTTGAATAACATTAGAAAGCCAGAAAAACTTTTTACGAAGTGTTTTTGCACCTTAAGTTTTTCGGTCGAAAAGAATTTACGCTCAAATTTTTTTTTTACAAAAATGTCTAAAAAAAGTTTTTTTACTCTATATAAACAAAATCATTCTAGAAAAATGATTTACCAAAAAATTTTTACCAAATTTTTGCTAAAATTATGCTTGTCGATGTTAAAGTAACATAAATAATTTTTTATGTAAAATAACCAAGTAACTTGCACAATAACGCAAATTACTTGCAAAAAAAAAATTATCGAAAGAAAACAGAAAAAACAAATACAGACCGCCATTTTCATTTTGTATTTTAGTGTGCGTGGTTCATTTAACTTTTTGTGTTATAAAAACGTAAAAAGGAAATTGATAAATAAAATTAAAATAAATTAATAAAAATAAATAATTAGTTTTTTAAAAGATAAATAAACGTAAGATACAAAAATGGTAAAGCTAATTTTGCTGTCATAACTTAAAACACCATTAATTTAGCAAAACTAATAGAGTCCCAGACGTATGTTTCGATGAATTACAAATGAAATGATAAAGTGAGTATACCCCCATTCCGAAGACACCAATAAGGTTTAATAGATTTTTAGTTAAAAATTAGTGTTTGGTAATAATTTTCTATTTTTACAGGGTACTGGTAAATAAATTTTTGAAGCTATGGCGAACCCTTCACTATATATAATAATAATTTTGATCCTATGATCAAGTATTTTTATTTAATTTTTTACATTTAATTACAATACATTTTAATCATTTCAACCTAAACAAAAACTGGTACCAATGACCGTCGTCTCGCTGTAGCGAAAAAACTAAGGGCTCTGATGGGAAACGAACCCCCGAACCCCAGTTTCAAAGGCTAGCACGCTACCAACTAGCCTACAGGGGCCCCTGAATCCTTCACTACAATAAAGAGCGTGGACACCAGTCCTGCCTTTAGTTATAAAACTAAAACCTAAAAACGCAAAGCCAAGGGAGTCCAGACCTGTTTTGATGAGTTACAAATGGAATGACAAAGTAAATGTTCCTCCATACCAAGAGACCAATGAGGTTTACCAGTTTTTTAAATTAAAAATTTACGTTTTGTTATAGTTTTCTATTTTTACAGGATGCTTTTAAATAAATTCGTGAAGCTATAGCGGATCCTTCACTTTAAGAAAAAGCGTAGGCAGCAGGCACTGGAGAAAATTGTACAAACAGGGTCAGTTGGTCGGTGGTAAATTAAATCCTACACAACCTTTATTATATGGAGTTCACACTAGCGACCTTAAACAAGTTGTTCAACAAAACACCAGTAGCAGAATAAAAACGTAATGGACACAGAACAAAGACTTTTTTAAACATCTCACTCTTGAACACTTCAAAACAGCAAGTGTGAACGCCGTATTATATTAATATGGATTTATTGTGTGAAAATTTTAAATTTAACAAATATACAAATTTTTACAAAAGTTTAATAAAACAATTATTTTAGCATAAATTTGGTAATTTTCAGCATTATTTTTAGTCACCTTTTCTTATAATTTTAGTAAATTTCACCATATTTCTTTTGGTATATTTTATCAAGTTTTTGCTTAAATAGCATAAGCATTTTCTTCAAAATTTTTTACATAAGCGTTTTGGCTAAATTACGAAAACTACTTCGCCGGTTGTAGTCTTATACCCAATTCACTCCTGAGCTGAAATCTCGTTCGAACGAGATTTCGATCATATGGTTGTGTATAAAATGATACAGACCATATGATCGAAATCTCGTTCGAACGAGATTTAACCTCAGGTGTGAGTAGGACCTTAGCATATTTTTGGTTAAATTATGCCAGATTTTTGCTCACTCTGACACAGATTTTTTTTTGCGTGTAGTTTAAGCATATTTTTGGTTAATTTATACAGATTTTTGCTTACTCCGACACAGATTTTTTTTGCGTGTATAGATTCTGAGAAATTTTTCCTTCAGAAAATTTCATTTTTAAATTTAAAATGAATTTACCGTTATTCAAAGATATTTACAAATTCGTTACCACACTGAACACCCTCTTTGAAAACCAGAGTTGTATTTAATGATTAGTCTGGCAACGTTATTTCGATAGCTCAAAGTCTCTAGAGATAAAATTTTCAACGCCGTCATTAAGAAAACAACGCTTGGTATCTAATCACAATTCATCGCCAGTAGCAAGCGGCACAAATAACAGCTAAATTTAATTAAAAATACAATTAAAATACACTTTTTTTATATTGGCAGCTTTCTGTCTTCTGTTTTTAATGTGAAGAAATAAAAAATAATTAATTAAATTAATTTTTCATTATTTTAACTTTTATTTATATTATTTTATATATTTGCTGCTTGCTGCCTCTGCTGCATTGTGTAAATAAATACTTTTGATTGATACCAACGATTGTTGCTATATTTCAATTGTTGTTGTTGTTTTAGCTGCTTTAAAATAATAAATTCCTATATTTTGTTGTTTTTACAAAACAAGAGCTAAAAATATTTCCAAAAATATCGTCATCATATAATACGTACCGAAAAAAAAGCCAAGGGGAATGTGAATGCATAATGAAATACAAAATACAATTTGCATAAACAAATGAATAATAAATTTCTAATTTATTGGCATAAAATTAGAGAATTAAAGACTGTTTATTACTAAAACAAAAAATAAAGCGATTTCTGGTGTCGGTTTGGTGAAGGGTGAGTTGGGAAAAACAAAACAACGATAAGTCAAAGAAGCAAAAGGAAAGGAAATACCCACGTAAACATAAAGCGCATTCATACATAAAGAAACCAGAAACCAACAAAAAATAAAAAAGAAAGGATGGGTGTTATACTGGCAAAATTTCGAGTGAGTTAACAATTTGGAAATAACTTAAAAACTATTAAATATTTAAAATTTATTTATAGAAAGAAAAATCCACGCAGGAGGTCTTGGAACAATTGCAGGAAAAAATCGACACTTTAGAAACATTTACCGTCGATACGCAAGAACAAAAGAAGCGGTTTGTGGGCAATTTTCTGGCTGTTTCTATTGGCGTATATGTCATTGCATTTATCATCTTCTATTTTGTTTATTTTCCACCAACATGGTCAGAAAGAATTATGTATTTCTTACCCCTACTGATATTTCCCATAATGTAAGTTAATAATGATTGTGATTTTTTTTTATGTAAAGATAATAAGCCGGTTGACTGTGTAGATAGACATGTTTGTTTGTTATCAGTATTTGCAACGTTTGCAATTAGTGGAAGGAAAACAAAAATATTAAAAATTTTACAAATAGCCTTTGTAAATTGCTCAAAAGAAATTCTCATATTCTGAGAATTTTTTCATATAGAAAAATTCTCAGATTCTGAGACTTTTGAAATTCTCAGATTCTGAGACATTTTTCATATAGAAAAATTCTCAGATTCTGAGACATTTTTCATATAGAAAAATTCTCAGATTCTGAGACATTTTTCATATAGAAAAATTCTCAGATTCTGAGACATTTTTCATATAGAAAAATTCTCAGATTCTGAGACATTTTTCATATAGAAAAATTCTCAGATTCTGAGACATTTTTCATATAGAAAAATTCTCAGATTCTGAGACATTTTTCATATAGAAAAATTCTCAGATTCTGAGACTTTTTTCATTTAGAAAAATTCTCATATTCTCAGATTTTTTGAAATATTTTTTATATAGAAAATTTTTCAGATTGTGAGACATTTTTCATATAGAAAAATTCTCAGATTCCGAGACATTTTTCATATAGAAAAATTCTCAGATTCTGAGACATTTTTCATATAGAAAAATTCTCAGATTCTGAGACATTTTTCATATAGAAAAATTCTCAGATTCTGAGACATTTTTCATATAGAAAAATTCTCAGATTCTGAGACATTTTTCATATAGAAAAATTCTCAGATTCTGAGACATTTTTCATATAGAAAAATTCTCAGATTCTGAGACATTTTTCATATAGAAAAATTCTCAGATTCTGAGACATTTTTCATATAGAAAAATTCTCAGATTCTGAGACATTTTTCATATAGAAAAATTCTCAGATTCTGAGACATTTTTCATATAGAAAAATTCTCAGATTCTGAGACATTTTTCATATAGAAAAATTCTCAGATTCTGAGACATTTTTCATATAGAAAAATTCTCAGATTCTGAGACATTTTTCATATAGAAAAATTCTCAGATTCTGAGACATTTTTCATATAGAAAAATTCTCAGATTCTGAGACATTTTTCATATAGAAAAATTCTTAGATTCTGAGACATTTTTCATATAGAAAAATTCTCAGATTCTGAGACATTTTTCATATAGAAAAATTCTCAGATTCTGAGACATTTTTCACATAGAAAAATTCTCAGATTTTGAGACATTTTTCATATAGAAAAATTCTCAGATTCTGAGACATTTTTCATATAGAAAAATTCTCAGATTCTGAGACATTTTTCATATAGAAAAATTCTCAGGTTCTGAGACATTTTTCATATAGAAAAATTCTCAGATTCTGAGACATTTTTCATATAGAAAAATTCTCAGATTCTGAGACATTTTTCATATAGAAAAATTCTCAGATTCTGAGACATTTTTCATATAGAAAAATTCTCAGATTCTGAGACATTTTTCATATAGAAAAATTCTCAGATTCTGAGACATTTTTCATATAGAAAAATTCTCAGATTCTGAGATATTTTTCATATAGAAAAATTCTCAGATTCTCATTTTTCATATAGAAAAATTCTCAGATTCTGAGATATTTTTCATATAGAAAAATTCTCAGATTCTGAGACATTTTTCATACAGAAAAATTCTCAGATTCTGAGAAATTTTTCATATAGAAAAATTCTCAGATTCTGAGACATTTTTCATATAGAAAAATTCTCAGATTCTGAGACATTTTCATATAGAAAAATTCTCAGATTCTGAGACATTTTTCATGCAGAAAAATTCCCAGATTCTGAGACATTTTTCATGTAGAAAAATTCTCAGATTCTGAGAAATTTTTCATATTGTAAAATTCTCAGATTCTGAGACATTTTTCATATAGAAAAATTCTCACATTTTCATATAGAAAAATTCGCAGGTTTTCATATTGAAAAATTCGCAGATTCTAAGACATTTTTTCTTTTGAAAAATTCTGAATTTTTCATATAGAAAAATTCTCAGGTTCGAAGACATTTTTCATATAGAAAAATTCTCACATTTTCATATAGAAAAATTCGCAGATTTTCATATAAAAAAATTCGCAGATTCTAAGACATTTTTTCTATAGAAAAATTCTGAGATATGTTTCATATAGAAAAATTCTCAGATTCTGAGATATTTTTTAAAAAGAAAATTTCTCAGATTCTGAGATATGTTTCATATAGAAAAATTCTCAGATTCTGACATATTTTTTATATAGAAAAATTCTCATATTCTGAGATATTTTTCATATAGAAAAATTCTCAGGTTCTGAGATATTTTTCATATAGAAAAATTCTCAGATTTGAGATATTTTTCATAAAGAAAAATTCTCAGATTCTGAGATATTTTTCATACAGAAAAATTCTCAGATTCTGAGATATTTTTCATATAGAAAAATTCTCAAAATCTGAGATATTTTTCACACAGAAAAATTCTCAGATTTTTCATATAGAAAAATTCTCAGATTCTGAGATATTTTTCATATAGAAAAATTCTCTGATTCTGAGACATTTTTCATATGGAAAAATTCTCAGACTCTGAGACATTTTCATATAGAAAAATTCTCAGATTCTGAGACATTTTTCATAGAGAAAAATTCTCAGATTCTGAGATATTTTTCATATAGAAAAATTCTCAGATTCTAAGATATTTTTCATATAGAAAAATTATCAGATTCTAAGATATTTTTCATATAGAAAAATTCTTAGATTCTGAGATATTTTTCATATAGAAAAATTCTTAGATCTAAGATATTTTTCGGAAAAAATTTTCAAATTCTGAAAAAAAATTTTGAAAAAGAGAAATTCTTAAAGCATTTTTTGTAAGGAAAAAAATATTCACAAGGGTTAAATTTATTATTTTTTTTTTTTTTCATCTTTCAGCATTATCCTGTTGCGTTATGTATTTACTTGGTATTTCCAACGTAAATTAAATAAAAACTCGAAAAAACTAACTGCTTTACGTGCAGAAAAGAAGAAAATTTTAGAACAAGTCATGGATAAGGAAACCTATAAAGTGGCAGTGAATCTCTTGGCACGATTTGCCGAAAAACATACCAGACCCTCATATGGTTAGAATATACAAAATTTATGAATTCAATTTTATATTAATAGTAATTTCTTTTGAAATCCTATTTTAGCCTCAACTCCCAGCACAGTTAATCAACCTACACTTAATCGATCTCTACCTTTGCCATCTGCAACTTTAAACCAAAAATCTAATCAATTGGCCTTAACTTCAACACCCACCACCAGAGGTGGTAGTAATATTATTTCAGGTGGCAGCACCTCAAATACGCCACGCTTAACAGCACAATATGGCACAACACAAGGTTCGACGGCTTTAGTGGCTCAGTCTAGCGGTAATAATCAATTGGTAAGACGTCGTACTCCATTTCCGGTGGTTAATCAACAGGATAAGGGCGTCTTTGATCGTATTGTAGATGTTTTAATTGGTGATGGACCACAGGATCGTTTTGCAATGATTTGTAAAGAATGTTTTTCACATAATGGTATGAAAGAGGGAAAATATTATAATGGCTTAGATATTATTTTTAAAACTATTTTATTTTCGGTTCAGGTATGGCCTTAAAAGAAGATTTTGAGTATACAACATTTAGATGTGCATTTTGTAATGCATTAAATCCATCACGCAAGCAAAAACCCATAGCGCCACGTTTATCATCATTACCGCTAGCACCAGCACCAGTCAATAGTGATTCTTCTGATACAGAAGATGATAAAGATGATTCGGGTAAGAATTTAGTTGTACACAACTTATAATAGTATTTAATAAAAGCGTTTGTCTGTAAAAAACTCGAATGAGTTTCAATTAAAAGAGATATACCGTTGAAGTTTAGGTTAAAACGGTTCAAAGTTCCCCTAAAACCTAACACATCGTCTGAAAACCCCCTTTGTCTTACATTATTTTTTGTACTTTTGTCACATTTTTATGCACTTACGCCAATGGGTTGAGGAAATGCCATTTTTTTGGCCCGGCCCTTTTTTAGGCGTAAATAATGTGTATAACAAATCACTCCATAGAGAAGAAAATGCCCACTTATAAAACTGACCCCATCTCATAAGAACTAGAAGCTTTGCTATAGCAATTTGTATTTTAAGTTTAGTTTTTAAAAATTATTGAGTTAAATTTGGATGGTTCGTCATCATTTAATTGGCATTTTTTGTTGCATCTTTATATGAGTTGAGTCATGGTTTTGTGTTTTAATTACTAACTTTGATTATATGAGTAATACATAGATTTTTATACCCTCCACTTAGTGATAGAGGGTATATATAAGTTTGTCATTCCGTTTGTAACTCATCGAAATATCGGTCTAGGACCCCATAAAGTATATATATTTATGACCAGTGATCGATTTTAAGACATTCTAGCGATGTCCGTCTGTCTGTGGAAATGGTGATCACGGCGACAATATTACACGGAGATCACTGAAACTCCCCGTGTAAAAAAAAATAGATATAACACTATATATAATTATATCTTCTGGTATATCTGATACCATATATAATTTGATATGCTAGATCCGAGAAATGGGGACAAATCTCGGATCTAAATATATCTTATCAGATCCAAACTGATACAATTTGATTATATATATTCTGCTACATATTATTATACGTTTAGTTACATATTATTATACGTTTAGACGGTTCTGTTTTTTATAAACTTGCCTTCGCATTTGTGGCAAAAACAAGATTATTAAAAAGCCCGTGCAGTCTGAAAAAAGTTCAAAGCAACATCGTAATTAAGTAATCATAATTAAGATAATATTATTTTTTATTGTTTTTCAAAAATTCACAATTTTCTTAAAGACATATCGCTCCTTTACTTGTATAGTGTCATAACTCAAAATATTTGATTTTGCAGAAAACACGTTTAAAGTTTACTATTGAAACTGGTTTTTAATTGAAAAAGGCCGGTACATAGAAAATGTAATAATGGCGTGTACTCCTCTCAAACGGTGAGTTTAAAAGATATTAATACAAATTTTTGACACAATATAAAGCACGATATAACGAATAATTCTGCATCATTAACTCAAAAAACGCATTTTTTGAGTTATGACACTATACAAGTAAAGGAGCGATATGTATAAACAAAAAACACCTCGAAAATTTTGGTACATTCAACATAACCTAAAAATTCAAAATGCTTTAATTCGGCTGCTGATTGACATATGTGAACATAATTGAACACCGAATGGTATTTAAACAAGTACAAACATATTTCTGACAAAAAAAAATAGCGTTTTTTTAAAAAAAAAATTTTTTTTCAAAAGTGATTTCGTTTTAAATAAAGCTTTTTGCAATAATCTTTTAGAAATTGTGGAGGGTATCAATACATTCGGCAAGGGCGAATTTAACTTTTTTACTTGTTTTTATGTTTGATTTTAAATGAACACTGATTTAAATTAGAATTTTATTAAAAAATGCTGACAGTAATTGTTTACACTGGTCTACAAATGATTTTTTTTTTTTTGATTTTGATAAACTGTTCAGGGCAAAAAATCGTAATGTTTACTGATACATTTTTCATGTTCTCACATTTAGATTGTTCTAAATTTTACCAGGTGAAAAATTCTCCGATTTTGCCCTATTTTCAATTGGTAAAATTTACAAATTCTGAGACATTTTTCCTATGATTAAGTTTTGAATTTTGAAAAATTTAAAAATGCTGCTACATTTTCTTACAGATTCTTAGACTTTTTCTCTATAGAATTCTAAGGATTTTTTTCTAAAGAAATATTCTTACAAGGGAAGAATATTAAAGCATTTGCTCCACCATAGTGGATCAATTAAAGCATTTTGTATTTATCGTGCGCTAAATCGACTCAAGAATTGATTTTTACTAGCATTTTGTAGGGTATAAAAGGTCGAATTTGACCCTCCCACTTTTTTTGACTTTCCCACTTTTTTTGACTCCCATTTTTTTATAAATTAAAAAAAAATGTATTTTATATTGTAGTAGCGAAACACATGCACGCTTCGTAGTGAAATTGGTAAGGTATCCATCCCTTTTTACCCTAAAAATTTTTAATTTCAAAATATATCCTTTTCTTGGATGTTAATTAAGCTTGACGTGGGGATAACAATTTCCAATTTTAAATAATTTTTCATACAAAATTATTTAAACCCGGTAATTCATATCCCCAATACTGGGAATACATCATATACACAAAAATATGGGTACGTGCACCAAAATGCATTTATAACTCATGAACCAATACACATACAGAGACCTTATATACTTACATAAAAACCTTCTTATTGCCGTAACCTTTCATGGGAAATTTGAAAAAAAACTAAATAGGCTCAATGCAACTTATTTTTATATTTTTTTATGCATATAACTAATGAACCAATACATATACAAAAATCGTGTGTACATAAAAACCTTGGTATTGACGTTACCTTTCATGGGAAATTTGCAGAAACAAAATCTGTTCACTCATTACAGAAAAAACGCATTACAAAGGTAGTGCAGCAAAATTCATATAACTTCTAAACTAATACACAAACAGAGACCGTATACACATAAAAACCTTCGTATTGACGTAACCTTTCATGGAAAGTTTGCAGAAATAAAATCAGTTCAAAGAAAACACATTACAAACACAATGCAACTTATTTTTAAATACTTTTATCTATGTTTTTGTTTTTATAGATGATGAACCACCAAAAACATTAGCCGCTGCTAATACAACACAATTTTCAACCCCTTTAATTGCTGCTGCAGCGCCTAATCATCCAAATGCTGCTGCGTTATCAACTTCATCTTCGGATGAAGATGAAAAACCACAAGAGCGTCAAAATAAAGAAGAACCAACACACCAAAATCCCGAAACACAAAGTACTGATGAACTAAACATAGAAAGTAATAATACAGATAAAATAGAAGGTGATAAATCACTTGAAGAATTACTTAAACAATTAGAAACGTCTGATTCTGCCATAGATGATACCACAATGAGTCCTGAAGAAAATTAATTAAATTAAGATTGATAATATATCATTAAGCTCATTGGTAACGAGCATGCATGAAGGTGTTACACCTATATATGTATAATGTGAATGAATTTAAATAATGAAGTACTCAAATTACACTAATTTCAGTTGTTATTTAAAAATAATAAGAATACATTTTTTAACAGAATGTGTTTATGCAAGTATTTTCTACAGAAATCACTGGTTCTAGAAACACTTTTTTACAAGAAAATATATTAGAATGAAATATTTTTTAGAAATCTGAGAATTTTTCCGAAATGTTTCAGAATCCGAACATTTTTACCGACATAGAATAGAATGTCATAGAATTTAATTTTTTTTTCTATTTGCATTCAAAGTTTGAGAATTTTTCTTAAGAAAAAAATGTTTCAGAATCGATCCAAAATCGGTCTATGTTTTTTATATAGATTTTTTTTTTTTAATCTGAGCAAAACTGATTTTTTTAAAATAACAACTGCTAATAGTGTACCCCCCTTTTTACTTGTCTTAATTATTATTGTTACTTATGTTTATTTTTTTTACTTTTTCATTTTGTATAAAATTAAGCAATTTTTTTTTTTTCGTTTATGGAAAATTATAATTTTTCGAAAATTAATTTATTAACATTTTAGATTGTTTAACACAAAAAAAAAAAAAAAAACGCAAATGGAATGCTTTTAATAGAATAGTAATTATTTCTTTTAGATAAAATGCTGTTCTTAAACTTGTAATTAAATCATATTAAAAAAAATTAATAACAAAATAAATATTTTTTGAAAAAAAAAATTTTAAACAATTTTATAATTTATATTTCCTTACATTTTAAGCTTAATGTCCCCTACCCAGTTTTAAAAAAAGACATTATATTTTAAGGATCAAAAGTCACTGCGAAATAAACGTGATAATATTTACTAATTGTTATTATTGTGGACATACGCTAGATTACAAACACTACATTACGATGCCACGCCAAATAATACTTTTTTTACACCATTTCTGAGTGATTGAAAATAAATAGTAGTAGCTTATAAAGTGTAGTGTATGCAAATAGTTTATTTGTCTACCAGCAGCCGATTAATAGTATTTTAAATTTTTAGGTTATGGAGAAAGAAGCAAAATTTCGAGGTGTCCTTACATTTTTGTTTATAATTTTTGAGTTGCTGAACCGATTTCGCTTAAATGCAGTAACAAACTGCTCAAAGCATACTATGTATTAGTCATAATTATGTTAGTTTTTTGGTAGTGATCTCCATTTTACCTAAAATAGATCGAGTATCACGCATAGACAAAAAAAAATTTTTTTTTCTAGTCCCCTGGACCCAACTGCAGGACTTTGAACTTCTTCTGACATCGAAATCTACAAAAGAAAAATCTGTATGAAATGACATTTTTTCAGAGGTTGGTTTAGTTTTTCAAGAGGGAAATTTTTTCATCCTGATCCGAATTTGAGCATCTCCGAACTTAACCAGCCCAAGACATGTCATATTCGTGCCAAACTTCATATGGGTAGCTCTTTTATTTGTGACAGCATCGGTTTTCCACCGACTGTCTTTAAAACGATCACTGATCAATAATATATTTTACGGGGTCCTAGGCCAATATTTCGATGCGTGTGTAACGCAATAACGGAATGAAAAATAATGAAAAAAACTAAAATATTTTAAAAATGGTGAAATCTTAAAAAAATTCACAAAAAACTCAAAAACATTAGAAAAGTTTAGAATAATAATGTATTGTTAAATAAATTTTCAATTCGCACAACCTAATTTAAAATTGTAAAAAATACAGAAAAATTTTTAAAATTACAAAAAAAAAAAAACAAAAAAATATAATCCAGCCTTGCCGAATGTAGTGATACCCTCCACAATTTCTAAAAGATTATTGCAAAAAACTTTATTTAAAAGGAAACTACTTTTGAAAAAAAAAAAAAATTGTTTTTGAAAAAAAATTTCCGCGAAAAAAAAATTTGGTAAAAAAAATCCGCGGTTTTTTTATTTTTTTTTGTCAAAAAATATGTTCGTACTTGTTTAAATACCATTTGGTGTTCAATTATGTTCACATATGTCAACCAGCAGCCGAATTAAAGCATTTTGTATATTTAGGATATATTGAATGTACTAAAATTTTTGAGATGCCCTTACATTTTCGTTCATAACTTTTGAACCGCTGAACCGATATCGCTCAAATGCAATACCAAACTTTTTGGAAGAACTTCCAATAAATATGTTAAATTTCAGTCATCTTCGTGTAATATTTTTCCGTTAATCACCATTTCCATAGACAGACAGACGGACATCTTTAATTCACTAGAGTGGAGGGTATAAAAAAAACTGTAAAAAATTTGAAAAATTAAGCAGAAAAATTTAATAAATAATTCGAAAAATTCCACACTTGGAAAAATTCAGTTAAATATAGAAAAAATAAGTAAAATTATGAGTAAGTTTTGGAAAATTTTGAAAAAAACTAAAAAGTTTAGAAAAATACAAAAAGGAAAAAAAATCTGAAAAATTAAAAAAAAAAAAAATGGAAAAAATTTTGAAAAGTTCAGAATAAGTAGATGAGTAACTTTTTTAAAGCAATAAATTAAATATAAATACTCTATTATGACAATATCATAAATTGAAATATTTTTGGGCCTCGAACTAGAATAAAACTCTAATCGAATATAAATTTAGAAAAATTTTAGATAAAACAAGTAAAAAAGTTTAAAGTTTTAGACAAAAAACAAGTAAAAAAGTTATTGATACCATCCACAATGTAAAAAAAGTTTATTTGCAAAAAAAAAAATTTTTCTTTAAAAAAAAAAAAATCCGTGAAAAAAAATTTTGGAAAAAAAGAATTCGGCAAAAAAAATGTTTTGTAAAAAATATGTTTGTACTTTTTTACATACCATTCGTTGATCAATTCTGTTCACATGTGTCAACTAGCAGCCGAATTAAAGCTTTTTGTATTTTTAGGTTATGGTGAATGTACCAAAATTTTCGAGGTGTCCTTACATTTTCTTTTATAACTATTGAACCATTGAACCGATTTCGCTCAAACGCAATACCAAACTGCCTAGGGCAACAACAAGTAATTATGCTAAGTCTTAGTCATATCTGTTTAAAACTTTTGCCGTGATCAACAGATGGACAGATGGACAGACGGACAGACAGACGGACATCGCAAGAATGTCTTAAAATCGATGACTAATCAAAAACTCAGGAAAACTTTTAAAAAAACCGTAAAATTCTGAATTTTAGTGCAGGGTTTTTTAGACAATTCTGGGAAAATTTCAGAAAAGTACAGAAAAAAATAAAAAAATTAGGGAAATTTACAAAAAACGGAAAAATTCAAAAAAATTAAAAAAAGTCGCCAAAAAAATTTAGAAAGTTCAGAAGAGTACAAAAAAATATATAAAAAAATCTGAGAAATTTTGAAGCACATTTGAAATATTTTACACTTTCAAAAACATCTAGCATATCGTATAAAGTCGTCAAAACCGGTTTCGAATTATTTGACAAAGCGTTTTTTTTTTTCTATTTTTGTGGTTTTCTTCAACCGTATTTTGAAAAAATGCGGTTTTTAAGTTATTCGAGAAACCGGATTTTTAGTGCCGAATTATTCGGTATTTTGGAATACTTGATTTTTTACTTTTTTTACTAATTTTACCTGCCGACATTAGTGAATTTTTGAATGGTTACTTAGCAAATTGAGAGTTCACAAAAAAGTGTTTTCGGGCATTTTTAAAGAGAGTTTTTTGTGAATTTTTTGTATTCATCTGGGATCTGGGTACGCGTTTACGGTTAACCTTTCGATGCTTATTCCGAATCCAGATTCTAAATTTGCCCATCACGTCAGATTTTTGAGAAAATTAAGGTCAACGTTCCCCAAAAACGAGTTTTGTGCACTTGTGAGATGCATCTGGGATCTAAACACTCGATTTCGATTAACTTTTTGATGCTGATTCTGAATCTGGTTTTAAAATTTTTACTTAACATCTAATTTTTGAGAAACTTGTGGTCAAAGTACACCAAAAAATTAACTAAAAATAAATTTGCCTTCAAGAATGATTATAGCGATCCAATAGTTTATGTGACAGAAACATGTTAAAGTACAACTTTCTCGCTTTTATTTGAGGCTTAAAAAGCTATAACAAGGGTCAAAAACCTCAATTTTCTAAAAAATCCTGAACGAAGAGAAAAAATTTAAAATCAGAAAAAACCGATTATTCGAATCGGGTTTTAACTACAACATCTTAAAACCGGGTTTTCAAAAATTTAAAACAGAAATATATTTTTTTTTGGAAAATTATTCTACAGAATATCACGGTTGTAACTAGTGAAGAAAAATTACCTCGAGCTAGTATAATAATAATAGTTTTGATCACATGATCAATTATTTTATTTATTCTTTCTATTTATTTACAACTCTTTTTTTAATAATTTTAACTTAACCGAGAACTGTAACAATGACCGTCGTCTCGTTGCAGCGAAAAAACCAAGGGTTCCTGTGGGAATCGAACCCACGACCCCCACGTTCAAAGTCTAGCACGCTACCAACTAGCCTACGGGGCCCCCTCGAGCTAGTATAACCCTGCTGAAAACATCAAATTTTTAACAATTTTTATTTCAAAAATAATTCTGTAATCTTTAAATTAAAATTTGTATTAATTCAATTAAAAATATTATTAAAATGGTGTAAACCTCAAAATTACCATTTAAAACCAGGGTTGGCAACCGAAACGAATAACGGTATCGGTAACGGTATTGGTATTACATACTTTTTATATCGGTAACGGTAAAGGTAACGGTATTTTCGATTATTTCGGTAACGGTAAACCGTTACCGATACTTCAATACCGGTACGTACCGGTATTATGAAAAAAATGTTAACAAGTCATAAATTTGTTAAAAACACGTAAAAAATAAAAAAAAATTTAAAAACTGTTATGTTCAATTCATTGTCTATAAATAATTATATTTTTACTAGTATTAAATACTATGAATTTGCTTAGAATTACAGGCCTATTCACAGTTATGACTGGTTATGACTATTTTTATTATTTTTAGACTTCATATTCCCTGTGTTTGTTGTAAACACAATCATAAAAAGTCTCAAAATTTAAAATTATTTGTCAATTTTGAGACGATGTGGGTAGCAGGTCTTTAATTTTTTGAAATTTTCAAACAAAATTTTATGTTTTTTATGATTGTTTACAACAACCACATGGTAAAAATTGAGTTATGATTGAGTTATGACTTTTTTTGTGAATAGGCCCCTTAAATTAAAACATATACACAATATTGTAATTTAACAAATACGAACTCATGCTCGTAGAGAGTCTCTACTTGCGACACCTTTGTCCAATAAGCAAAAAAATCTGCATTTTGAGCCATATGAGAAATCTGCATTTTAAGTCATTTGAGAAATCTTCTGTTTATAGTGATGCGGTTTGCTAAATTTCTGTCTGGATAATCCAGGTAGAATCTGCAGAAAAAAACCGTCAATACAGCAGAAAAATTTTCTGATTTTAACAGAGAAATTTGCTGATTTTAAATAAACAGCGTGAACATCAAGACTGTTTGTCCTGTTGTTAAAAACAAAATTGACAGGAATAAATAAACTTGGTAAGGATGTTTCAGGGGATGATCTTTAAGGGGTAGGGCGGGCGGAATCGGAGGGACACCTTTCCCCTCGTCATAGATGTTAAGAAGTTCATTTTATTTATATTTACGCTTAAATAATACAAATTTATCAATATTTAATTTTATTTTTTATAGACAAGCCCCCTTAAGGGGCTTGTGTAAGTTTCTCTGGGGAATATTTTTTCATCTGGTCCGATTTTGCCCATTTCGGAACTTAACTAGCCTATGACCATAAGACGCACCAGCATGTATCGTGTCTTCTACAGAAGGACACACGAACATCACTTTAGGTTAGGTTACAATCGATCACTAATCAATAATATATAATTTTTATGAGGTGCAAGACTGTATTAATATATACTGTAGACTAGAGGTGATGTTTGACTCACACTCACTCACGCTCGCGACAGAAATTTTTGAATCACGCACAATCACTCATGAGCATATTTTTTCTACTCACACTCACTCACAATCACGTGAGTAAATTTAACACCTCTCACACTTACGTGCACTAATGCAAGCTTCACTCACATTGACTCACACTCACGGAACAAAAATAGTTAAAAAACTAAAATTTCAAAAATCTTACAAATTTTAAGCAAAATTTAAAGTTCAGACGAAATTTAACATTTTTTTGCTCTTTGTGGGACGAAATCTTAAGTTTAGCCAAATTTTAAAGTTTTTTTGTTGCTTTTTTGGTACGAAAAGAAATATGAAGAGAAAACAAGTCACGCAAAAAAATCGACTCACGCACACTCACTCGCGCAAAAATCTTACACTTCTTCACACTCACTCACAATCATTGTAAAATTGAATTCGTCACACTCACGCTCAGTCACACTCATGTGTGAATCAGGTGAATCATGCACTAATCTGCTCATGTGCCCATCTCTACTGTAGACTATATTACTGTTTTTAATCCACAAAAAAATTAAAATAAGTAATATTAATACAACCGAAACAAAACCGATTTAATACCGGTAAAAATCCGAATAAAGGTAACGGTTTTTTATCGGTAACGGTTTTTAAAAATTATTATTTCGGTATTGGTAACGGTAACGGTAGCCAATATTAAAGGGTTTTTAATCGGTAACGGTATTGAAAGGGTAACGGTAGCCAACACTGTTTAAAACTTACAAAATCTTTTTCTCAAAAAAAAAAAAAAAAAATAAATAAAAAAATAACAATATTTGCATGTAACCAAGCGTGTTAAGATGTTGATATATAAGCGGTTTTGAACACTACATTTTTAACTACACATATTTTCCGGACCATTGATCAAGGCTAGCTAGACTTGATTCAAAGCCACCAAGACAAGACACATGAGTAACAAGTTGTAGTAAAGCATAATTTTTTTTTTCAAATTTTTTTAATTCTACTCTTTCAATTCATATGTTACTTATTGTTAGTAATAAAATAAAAGAAAAATCCATATATAAAAAAAAACGCCTATTGTTTGAAGTATGGGTGGATTGTCGGTCTCTCAAACTGTCGGTCGTATGTTTAAGACGGTTTATAAAACAAATGGATGTTCATGCAGTTTAGATTTGCTATTTTTATGCTTGATTTGTAAAATAAAGCGGTGTTTTAAGTTTTTTTTTTGTTGCTTTTTCAAATAACAACCAAAAGTTTTGTAACTTGCCACGAAATCATTTAAAACTATACCACCGCCTCTTTTCGTCAACCACTAACGATAAGCAACATTCTTGGCTAAGTATCTAATGATGCTGGTGGTGGTATAACACAAGAATACTCATATTTGCAATAAAACAATTGTTTTTTTTAACAGAAACGTGGTAAAATAAGGAGAAGATTACTTTCTAATAGATTTGAAAAATAATTTTAAAATTTTTCAATAAATTTTAAATGAAATATGAAAAATTGAGATCACTCATATTTTAAATAAAAATCATTTTTTTAATGAACATTTTTCAAATTATTCTGTAGAAAAAATGTTATAAAACAGAAATTTTGATATAAAACAAAAAAATATAAAAATTTGAGATCACTCATATTTTAAATGAAAATCATTTTTTTAAATGAAATTTTCTCAAATCCTATTATTCTGTGGAACAAATGTAATAAAAAAGACATTTGATATAACACAAAATATAAAAATTTGAGATCACTCATATTTTGAATTTAATCCCACTTTTTTATGCAAAATAATCTGAATGTGTTTAAAGCCTCGTCTTTATAGTAATGATAAATAAAACGAAAAACAATAAAACTTGTGATCACTCATATTTTAAATGGAAACAACTATGTTTTACTAAAAAATTAACTTATAAATAAAAATTTCTGATTTTTTTATTATTAATAAAAAATAAATTCGTAAATAAAACAAAAAAATATAAAAATTTGAGATCACTCATATTTCGAGTTAAATATCTTTCTTTATAGTAATTAAAACAAAAAGTTACATTATATGTGATCACTGATCAATATTGATTATATATACAAAAAAGTAAACGGAGATGGCTGAAACTTAACATATTTTTTGGAAGTTCTCCCAAAAAGTTTGGTATTGCATTTGAGCGATATCGGTTCAGCGGTTCAAACATTTATGAACGAAAATGTAAAGACACCTCAAAAATTTTACTACATTCAACATACCCTAAAAATACAAAATGCTTTAATTCGGCTGCTGGTTGACATATGTGAACATAATTGAACACCAAATGGTATTTAAACAAGTACGAACATATTTTTTGACAAAAAAAGAAAAAACAAGTAAGAAAGTTATAGTCGGTCAAGACCGACCATATAATACCCACACCAGTGTTTTCCGAAAAATGGGTCCCAAGTCCAAACATGGACTGATTGGATCTATCTTTTGTTAGATCTTTATTTAGTGTAGAAAACACACACAGACAAAATTTTAGTGGAATTGGCTTATTTTTGATTCCAATAGTAAGACCGATTTAACTTAATATCGGTCGAAATTTTTATAAAGGGGACCAAGTCCAAAAATTATCTGAATATATTCAGATAAAAGTTAGTTACCAAAGTACACCTTTAGCACTTAAAAACAAAATTTTAATCAAATATTTCCAACTTTCATGAATTTTGAAAGATTTATGTGAATATCGGGAGGGTCCCAGCAAAACTTAGATTACCAAATAAGGTATAAAATAAGGTATAGGATCTCTTATTTTATACATTGCAGCATTGATGATTTTAACAGGCGATGAGACTCAAAGTAATGCATACACATTATCACAAAGAATACCAGTAAGGTATAAAATAAGTCATAAATTTATAACGAAGAATACGAGTAAGGTGTAAAATATATGATATTTTATAGGTTACGAGAAATGAAATAATATAGCATACCAGAAGATAATATATAAGGTGTTACGAGTAGTGAAAAAGTAATTTTGTATTAAATTTACTCACGTGATTGTAAGTGAGTGTAAGTAGATAAAATATGCTCGTGAGTGTGTGTCGTTAGAAATTTCCTGTCGTGAGTCCATCTCTAGTTTAAACTTATGCTTTTTTTATAACATAATTATTTTTTATGTTATTGTAATGCATTATGCATCCAATTATAAATAATACATTATTTCAAACTTTCAAATAATACATAATGTAACCAAATATAAGTCATCCATGATTTAATGTTTAGAAATAACAAATATGAAATACATTTTTGCCAATAATCATGCATTACGTAGCAAATTATTAGTAATGCATTATTTTTCAGTTGAAAATTATACGTTGTGGAACAAATGTTTGGTAAGACATCATAAAATAATGCTACAAATAAGTTATATGCATTACCTGGTAATGTGTTATATAATCACTACCCATTACCAAAGTTTTGCTGGGATGTATGGGGGCTAGGTCTAAACATGGACCGATTTTTCCCAATTTCAATAGGCTTCGTCCTTGTGGCAAAAGAAGCTTAAGTTTCAAATTTCAGCCAAATCGGTTTATAATTGCGACCTGTATCGTGTTTACAACGTTAACATTGACGGACGGACGGACATCGCTAATTCGACTCAAAAAGTTATTCTGAGTCGATCGGCATACTTAAAGGTGGGTCTAGGACTAATATTTCGAGTAGTTACAAACATGAGCACAAACTCAGTATACCCTGTACCACAGAGTGGTGTAGGGTATAAAAATTATGGATTTTTTTTACCAATTTTTTTTTTTTCGCGGAAATTTTTTTCAAAAACATTTAGTTTTCAAAAGTAATTTCCTTTTAAATAAAGTTTTTTGCAATAATTTTTTAGAAATTGTGGAGGGTATCATTACATTCGGCAAGGCCGAATTTAACTTGATATAAGGAAAATTGTTAAAAAAAACCTCCAAAAACGGTTAAAAAAATTTAAAATTACTGAATCCGTTAAATTTTTTTTTGATAATTTTTTTTTATTTGTTTTATTTTGTAAACTAGGGTAATCGGAAAGTTTTTGTTTATAATAACCAAAAATTATAAAAAAAATTCTAAAAAAAATCCAAAAAAAATTCACGGAAATTAAAACTTCAAATTTTGGAAAATTCGAAAAATTTTTGGAAAGTTTGGAAAACTACAGAAAAAAATTAGAAACAAGTTAAATAAAGCAAAAAAAAACATGTAAAATGATTAAAAAAACCAGAAAATATTTTTAACAAAATTCGATAAAAAAAGTTCTCAACAATTTAGAAAAATTCTGAAAAATCAGAATTATTTAGGAAAATGTAGAAAAAAAATTCAGTTTTTTTTTTTAATATTCCGCATAAAAAAAAAACTAAAAAAAAATAAAAAATTGTGAGTCCTTACTTTTGTTTAGTTAATATGTTTGACAAAAAATTTTGGTATCACTCATATTTTTTGCTCATAGAATTTAAATGTCTTCCGAAATTGAAATTTTGTCAAACTATCCCGAAAAAACAAAAAAAAAAATCTCCTTTCTATAAAACTACGCTCCTGCTCAAATTTTTTTTATTTAATCTCTAATATTTGCAACTTGACCAGAATACTCTACATGCACATAACACTGACCGCAACGACACGACTTTAGCACCAGGTCTTTTTTTTTTCATGATTATGCAGCAAACCACGAATTGTTAGTGTGTCCATATAGAGTGTAAGCCTTATGTCAAAATTTCAGAATAAATACTTTTTATTTGTTATAACAAATCTATTTGGTTGTTATGAAAAAACATACAAACAGCAGATTTTGATTTGCAATAATATGCAAAACAAAAAAAAAAGGAAAAAGAAACTTTGTATCTAAGTAGTTTGTTTATTGCTACACGAAACTTAATGTTAATTACAAACATTTTTATATACGTAAATATTACTACATATATAAAAAGGGTGTGGGTGGGCCAAACAAACTTCGCGAACAGCAAACGTACAAGAAAAACAAACAATCAAGCAAACATCTTATGTAGACACAAAGTTTAAAACTACAAAAATCAAAAGAGACATGATATCATATAACCAACACACAGTATATGATTAAAGCATTAGAATGATTAAGATTTTTAATCATAATCTGAAAATTCTTCCGTACAGTCAAAAAAAATTAAATGATAACAAAAAAAACAAGTAGAAAAGTTAAATTCGACTTTGCCGAATCTATGAATACCCTCCACAATGCCTTTTTAAAGGATAGTATATTTTAACGTGAAAAAAATTAACAAGTTTGATTAGAAATATTTTATTTTGAGTAAAAAACTCTTTTTTTGTCATTTAAAAAAAAAATGAAAAATTTCTATTTTTTTTTTTTTTTTGAATGTAAAACTTTTTTTCGAGTGTAATGTTTTTTTCACTGTAAAAATATTTCTGAGTGAATGCACGTACGTATGTACAAAATATTGCCATTTTTGTAAAAAAAACTAAATTTTTTTTTTTGAGTGTAAAATTTTTTTTGAGTAAGTATAAAATTTTTTTCGAGTGTAACATTTTTTTTCGAGTGTAATTTTTAACTTACCAATGCTTTTAAAACTAAACAATTTTAAAAAGCATTGCTTTAAAACTAAACAAGTTTGAATAGCATTGCTTAGTTACCACCAATGCTTTTAAAACTTGTTTACCACGTGGCATTTAAATGAACAAAATCTGAAATTCGGGGTTTTGCTTATAACTTTTGAACCACTTGACCGATTGAGCTGAAATTCAATACCAAACAGACCTGAGGAACGGCAAATATACATGCCACGTTTCAGTAGTCCCATTATTGTTTTTCGGAAGTTATCGTGTTTTTTATCTCGTAAATTTGCGAAAACCCTTTGCCGAAATTTACTCTTTTGCTCATAACTTTTGAACCACTGGACCGATTTGGCTGGATTGCAATACCAACCTGACCAGGTAAATGACCAACATATATGCCAAACTTCAGTAGCCTCTGTGAAGTCTTTCAAAAGTTAGCGTGTTTTCTACGGACAGACAGACAGACGGACGGACGGACGGACGGACATCGCTAGATCGACTTAAAATCGATCAAGGATCATGAATATACATATATACTTTATGGGGTCCTAGACCAATATTTCGATGTGTTACAAACGGAATGACAAACTTATATATACCCTCTATCACTAGAATGGAGGGTATAAAAAAAAATACTAGAAATAATTTGTAAATTTACTTATTTATTTTTTTGAGTATAATACAAATTTGTCTGTTTAGAAAATGTCTTACATTTTAAAATTACTCCGCCCTTGTAAGGAGAAAAGTCACAGATTACGTAAATTTTTTGTTGCTAAATTAAAACAAAAGACTTAAGACACGAACATCCCTTTTAGTATGAAAATTTACTAACAATAAGGTGGAGCATTTTTTTCAACATAACCTAAAAATACAAAATGCTTTAATTCGGCTGCTGGTTGACATATGTGAACATAATTGAACACCGAATGGTATTTAAACAAGTATGACATACTTTTTTGACAAAAAAAGAAAAAAAATCGCCGAATTTTTTTTCGTGGAAATTTTTTATAATAATAATTTCCTTTTAAATAAAGTTTTTTCCAATAATCTTTTTGAAATTGTGGAGGGTATCAATATATTCGGCAAAGCCGAATTCAACTTTGTTTTTTTAATTTTTCTTAATTTATTTTAACATGATAATGGTTTTAGGCTGGTGTCTAATTTAAAAAATGATGCAGTTTGACTATATAATAGGGCGTCTCGTCAACTTTCAATTTTCGAATTTCAGGTCATAATACCTACCAAACGAAATTTATGAAAACATTTTGCAATTTCATCTTCACACGGCAATCAGCGGTCAAGGTTCGAAAAAATTACGTATTTTGACCAAAATGTATGTCCGAATTTTTTGACCAAATCCGGCTCAAAAATTCGGAAATTTGGCGCACTTTATTGGAAAAATATTTAATCTCAGCAAATTTTTGCATTACTAGTAATGAGTATAGTAATTAGTAATAATTATTGGTATGTACTTACTCATTGCATGAAACATTATTTATTCTATAAAGGCCGTGAGACAAAAATAATTAGTGCCTACCAGCTTACGAGTGTTTTTTAATGTTTTTTTCCGATTGGACTTAATTTTACAAGTTAACTTGCAAATAAGTATTTATTTTTAATATTCTCAATAATTTATTATTTATATTATTGCAAATAAGTACTTACATATTACAATATAAGCCACTAGTTGCTTTTTGGACTAAAGTAATGCAGTGGGTAATGAGTAGTTGTTATAAGTAATGTAATTGGCTGCAGCCAATTGTTGCAACCACAGTATGGGGGTATACTCACTTTGTCATTCCTTGTGTAACGCATCAAAATATAGGTCTAGGACCATATAAAGTATATCGTCCATTCCACCAGACATTTGGTGATTTTAGGCATTTTTTGACCGAGGGTATTCCGATTTTTGTTATTTTTTTCATACAGATACTCTATGGAGCCAATTTCAAATTTCATCCATCGGATCGAAAATATTCGAAAAACTCGCGATTTTAATCACGATTTTCGTTTATAAAAAAGTCAAAAAAATGCAAAATCTGTGTAACTTTGAGCAGCTGTATTTTCTAAACTACTTATCGCATTTTAACAATCCATAGCGCATACGAATGGTTTGTAAGTCTATTTTGATATCTTATAAACTGAAAAAATGTCGGTGGTTTAAAAGTGCATTTTATATGCAAATGCAGTTTTGAAGTGCATTTTGCGAAACTTTTACCCCTTTTAATTTTTTTTTAATTAGCATATTTGGAAAATTTAGAATTTTTGCTACAGAAAAATGTTTTCATTACAATGGACCGAGCATGTGTGATATTTTAAATATTTTTTTTAAAAAAATACTTCCTTAAGTTTCCCTTATAAAAATTTTTATTTTTTAAATTATACCAAAATCATGTAAAAAGACATGTTTTTAAACCGTTATATTTTCAAAAGTACTAATCGTATCTCATTGTTTTTATGCACATTAGAAAGGTATTTTTGTCTATTTTTTGCATTTAATGACCGCAAATATGTTGGTGTTTCAGAATTGCATATTAAATGCAAATGCAGTTTTGAAGTGCATTTTTCAAAACTTTCACCCCTTTGAATTTTTTTTAGTTATCATATTCGAAAAGTTTACAATTTTTACTACAAAATAATGTCCTGCTAATAATGGACCCACCATGTGTGCTATTTTAAATTTTTTTTTTTAAATTTCCTTAAAACAATTTCAATATTTTAAATAAAACCAAAAAATCTGAAATAACATGATTTTTTAAAAAATTCTAAAAAAATATCACACACAGTGGGTCCATTATTAGGAGGACATTATTTTGTAGTAAAAATTGTTAACTTTTCGAATATGATAACTAAAAAAAAATTCAAAGGGGTAAAAGTTTTGAAAAATGCACTTCAAAACTGCATTTGCATTTAAAATGCATTTCTGAAACGCCAACATATTTGCGGTCATTAAATGCAAAAAATATACAAAAATACCTTTCTAATGTGCATAAAAACAATGAGATGCGATTAGTACTTTTGAAAATATAACGGTTTAAAAACATGTCTTTTTACATGATTTTGGTATAATTTAAAAAATAAAATTTTTATAAGGGAAACTTAAGGAAGTATTTTTTAAAAAAAATATTAAAAATATTACACATGCTCGGTCCATTGTAATGAAAACATTTTTCTGTAGCAAAAATTCTAAATTTTCCAAATATGCTAATTAAAAAAAAATTAAATGGGGTAAAAGTTTCGCAAAATGCACTTCAAAACTGCATTTGCATATAAAATGCACTTTTAAACCACCGACATTTTTTCAGTTTATAAGATATCAAAATAGACTTACAAACCATTCGTATGAGCTATGGATTGTTAAAGTGCGATAAGTAGTTTAGAAAATACAGCTGCTCAAAGTTACACAGATTTTGCATTTTTTTTACTTTTTTAAAAACGAAAATCGTGAATAAAATCGCGAGTTTTTCGAATATTTTCGATCTGATGGATGAAATTTGAAATTGGCTCCATAGAGTATCTGTATGAAAAATATAACAAAAATCGGAAGACCCTCGGTCAGATTTTTTAAAATGACTCATGGAATGGACGATATATATTATTGATCAGTGATCGATTCTAAGACATTCTAGCGGTGTCCGTCCGTCCGTCTGTCCGTCCGTCTGTCCGTCCGTCTGTCCGTCCGTCTGTCCGTCCGTCTGTCCGTCCGTCTGTCCGTCCGTCTGTCCGTCTGTAGAGAACACGATACAGTCCAAATTAAAAGAGCTAGACTTCCGAAGTTTGGCACGAATGTGTCTTATATTTCTAGGCAGGTTAAGTTCGGAAATGGGAAAAATCGGAAATCCAAGGGAAAAAAGTTCCCCCTTAGAGAACTAAACCAACCTAAGAAAAAACGCATTTTTTGCAGGTTTTTTTGTACTTTTCTTAAGCAAATTCAACACTCTTATGTTAGAAGAAGGTGCCCAACAATGTCGCTCACCGAACCCCCCCCCCCCCAAAAAAAAGCCTCTGGATTTTTTTTATATTGTTTTTTACATTTTGGAGGGTATAAAAGATTCGGCACAGCCGAATGTAACACTCTCATTTGTTTTAGTATTTTTTAGATAACACATTAACATTTTCCAACTTTTGAGAACAATTTGGATAAAAAAAAATAATTTTTATGTTTAAAAATCAGCATCCAAAACGTGTTTTGGATTTTTTAAAATATTTTTCCAATAAAGTACTCAAAATTTCCGAATTTTTAAGCCGGATTTGGTCAAAAAATTTTGACATGAGTTTTTGTCGAAATACGTAATTTTTTCCAACTCTGACCACTGGTTGCCGACTGAAGATGACCTTGCGAAATTTTTTCATAAATTTTCCCACAAACAGCTCTAATGGGGCCATCGTTTGAAACTTTGATTTGTAAAGGTAGAAACAGAACAAGCACGGCACGGGGGACGGTTGCCGTTGTCGGAGAATATTGGCCCAAAACACTGACGGGGGACGGCGACGGCAAAAAATGTCATTTGTTTGTTCAGTGGTGCTAACTTTTAATAAAATTAGAGTAATTTTACGGAAAAAAATCGCTTATCACATAGTCAATGTGATTAAGTTGGCACTACTGTACGTATGTTACACCATTGTGAATGAAAAAATAAAAAATTGTTGAGAAAATGCGGCAACCCTGGAGTGTGAGAGGGAGGGAGATTGAGAGAGCCCGGAGATAAAATAAAATAAGTTTTAATTTTTTCTCGTGCCGGTAACGGTTTTTAACTGTCAAATCGTATGGAAAAAGTCGTGCCGGGCTTGTTCTGTTCAGACCTTTACTTGGATAATAACTCATGTGCTGGTGAATAAGAGCGTTTTTCACCAGATGGTGAATAAAACGTAACATATTTATTTTTCAACACAAAAATTTTTTTTTCATCAATTTTTTTTTCAATTTTTTTTTTATAAAATTTTTTTTTATCATTTTTTTTATCAAAAAAATGGATGAAAAAAAATTGATGAAAAAAAATTAGATGAAAAAAATTTAATGAAAAAAAAAAAAAAATTATAATTTTTTTATCAAAAAAATGGATGAAAAAAAAATTGATGAAAAAAAGTTTGATGAAAAAAATTTAATGAAAAAAAAACAAAAATTTATAAAAAAAATTTTTGATAAAAAGAGAATTTGATAAAAAAAAATTTTGATGAAAAAAGTTTTTGATAAAGAAAAAAAAAACGTTGATGAAAAAAAATTTTGATGAAAAAAGTTTTTGATGAAGAAAAAAAAAATGTTGATGAAAAAAAATTTTGATGAAAAAAAAATTTTGATGAAAAAAAAATTTTGATGAAAAAAAATTTGATGAAGAAAGATTTCATAAACAAATTTTTGATGAAAAAAAGACGATGAAAAAAAAAGTTTTTGATGAAAAAAAAATTTTTTTTCATGAAAAAAATAAAATTTGATGAAAAAATTTTATACAAAAATATTTTTTTGGAAAAAAAGTTTTTGATGAAGAAAAAATGTTTTTGATGAAGAAAAAAAATTTTGATGAAAAAAACATTTGATGAAAAAAAAAAATTGATGAAAAAAAAAAAATTGATGAAAAAAATTTAATGAAAAAAAAAAAAAATGTAAAAAAAATTTTTGATAAAAAAAGAATTTGATAAAAAAAATGTTGATGAAAAAAGTTTTTGATGAAGAAAAAAAATGTTGATGAAAAAAAAGTTTTGATGAAAAAAAAAATTGATGAAGAAAGATTTCATAAAAAAAAATTTTTTCATGAAAAATTTTTTTTTTCATCAAAAACTTTATTTTCATCGACTTTTTTTCATCAAATTTTTTTTTTTATGAAATTTTTCTTCATCAAATTTTTTTTCATCAAAATTTTTTTTTCATCAAATAATTTTTTCATCAACATTTTTTTTCTTCATCAAAAACCTTTTTCATCAAAATTTTTTTTTTATCAAATTCTTTTTTATCAAAATTTTTTTTTGTAAATTTTTTTTTTTCATTGAATTTTTTTTCATCCAGGTTTAGATTGCTAGAAATAGAATTGTAGTGTTGGAAACTGTCAAAATTTATTCTGTAGAAACTAAAAATATTCACATACACTTAAAAAATTATGTTAGTAAAATCAACTGAAAATGTCAGTTAAAATAACTACTTTGTAAGTTGTTTTGGGGTCAACTACTTTTTCAGTTAAATCAACTAACAATGTTAGTTATTTTAACTGACAAAAAACAACTGACTTATGTAGTAAAAACTACTTACGTTTGTAGTCCAAACAACTAAAATGTAGTAAAAATAAAATAATCAATAAATATATTTTTTTTCAAGAAATTTTTCAAAAAAAAAATGAAAAGATCAAATTTTTTTAAAGTTTTTTTTTTTTTTTTAAAAAGGTTGTGAAAAATAAAAAAAAAAACGAAAATTTATTTTTATTTTTTGGAAAAAAACTGAAAATTTTTCAGAGATAAAAAAAATAAAATTAACTACTTTAAATAAGTGTTACTACATCACAGTACTTTTTTGTTAGTTATTAAAAAAAAAACTACTTAAAATATCTAACAGAAATAGTTGTTTGATATTTTTCATACAAAAACAACTGACTTTGTAGTTGAAAACAACTTACTACTGTAAAATATACAAACAACTAACATGTTGTAACTTACATAATTTTCTGAGTGTACCTGATTTCTTTGTAAATTTGACTAACAAGCATGCGCTTGTACAAGGGAGGAAGGGGAAATTCCCCCTCCAGACCAAATTAAAAAAAAGCAAAAGAAAGAAAAAAATTAAAAAAGAAAGAAAAAGCAGAAAATAATGAAACTTTCTAAAAAAATTTCCAAAGGAAAAAATGTTGAAATCCAAAAATTTTTCATAGAAAAAAAATTTGAACATTTTTAAAGGACAAAATCTAAAAATTTTATAGGGAAGATCTGAAAATTTTTAAAGGACAAATGTGACTAAATCTGAAATTTTTTTGTGAAAAAATATCTGTCAATCTAGTTCTTATTATGAAGAGAAATTTTCTTTGGGAAAAATTGGAAAAATGTATCAGAATCTTCATCTTTCTATAGAAAAAAATCCTCAGAATCAGAGAATTTTGCTTTAGGAATAATGTCTCGGAATCTGAGAACTAATGTCTCAGAATTTGAGACTTTTTCTATAGGAAAAATGTCTTAGAATCTGAGGCTTTTTTTATAGGAAAAATCGCGCGATTTTTTGTTAAAATTTGTTGTTAAAACTTTTCACCTGCGGCGCTTTTATCGCACCTATACGCAATTTTTTTCTATTCCTTCATAATTTATGCTACACTCTTAATATTTTTTTCATCAATTGCCTACTTATAGCTTTTTCAGACCATATTATCAAGAAGACGATATGTCAAAAATATTAATAGTATATAAAAAAGTCATTTCTTACAATTTGTTCCTTTTTTCTTAAAAGTTTTTCTGCAAAGCCAGCCTTCGCACAGTGCCACATTTGGCCAATCTAGCACGACAAAAATAAAAAAAAAAAAGTTCCCCGATTTTCATGATATGTTTGTATTAGGGATGCCAAACGGGAAATCCCGAATCCCGAAATCCCGGGATTTTTCGGGATTGACAAATCCCGAATCCCGGGAATTATACTTTTCAATCCCGGGATTTTTCGGGATTTTCCGGGATTGACAAATCCCGAAAAATCCCGTGATTTCGGGATTTTTTTGTTAAATTTCGTAATCAAAATTGACTATTTCTTCAGTATTTTTTTTACAATTTAAACAAAATTGATATTGTTTGAAAGGTCTTTGATACGAAACTTACTTGGAATTCACATTTAGACGGCACTATCAAAAAGGCTATTGCGGCATTATGGGCAGCGAATAGGATTGTTGGTAGGACCTGGGGATTGAGCCCCAAAATGGTCATGTGGATCTACAAGATGATTGTAAGACCGATCATGACGTACGCTGCAATAGTATGGTGGCCGAAGACTATGCAGAGGGATGCCACCGTAAGGCTAGGCAAGGTACAGCGTCTGGCTTGTACTCTAATCACGGGTGCTATGAAAACCTGCCCAACGTTGGCCCAAGAAGCCATTTTGGGTCTCACACCTCTCGACATCTTTATTAGATCTACGGCAGCTATGGCTGCGCGTAGAATGAATATCGATTACTCTAACCCTCGCAACTCGAACGGCCACTCCAATATTCTTTCTTCAATAGGAATTAGGGAAAATCTAGATATGCCGACGGATAGAATAAACACTGTGCTTCGCTTTGGAAGGAAATTTGAGATCGTGATACCGAGTAGACCAGAGTGGGATGAAGGTGGTCCATATGTGGATACTAGAAGCCTAAACTGGTATACTGACGGATCCAAAATGTCCTCTGGAGTTGGCGCTGGTGTCTACGGTCCTAACACGCGGATCTCCGAACCAATGGGTAGGTGGCCTACAGTTTTTCAGGCTGAAATTCAGGCTATTGCAATATGCGCTAGAGTTAATATTGCAAAGGGTATGAAGGGTACTCATATTTCAATCTTCTCTGATAGCCAGGCAGCACTTCAGGCGTTGTCTTCTTGGGAATTTAAATCCAAATTGACACTGGAATGTTTTGATACCCTTCAACAGCTGGCCGGGAGAAACAAAATTACTCTATTTTGGATCCCTGGTCATAGAGGTTTTGAGGGTAATGAGATAGCGAATGAGCTTGCTAGAAATGCCTCCGCTACTCCTATGACCGGACCCGAACCCTATTGTGGGGTAAACTGCTCCACCTTCTCGAACATGATTAAGGGTTTGGAAAGAACCGACTTCTTAAACTTGTGGGAAAATTCAGGAGGTCTACGCCAATCCAAAGCACTAATCGCGCCATTATCATATGGAAGTATACTTAATCACACCAAAGGTGACATTAGGTTACTGACAGGTTTTCTCACCGGGCATTATAAGGTAAATTATCACTTGCATAATTTAAACCTTTGTGCATCGTCTTTGTGTCGACTTTGTCTTGAGGAAGTAGAAACAACGCAACACATATTATGTGAGTGCGTCGCAATATGTAGGATCAGAAAACGGTTTTTAGACAAAGAATTGCTTAATTCTGCGGATATAAAGCTAGCTTCTCCATCCTCTGTTATAATGTTCATTAGGAACATTGAACAGAGTTTGAATTAGATTAATGGATCTTGGCACAAAAGACCCATAAGGGTCGCAGTGCCGGCCGTTAGGGCTAGATCACCCCTTGAATAATAAAAAAAAAAAAAAAAGGTCTTTGACACTCAGAAAATTATTGCAGTTACTACATGACGGTCGTTTGTGTAGTAAGTAGTAGCTGTTGTTTTTAACTACAATTTCGGTCGTTTTTGTATGAAAAAATCTCAAACAACTTTTTTTGTAGTAGTTTCAAAAAATAACTACAAAAAATATACTACACTGTAGCAATAGTTGATTTATGTAGTTGTTTTTAGTTTTTTTTCTTAAACTCGTTTTTTTCTAGAAATTTTTATTGCAAACGAATGTGTCGAGCGAGTTGGTCGTGCGGGATGCTGAAGAAATTATTTTTATACCAAATAAATAATATCTAAATAAATTAAATTACAATTTATTAAATTTAATTATAACAAAAAATATGTTTTTGGAAAAATATTCTTGAGCGAAAGAAAATAAGTGGATAAATGAGATAACAAGTGTGTATAATATAGCGCTCACATAAGCGTGTGAAAAAACCAATCGGAAAAAACCAAAATAAAATGTGTGCAATGTTTTGTTTTCTTATGAGCGCGCCATCTTTCTTTTCTTTGTATACACAACAGACCAGGTACATACTTTTTTGAAACATTGGAAATTAATTCTTTTTTTTATAAATCAATTTTGCCAAAGCATTTCGTTTTTTTTTTATTCCAGACAAATTTTGATCAGTAGCGGTGAAAATTTGAAATGAACTATTAAAAAAACAATGGTAATTACAATCAATTTATTTTGTTTAACATTTTATTAATATAATTTTTTTCTTCTATAATTCCAGATAAATACATCAAAAAATTGTCATCATGTTGAAATTCTATACAACCAACTGAAATGTATTGCTTTTTAAATAAATAAATATCAATCATTTAAACGTTTAAGAAATTTTTTAAATAAAATTTCAGGCAATTGTAGAAAAAACAACTGTATTAAACAGTTTTGTAGTAGTTTTTACTACATTTTGTAGTTGAAAATCAATAGTTAAAAACAACAACATGTTCAGTTGTTTTTACCGTTATATGTAGTGGACGCCTTTTCAACGACAAAATGTAGTCAAAACAACTGTCTTTTGTAGTAGATTTTACCGACATACTTTTTTGAGTGGAGATACCTTTCAAATGAGGCATGTTGGGTTTAAATTCTCTTGCTCTTTGGGAGGTAAATCACATTTTTAGGGCGGATTACTCAATACACAGTTTTTATGAAACAGTTAAATTTCGCCGTGAGTTTTCTATAACGGAGCTTTTAGTATTCCAGCTGTAAAGTTTCTATTCAAAAGTTTTTGTTCTTATTTGAGCGTTATAAGTTAGGAAATTTAAAATATATCTCTCCAATTTTTGTTAGAAACAGCAGCGAAAAAAAATTGAACAGGGGTGTGTTTTGCGACGGCGTCGGGGTCAGACACTGGGGACAACTTACCCTTGCCAAAGGGTAAGTTGTCCCCCTGCATCGTGCCTTCAGAGACTTGGAGCAGTACCAGTTGAGTTAAGTTGTTCCTAAATGCTGGCCCAGATGCCGTTAAAGGTGTGTTTATGTTATCCCACCGAGTCTTTGGATTTTAAGAAAGTAAAATATTATCGAAGTCTTAATACTGCCAAAAAATCATAAACAAAATCAAACTGACAGCTGTTTGTATGCAAATCTAATAACACACAGCCATTTTTTGAAATATTTCATAAAATCAAAAGTCTTATTGGACTGTCAACAAAATCATATTACACAAGATTTTTTGACAAGTCTTTATACTCAGTGGTATGATATAAACACAGCTAAAGTAGCTGAAGAATATTGACATCAATATCTAATTCTTATCTATATTCTTTTTCATCAAAATATGCTAAACATTGTTGTAGAATCTGTTAAACTCGTAATGCTTATATTTCTAAAATTAAAATCGTTTTGTATCAGTGCAATACGATAAATAAGTAATTAAATATTAAATTATATATATATTTTTTAAATATAACGTTAAAAAGTTTAATTTTAATAAATCCCGAAATCCCGAAAAATCCCGAAATCCCGAAAAATCCCGGGATCCCTAAAAATCCCGAAATCCCGAAAAATCCCGGGATCCCGGGATTACGATTTCAAAATCCCGAATCCCGGGATTTGTAAATGTCAATCCCGTTTGGCATCCCTAGTTTGTATGTATTATAGAACATTCCTAATAGCACGGAAATAGTCATAGAAGATCGATAATTCTGTTCGTTACTAACAGGTGGGTGCATAAAGTTGCATCTTGTAAAATCCTGTAACTAGTGTACATTATTTTGCATAAATTAAGTCGAGTTTAAACTGTTGTAACTTTTGAACAAAAAGAGATATTTATCCACTCTTTTTTGGTAATTTTAAAGAATATTTAAATGCTTTAAGTCATGTCTTTTCTTTTTTTTGTAAACAAATTTTTCTACTTTTTATTAAATTTTTAACAAAATACAAATTTTTGAAAAGAAAATTATATATTTATTTTTTTTGATGGAATAGAACTTTTGTGTTTGGTCCGTATTGGTCGCCGGACTTTTTCAGATATATTGACCAATATCCATAGTACTTATTTCAACAGCTAACTTTTGCGACCGTCTGCGACGCCGACTACAGTGGGGCGTTATGTAAACCTTGTTTTTACATATTTTTTAAACATATTTTAAAAAAGTGGGCGTGGCAGTTGTCTGACCGCCCCCTTTTTTTTGTGATATTATTTCTACAGTCATTGAGAGTATGTATACCAAATTTAAAGAAATTATAACCAAAATTACAAATTTAAAAAAAAGTGGGGGTGGCCCTTAACCGGCCTCCCACATTTTTTATAATGTTATTTTCGAAGTCAAAACGAACATTTATACCGAATTTCAAGTCAATATAATTAAAATTGGATTTTTGTCGTCCTAGATTGGCCAAATGTGGCACTGTGCTTCGGCCGCGCTTAGGGATTACAAACTCCATGCCTTAATCCCACCCTCTCCGCAAAATATTTTTTTTTTAGGTAATATGTGTTGTAGGACCCACGCGGCTCTAAATTTTTTTTTTTTCGAAAAAGATAAAGATGTCACAGATATGAATAATATTTTTTTTTAATATACATATATCATTAAAAGCAACATATAAACTAAAACCGTTGCTTGTCAAAACTAAAAAAAAAATATATTTTTTTAAATTTTTTACCGTAGGACACCAACGGATCTAAATTTTTTTTTTGCTAAAAATTTTTTAGAGCTGAAAGCCTTATCCCAAAAAAATAAAATTTTTTGTCGTGAATAAGCTAACCAAGTAATATAATAATTAATAACAAAAAAATTAAAAATAAAAAAAAAAATTTTTGGTTCGTACGGAAATGATTTTTAATAGACTTGTGCTTAATCGTTCAATTGAGTGAGCGCTCATTTTCGTTCATTTTAGATAAAAGACCTAGTTCGTTCATCTAGTTCAATTGCTCTTTTGTGGTCTTCGTTCAACAGTTGGTGAACGAATCATTTTGATCATGTCTGTTGGTCGTTCATCTAGTTCAAATCGTTCAGTTTTTGTTTTCGTTCAACAGTTCGTGAACGAAACATTTTGATCATGTCTGTTGTTTTGGATTTCGTTCAAAAAATAAAAAAAAATGTTGAAAAAAAACATGAATTAAAACAACATACACAGTTTTTGTAAAAAAAACATTAATGCTGAGAAAGTGTGCAAAAAGAGAAGAGAAAACTAACGCCTAATAACAATATTAACAAAAAAAATTTAAACGACCGAACTGAAAGATCAAAATGAAATAATGACCAATTGAGCAAAATGAACGAAAAGACCTAAAAGAGCAGAAATAAACAAACTAGATAATCCGCTCAGTTAAGTGAATAGTTCAATTGAACTACCCGGGTAAAAATGAAATATATATGATCATATATGAAGATATATGGATCATATATGGATTTATATAACCATATATTATCATATATGCCTCCATATATGATAATATATGGTTATATAAATCCATATATGATCCATATATCTTCATATATGATCATATATATTTCATTTTTACCCGGGTAGTTCGTTCATGAACGACACAACTCTAATTTTTAAAGCCCCGCTCTTTAAGGCCCCGTCGCGTAGGGAAGGCGTGGTCGTAGGAGCGTAAAATTTTTCCTCAGTTATTTTTAAGTCAAATGGAAAAAATGAGCAGGTACCGTCTTAACATTTCCAACATTTCCAAAATAAGGGACACTCTAATGTATACTATACATTATATAAATTGTATAGATTTTAAGTAACTTTGTTTAAGAAAAATCATCGAATCTGTAGAAACACTGTCAGATCCTAAAATATGTTTCGCAGTTATAGACATTTTACTTTCAGAAAATCTTAGATTCTGTTCAGATCTTGAAACAGTTTTCAATAAATTCCAGTTTTCAGATTCTGAAACATTTTTAGATAAATTTTCCCCCAATTTCAGAATCTAAGACATATTTTCGTATTAAAAAGATTTGAAATTTTGAAAAAAATTTCTTACACAAAAAATTTCTAAAGGAAAAATTTTATATGTATTTTAAAAAATATTTTGCGTACACCGAAAAAAATTCCTGCCTTATATGTACGAAAACGTTCGTACATTGTACGAAAAATTTCGTTGTTTCGCACCACGAAATTCTTGCGTACAATGTACGAAATGAACGAAATTGTTTCGTAAAATAAACGAAATTGTTTTTGTATTTTACAAAAAAAATTCGTAAAATAAACGCAATAAATTTTCGTGTTTTACGAAAATTTTCGTAAAATAAACGAAATATTTTTTTTTGTTTTACGAAATTATTTCGTAAAATAAACGAAATTATTTCGTAAAATAAACGAAATTATTTCGTAAAATAAACGAAATATATTTATTTTTACGAAAATTTTTTGGTAAAAAAAAATCCTTAAAAATTCTTTCTTGAGAATGAGAACAACGTTTTCAACGTTTTGACAGCAACATTTCCAAGCAATTAATTGTTTCTTCTTAACAAAGACTTATAAGATTTCATTCATTATTTACAGTGATTTTGTTTTAGGCTACGTTCACACTACAAGAACTTATGATGATATGTTGAGATGATTTTTTTGGAGGACCACCTTCCCACATGTAAAAAAAAACTTATATCATCAAGCCTCAAATTTTATTTGATCCGATTAGCCTCAAATTTTAATTGATCCTTAAAATAAATAAAAACCAAGAGAGAGCTTTTTAGTCGGCTGTGCCGAATTTTTATTACCCCAAATATGTAAAAAAAATATCATTATTGAAATTAATTCTTTATACCCACGACCACAAGGCATTTTCTAATCCCCTGGGTCGAAGCTCATTACTTTAAATTTTTTTTGACATAAAAATGTTTCATTTGTTTAACAAAACAACAAAAAACACTTTAAAAAAATTGAGTTTTCCAGAGGTTGGTTTAAAGAAATAAAACTTTTTTGCCCACATACGAACTTAACATGCTGATGACCAAAAGACTTGTTCCGTGGTATCCGTGTTTTATATAGACGGACATTAATAGAATGCCTAAAGGTACCTACAGACGACGCAATATTATGTACAATATTCAATTATATTGATGGTGTGTGGGTAATATTGACGATTGTACAATGGTCAATCTTACCCACACACCATCAATATAATTGAATATTGCACATAATATTGCGTCGTCTGTAGGTACCTTTAGAATTTATCATGGATCAATAATACATATACTTTATGGGGTCCCCGACCGATATTTTTTTATTATACCCCAATACTGTAGTTGGAGGGCATAAAAACACCCATTAAGCATGCATTTAAAGATTTCTTCTTTTTTCATTAGTTTTGTAAAATTTCAAAATTCTTGATTATTTTTTTTCGAGATATAAAGTCCACTTTCGTATATTTTACGAAAGAAGTTTTTACGAATTATTTTCGTAAAAATACGAAAGTCTGTACACTTTTTTTTTGTAATATGCAATCAACATTCGTATATTTTACGAAAGAATCATTTACATTCTTTTTTTCGTTACTTTCGTAAAATTACAAAAGTTTTTACAACATTTTTTTCGTAATATGTAGTCAACATTCGTAAATATTACGAAAAAAATATTTACTAATCATTTTCGTTACTTTCGTAAAAATACGAAATTCAGTACTAAAGTTTTTCGTAATATGTAGTCAACTTTCGTGTATTTTACGAAAATAAAAAGTACGAAACTTTTTTTCGTAAAATGTTGCATGGATTTTTTTCGGTGTAGCAAAACCCTATAATTTTGTTTTGCTGGATAACTATTTTATTGACACATTATAAAAATAAAGTATTGCAATTTCTTATTTTACAAAAAAAAAAAAAATGAACTGCACATTAAAAAGTAAAATATGGTGACTAGTTTTTAAGTATATGAGTTAAACGACACACACCTTATAAGCCTTCCGGTTAATATACACGTTTGTAGTTCATACATACACTCAAAAAAATACGTTAGTAAAAAAGTTTGTAAAATTGTTTGTATCCCAACTTTACAACTTTTTTACTAAATTGTACTAAAAAAATATTTTTTTGTAGTTCGTTTTAGTAAACTCGCGTTACAAACTATTAATTTTTTACTGATTTTTTAATAATTTTTTCAGTTGATTTTTTAAAAATTTCGTATTAACTTTTCGGTTTTCTTTTCTAGGAAAGTAATGCACTAATGAAATACAAAAAGAAAATGTTATTAAAATATTTGGAAATTAAAAAGAGCATTTAAAAAAAATATACAGTTAGTTAGTTTTTTATTTTAATGGCAAAACTGCGCTTTGATGAGTATGAATATGTTTATTATTTTCAATATTGAATTACACTTATTTGTCTGCTTTATTGTAACTACATACTTTTTTTCTTTCAAATAAAAAAATATATAAAAAAGGGAACAAAATGCAGTAAAGAGAAGATATGCAAAATTCAAAAAAACACCGACCTTTTTCAATTCTTTTTTCTTTCTTCTCCACTTGCGGTCCTTTTTTGTTTTACGCTATCTGCGATTTTTTTTCTTGTGTAAAGTGTACACAAAGGGTTGATTTCTTAATACTCTGAATAGTATTGGTAATTTTGTGTACTTTTCTTCATGCCTTTCTTTCTATTATTCAGTTGAAAAATAGCATTTGATTTGACAACGTCGCGGAGCGGAAGATATAAAAAAATGTACAAACAACAAAATATTACAACACAAAATACAGGTAACCAAATTGTAAAGTATTTTTGTTTAAAATTAACTCTTTTTTTTTAGGACAATAAATAAAACAAAATAGAAAATGATGTATATTTATGTGTTCCATTTAAATAATATCAATATAATGTATTTTTTTATTCTAGAACACCAATTTATTCAACATGTCAATTTATTCAACACAATTTTCAAAGAATTAATTTTATGTGGTATGTAATTTATATTTTGTATTAAAAAAAATGTATGTATTCAATATTTTCTCTTACATATTTCAGATCAAAAATTCAAACAAAATCTGACTTGCATTGAAATAGTAATGGCGACAACAAGCGCAATACGCAGTTTACATATAGTAAAAAAAGACCAAAAATTTAAAATACACAATTTACAATTTTTTTACAAAAAAATTTATTAATACTAATTTTTTTAGTTTTTTTTAAGATTACTAATTTTTGAAAACCAAAGTTTGTAATGGTAACTGAAAAAGTTATCGGGCACAAATTGAAAACTTTATTAGTAATGGTAACAGACTTTTTTGTAAGGAATACTAACAAATTTTTATGAGTGTATGAATTTTTATCAGAACAAAAAAAAAACAGTTAATGACAGACAGAACACCAACAAGATACCATATGGGTTACAAAGAAAAAAAAAAACTGATTGGAAAAGTATTTAAAAAGAATTTTGTTGAACTAAACTAAATATATTTAATTATAGTTGGTTTAGATCGATCGTATAGGGTGCTACACTGTAAATTTTGAAATATATAAATCTCACAGTTGGCCAGATAAAATTCCAGAACCGGTTTACAAATAAATTTCTTTCAAAATATTCGACTAGAGTATTATTATTCTAGTTCGAGGCCCAACAATTATATTTACAATATTCTCTTAATAGATTATTTATTGCTTTAAAAGAGTACATGTAAAGAGAGATCTGTTTCCCCCTTACTAAGGGATTCAAAAATCTATAAAAAATCTTTTTTTTCAGAAGATTTTGTATAGAACTGGCCTATAAATTCTAATCTATATATTTTGTAATTTGTTACAAAAACTGGCTCTAACTTATTTTACCCAATACCATAATTAATGTATTATAGGGCACATAAAATTTTAATGTAGAATTTATTGAAATTATTAAAATTATTAAAACATTAAATTTATTTACATTTAGATTGATTGTAATTATATTAGGATCAATAAATTAAATATATAATTGTGGTAAATTATAAGTTTTGAAAGGCATTAAAAATTTAAACATGTGGTATATGTAATTGTAAATGAATTAAGTGAGAATGTTTGATTATGGAAGAGAACAAAAGACTTAAGACACAAACTTGAAGGTGGCGGTCTTTAAAAAACACAAAAAAAAAAAAAAGTGATTTATATAATTTTTTTAAGATATTACTGGAAAATTTATTATGATTAACAAGGAACTAAAAACAAAAATAAGTAAGAAAGTTATAGTCGGTCAAGACCGACCATATGATACCCTACACCAGTGTTTCCCGGAAAATGGGCCCAAGTCGAAACATGGACCGATTGGATCTGTCGTTGTTAGATCTTTATTTAGTGTAGAAAACACACACAGGTCAAATTTTAGTGGAATTGGTTTATTTTTTTGTCAATTGACCGATTTAACTGAATATCGGTCGAAATTTTTATATGGGGAACAAAGTCCAAAAATGGTCCAATTATAAGGTTACTTAAGTACACGTTTAAATCCTAAAAATAAAATTTTTATCAAATATTTCCAATTTTATGAATTTTGAGGGAATTATGTGAATATCGGGAGGGTGGTTTGTATGGGGACTATCAGAAGGACTGATCCGATTCCTTTGAAATTTGGAACTTGAATACAAAATTAGATTACCTTCTAAATTTCAAAGCGATATCTATTATAATACGGTTATAAGAGTTATTTTAGCCGAATCCAAAGGGGGCGTTTGTATGGGGGCTATGTGTTAACATGGACCGATTTTCTCCAATTTCAATAGGCTTCTTCCTTGACCCAAAAAATGCTTAAGTTTCAAATTTCAATTCAATTGGTTGAAAATAGCGACCTGTGTCGTGCTTAAACCGATAGATGGACAGACGGACGGACAGACGGACATCGCTAAATCTCAAAAAGTAATTCTGAGTCGATCGGTATACTTGAAGGTAGGTCTAGGACCAATATTTCGGGTAGTTACAAACATCAGCACAAACTCATTATACCCTGTACCACAGAGTGGTGTAGGGTATAATGATCGAGGACTCGTATTTTAAAGTAATTTTAAAAATTTTCGGTTAATTTTTTTTTATAGAAAAAATGTTAAGTGAAAAAAAATTGTGTAAAAAAATGTCATACCATTTTTAAATGTTTTATGTTTTATAAAATTTAATATTAGCGTTATTTTTTTGGAGAAAAATTCGGAACTATATCTGAATTTTCCAAATTTAACTTAAAATCGATGTAGCAAAAAACACTGCACTTTTAATTTTTTTTTTTACATTTCACTACTGAACATTTGAAAAAAACTTGAAGTGACTGGGACGCGACCTTACACAGTTATTTGCAATTGTTCTAGCGATCACAGATCTGTTTTCCAAATTTTTCTATCACATCAAGTTTTTGAGATAAATGAGGTCAAATTTCAAAACCATATACACAGTATTACAATTATTCTCCTAATCCTAAAATTTTTCCATTAATTACATCATGTTTTTGAGAAAATTGAAATATAACAAGTAGAAAAGTTAAATTCGACTTTGCCGAATCTATGAATTAGAGATGGGAGCTTAGTGTGAGTTGAAAAAAATCTGAGGGAGTGATTAGTGAGTGAGTCATTTATTTTTTGCGTGAGTTTGCGTGATTAGATTTTTTGATTTGCCCAATTTTTCTTTAATTTTTTGTAAAAAAAATTTTTTTGGATTTTTTTTCTTTTTGGTAAGAAAATTTTATTGCGTGAGTAGATTTTGCGTGACTCACACGTGAGCGTGATTGAATCTGGCGTGTGTCACGCGTGAGTATGAGTAAGTTTTTTATTACTCACGTGAATGTGAGTGAGCGTGAGTAAAAAAAATCATTGCGTGAGTGATTTGTGAGTGATTCAATTTTTTTTGCGTGAGTGTGAGTGAGTGTGAGTCAAAATCCACCCACGCGCCCATCTCTACTATCAATTCTCTCCACAATGCATTTTTTAAAGGATAGTACATTTTTAACGTGAAAAAATTAACAATTTTGATTAGAAATATTTTATTTTGAGTAAAAAAAAAAAAATTACTAATTTTTTTTGAGTGTAAAATTTTTTTCGAGTGTACGTGTTTACGTATTTACACAAAATATTGCCATTTTTGTAAAAAAAAAATTTTTTTAGTGTAAAATTTTTTTTGAGTGTAAAATTTTTTTTGAGTGTAAAATTTCTTTTGAGTGTAAAATTTTTTTTGAGTGTAATTTTTAAGTTACCAATGCTTTTCAAACTAAACAAGTTTAAAAAGCATTGCTTTAAAATTAAACAAGTTTGAAAAACATTGTTTAGTTACCACCAATGCTTTTAAAACTTGTTAATAAACACGTGGCATTTAAGATGAAACTAATCTGAAATTCTCGGTTTTGCTTATAACTTTTGAACTACTGGTCCGATTGAGCTGAAATTTAATACCAAATAGACCTGGGAAACGGCAAAGATACTTGGAGAGCTTCAGCAGTCTCATTATTGTTTTTCGAAAGTTATGGTGTTTTTTATCTCGTAAATTCGCGAAACACCCTTCACGAAATTTACTCTTTTGCTCATAACTTTTGAACCACTGGACCGATTAGGCTGGATTGTAATACCAACCTGACCAGGTAAATGACCAACATATATGCCAAACTTCAGTAGCCTCTGTAAAGTCTATCAAAAGTTAGCGTGTTTTCTACGGACGGACAGACGGACGGACGGACGGACTGACATCGCTGATCGACTTAAAATCGATCGAGGATCATAAATATATATACTTTATGGGGTCCTAGACCAATATTTCGAGGTTTACAAACGGAATGACAAACCTATATGTACCCTCCACCACTAGAGTGGAGGGTATAAAAAATTGCGTTTTCGGACATATTTAACAACTCATAGCGGATGAACCCGATGTGCTGAAGACTTACAAATAAGGTAAAGACTCAAGGGTAAAGCTTAAACATTCTTCTTTAAGATGTATAACCCATTTGATCAGTCGCTTTAACTATTGGAGCACCGATTGTCTTGTAATAAGGTACTTTTCCCCAAAAACTTTTTTTTCAATAATGGGGGATAAGACATCATTGAAAGACAATTGGTACCCAAAGGATTAAGGCGACTGACCAAATGAGTTCTGCATCTGTAAGAGTAATGCCTAAGCTTTACCCTCGACGTTTTTTTATATCGCCATCACATCGGGTTCATCCGCTATCAGTTTCCAAAAATGCTCGAAACGGCGATTTTTTTTAACTTTGACCTCAATTACACAGTGCAACACCCAAAATCGGAATGGGATGAAACCAAAAGCAAATGAAAGTTGGCATATTCCATAACAAACCCCTCAAGGCTTTTTTTCTTGTTCAGAGCTAGATTTTTTTTTACACGCATTTGAAGTTAGTGCACTTTTATTATAATTATAATAATAAATGCTTGAAAACTGTATTAATGGCGAATGATTAATATTGTAATTGCCTTTAAATAACAATCATACGCAACGGTGTCCCGTGGTTTATATTAATAATTGCCTTTAAATAACAATCATACGCAACGGTGTAAAGTGGTTTATTTTAATAATTTGGCTATTCAGTAAATAGGTACCGATTGCAGCAAAATTCATAGCGGTCATAGCTGAAGTAATTTTAAGCTTAAGTTTGGAAACTGGACCCTACATGTCAAATAAGGGCACCACCAGGGGCCTTTAAAGTAGGACATGTTTAGTACACAAAAACTTTAAATGCTTTAAAATCAACAATTTTAAATGCGTGTAAAATAAAATCTAGCTCTGACCTAAAAAAAGGCCTTGAGGGTTTTGTTATGGAAAATGTCAGCTTTAATTTGCTTTTGGTTTCATCCCATTCCGATTCCGAAAGTTCGATTTTGTATCACTGTGTTATCTGAAAGACCTGATGTGATGGAAAAGTTTGGTGACCGGATTTTTTTCAAGCAGATCTAATGTAATCAAGTGTATAAGGTCGCGTCCCAGTCGCATTTTCTATGTTTAGTAGTAGAGATGGGCACGTGAGTGATTTTTGATTCACACTCACTCACGCTCACGACAGAAATTTTTGAATCACGCACACTCACTCTCGAGCATATTTTTTCTACTCACACTCACTCACAATCACGTGAGTAAATTTAATACAACTCACACTCACGTGCACTCAAGCAAGCTTCACTCACACTCACGTTGACTCACACTCATGTTGACTTAATCTCACGAAACTTTTATTTATACAAACAAATTTTAAAAACTAAAATTTCAAAAATCTTTTAAAATTTTCAGCAAAATTTAAGGTTCAGCGAAATTTTAATTTTTATACCCTCCAACTACAGTATGGGGGTATACTCACTTTGTCATTCCGTGTGTAACGCATCGAAATATCGGTCGGGGACCCCATAAGGTATATATATTATTGATCAGTGATCGATTCTAAGATATTCTAGCCATGTCCTTCCGTCCGTCCGTCTGTCCGTCCGTCCGTCTGTAGTTAACACGATGCAGTCCAAAATAAAAGAGCTAGACCCCTCAAGTTTGGCACAAATATGTATTATGTTCCTAGGCAGGTTAAGTTCGGAAACTGGCAAAATCGGACCAGGGGGGAAAAAGTTCCCCCTTGAAGAACTAAACCAACATCTAAAAAAATACACATTTTAACATGTTTTTTTTGTATTTTTGTTAAATAAATGAAACATTTGGTATATTTATCGCGATGGGAAGGTGCTCTCAAAGTCCACCACAGACCCCATCAACCCCCATTTTCTGGGACAAAATCTTAAGTTAAGCTAAATTTTACAATTTTTTGTTGCTTTTTTCGGTACGAAAGGAAATATGAAGAGAAAAAAAAATCACGCAAACTCACGCAAAAAAATCGATTTACGCACACTCACTCACGCAAAAATCTTACTCACGCGCACTCACTCACGCAATTTTTTTCTCTACTCACATTAACTCACAATCACGTGAGTAAAATTGAATACAGTCACAAACATGCGTGATCACACGTGAATCACGTGAATCACGCTCTTATCTGCTCCTGTGCCAATTTGTATTTAGTAGTGTTTTTAATAAATTCTGTCTACAAAATTTTCAGTGAGAAGTTGTTTTTTGTTTTCGAAATAAAGACTTTCATCTTCAAAGTATCGTTAAATATGGTAAAATTGAGCAATATAATTTCATGACATCGCTTTATGTTTAATTTTTTGTACTGAAACTCAATAATTCTGAAGATTCCGAAACACATCTATTAAATAGAGTTTTGTAGGGCTTCTGAATTTATCAAATTTCAAATTAATTTTTTTTCAAAACTTGCTAGTTTTAATTTATTTTTAAAATATTTTTAAATGAACAAAATAGTTTGAAAAAGTAGTAAAGATTATAAAGTTAGAATTATTTTATATTTTTATAAATTATTTCTAAAAAACGAATCAGCATCTCAATTTTGATCTGCTAACACTGCATTTATTTTTCAGTCTACCATTAAGTTGGCTAGAACATAACCATAAATCTTGTTTACTTAAAGTTATAAGCATTATACAAAGTGTCTTGCTTAAGCTCCAAAAAAAAACATTATTCTAATCTTTTGATTTTCCAGATTATGCGGTTAATTGCAATATTTAATCGCTTTAATAGATAGCGGAGGATGTTAATTTGATAACAATAAACGTTGTTTAAACATAAACATTTCAGCTTATAACACATCAATACAATATGACGTCATGCTAAACTAAAGACTTAAGGAAGAAACTCTATTTGTAACAGATCACTCAAAAACAAAAGACTTAAGAAACAAACATTATAAATAATTTGTATATTATTTTTAAATAATATTTAAATTATTTTTATATTGGGTAATTCCAAAAATTTTCGCCCCACTGTTCGGAAACATGCCTTTGGACGCCACTGAGAATTTGGCTCATAGATATCCACGTTTATATGTGATATGTTGCATTTTTGGATTTTCAAAATTTGCTGTAGTTTTCAAATTATCGCGGGTCAAAGTTCGACTTTTTTAGCAAAAGTCAGAAAAATACATGACGTTTAACGTGCTCTAACTTTTTAACTGGTAATCCGATTATCACAAGTAATGGCTCATATGAAAGCTTAATTCCTCTTCTTTTAGGAAATATTTTCAAAAGCATACGGTTTTTTCCAGAAGTGTTGCAAAAATTCAAAAACATTTTTTTTTTGCGAATATTTAAAAAAACACATCTTCGTTTTTTTAAAAAAAAAGTTTGGTGATAAACAATACTGTTTTGTACAACATATCCAAAATTCAGAGTGGGATCCCAATGGGATCAAAAAATATTCTGGTTTTAGTACGAAGTTCTTAAATTTTACCTTAGAAAATTAAAATTTTATGTTTCTTCAGTATAAAAATTTAAATTTTCAAAGAAAATTATACTATTAAAATTTTGAAAAACATTCAAAACATTAGAAATTTAAATTTTCTAAGGGAAAAATATGAGAACCTCGTACTTAAAACAGAATAGTTTTTGATCCCATGGAGATCCCACTCTGAATTTTGAATATGTTATACAAAACATTGTTATTTTTCACCAGAATTTTTTTAAAAAAAATCGAAGATGTGTTTTTTTAAATATTCAAAAATTAAAAATGTTTTTGCATTTTTGCATCATTTCTGTAAAAAAAATGTGTTATTTTAAAAATATTTTCTAAAAGAAGAACCCCAGCTTTCACATGAGCCTAAATTTGTGAAAATCGGGTCATTGGTTAAGAAGTTACAGCTCTTTAAACGTGATGTATTTTTCTTACTTTTGCTTAAAAAGTCAATCCATGACCCGCCATAATTCGTTAAATACACCAAATGTAAAAAAACTATATATGGTACATATATCATAGTTATGAGGGCTATCTATGTGTCAAGGTTCAAATTAATCTGAGACACCATTTCCAAAAATGACTAAAATTTGAGCTAAATTTTCTGGAATGGCCCATTATATTTCTATATTTTTTAAAGTAAATAAATTAATTATAACTGTAAATATGTGCATTTGTGGTATTTATTTATTATTTTTTTTAAAAACATATCAATGAAAGTTGCTGTACATTGACGTTAAGAGTCCATTGCCAATGCAAGTTTTTGTTTTTTTTTCTAAACTTATATTAAAACATATTACTGCAACTATTCACACACATACTTAAACATAAATATATGAACTAGCAACTAAAATACAACAATTTCATGTAGGTTGAAAGGTGGGGGTCTTTAACTCTTTTTTTTATTTTGAGTCTTTAAAAATACATATATTTTTATTTCTATGAATAACAGAATATATCGTCGCTGCGCCTAAAAATGGAGTCATGTGTTTTGGGGCAAGTGTTCAGGAGAGCAAAAAAACTGTTTATTTTCGTCCCTTCGCGATATTTTTCAAAAGTTTGTTCTACAAAAAATTCTTGTACCGATATGCTATCCCCACAATGCAAAAAAATTATGAAACATTTAGCGGTTTTCCAATGGTGCAGAAATTTTCAAAAAACATACACATAACTCCTTTTTTAAGTACTTTTTGGAACAAAATTTAAATAAATGGAAATATTTTTTACACATAACTCCTTTTGCTTATGAAACCATTCTTATTGTAAATTTCTTTTCGAGAGGGACAAAGACTAAAAATAGATTGTTGGCGGTTTAAAGAAACATTAGTTAGACAAGGTCCTTAAAATTTTGATATTTAAAAGCTCTTCACTAAACAGCGAACAACAGATTTTTCGCAAAACTGATGCTGATTTTTTGTTTTTTCTTGTAAATATTTAAGAGCTTTGATATAAATTGACATCTGCGAAAGATGCTGTACTTTAGATACTAAAATTTACCGCCATCAATGATTTAATTGCTTTCACAAGCCTTTATTACCAGCCATTTAGGATTTAGATAACAGGATGAAAATTTGCAAATATTTTCCAAAAAAATCTTGACAAATTCATTCAAAATACTTGGATGCTATGTGTAAACCTCATATTACTAAAATAGTGGTCCATTTTGTCATGTGGTGTTACTTTTTTATCAAAAAAAGTTATGTGTAGCTTAACACATAACTCCTTTTCAGACCTTTTTTTAGTATGACGAACACATAGCTCCTTTTACTAACTTTTGAACCAATCAAGATATCAAAAAACGGTTTAGTGAGTAAACGTATGACCAATAGGGGATCAGAAAGATGTAATAAAAAAAATTTAAAAAACTACACATGACTCCATTTTTAGGCGCAGCGACGATATATAAAAAATGTACTATAATCATATTATTAGATCAACAGAAAAATGCGATCAGTCTTTATTATTTTTTTTTTTTTCTTAAAGAAAACAAAAGTCATAAAACTTACAAGGAAGGTATGCTTAGTTAAAATAAGCAATGGTTTTTAAAGAAATTTAAAGAGAATTGATAAGGATTCTTAATTTTTGAAAAGGATTTTTTGCAGGACTCAAATTTTTTAACATTATAATGTTTTTGGAATGGTGTCTAATATTAATAATAATGCACGACTCCATTTCAGTTTGACTATATAAGCTACCGACTAAAAGAAAATAAGAATTACTGTTTTAATTTTCTTTAAATCAAACAGGTTTGTAACTTTGATTTATAACTTGGATAATAATTCACCTGCTGGTGAATAAAACCGTTTTTCACCAGCTGTTGAATAAAACGTAACATAATTATTTTTCATCAAATTTTTTTTTTTTCATAATTTTGTTTTTTTTTCATCAATTTTATTTCATCAAAGTTTTTTTTCATAATTTTTTTTTTATTGATTTTTTTTCATTAATTTTTTTTCATTAATTTTTTTCATAATTTTTTTTTTCATCAAATTTTTTTGATAATTTTTTTTTCATTAATTTTTTTTATACCCTCCAACCACAGTATGGGGGTATACTCACTTTGTCATTCCGTGTGTAACGCATAGAAATATCGGTCTAGGACCCCATAAAGTATATATTAGGGTGGTTTTTTATTTTATTTTTTTTGGAATTTCGAGGAGCGCGCAGCGGATTTTTGTGCCATTTGATGTTAAAATAATTGTGTAAAAGTTTGAGCTAAATCGGATAAAATTAACCCGAGGCGCAAGGAGGTCAAAGTTTCGAGAAAAAGCCAAAATGGCCAAATTTTGAAAAAACTTAAAAAAATTTAAATTTTGTAGAAATAAAAAAAATAAAATATTTTTTATTTAACTTTCTTGCAATAATACTCAGAAAAAATTATCTTAACTTTTTATGACGGCAGTAACACTTCCAAACATGAAATACAAAAATTACCATACATTTTGGGGAGTACCTGATATGAGTGTGTTCGATTTTTTGAAAATTTTATTAAACAAAAAAATTAAATCTTAGTATTCTATAGCAATGAATTATTAAATACATCCTAAGGCTTAAATATTTAAAAAATTGGGGATATCCATCGACTCAATTTTTTTTTGGAGTCATTTGACTCCTTGAAATCCGCAAAACTCAAATGACTCAAAAAAAAAATTGAGTCGAAGGATATCCCCAATTTTTTAAATATTTAAGCCTTAGGGTGTATTTAATAATCCATTGCTATTGAATAGTAAGATTTAATTTTTTTGTTTAATAAAATTTTCAAAAAATCGAAAACACTCATTTCAGGTACCCCCCAAAATGCATGGTAATTTTTGTATTTCATGTTTGAAAGTGTTACTGCCGTCATAAAAAGTAAAGATATTTTTTTTGAGTATTATTGCAAGAAAGTTAAATAAAAAATATTTTGTTTTTTTTTATTTCAACAAAATTTACATTTTTTTAAGTTTTTTCAAAATTTGGCCATTTTGGCTTTTTCTCGAAACTTTGACCTTCTTGCGCCTCGGGTTAATTTTATCCGATTTAGCTCAAATTTTTATACAATTATTTTAACATCAAATGGAAAAAGTTCCCCCTTGGAGAACTAAACCGACCTAAGAAAAACCGCATTTTGTGCAGGGTTTTTTGTACTTTTACTAAGCAAATGCAACATTCTTATCTCAGAAGAAGTTCAAAATCGCATGGGGAAGGTGCCCCCTAACGTCTCCCACCAACCCCCTCCCAAAAAAAAAACGCACCTGTATTTTTTTTATATTGTTTTTTTTTTTACATTTTGGAGGGTATAAAAGATTCGGTACAGCCGAATGTAACTTGTTTATTTATAATTTTTTTATTTTTATACCCTCCAACCACAGTATGGGGGTATACTCACTTTGTCATTCCATGTGTAACGCATCGAAATATCGGTCTTGGATCCCTTAAAGTATATATATTATTGATCAGTGATTGACTCTAAGACATTCTAGCGATGTCCATCCGTCTGTCCGTATGTTCGTAGAGTACACGATACAGCCCAAAATAAAAGAGCTAGACTTCTGAAGTTTGGCACGAATAGTATGTCTTATGGTCGGTTATAAGCTGGTTAAGTTCGGAAATGGGCAAAATTGGACCAAGGGGAAAAAAGTTCTCCCTTGGAGAACTAAACCTACCTCAGAAAACCCGTCTTTTTTGCTGGGTTTTTTGTACTTTTGTTAAGCAGATGCAACATTTTTGTGTCATTTGCCAGCGGGTAAAAAATAAAAAAGTTTAACCCGCCCCCTTTTGTGGGCGTGGATGTAAAAAATGTATTTTAATAATGATTAATTGAATTAAGTAATTGCAAGAATAAACATAAATCCATTTTATAAAACCTACGACGAGAAGGGAAGGTGTACCCCAACGTCTCCCACCAAACCCACACCAAAAAACGCCCCTAGATTTTTTTAATTTTTTTTTACGTTTCGGAGGGTATAAAAGATTTGGCACGGCCGAATTTAACACTCTCACTTGTTTATCATATTCTGTTTTCCTAAATTTTTTTATCGATTTGTTTCTTAGTTTTTTTTATCAATTTTTTTATAATTTTTTTTTCATCAACAATTTTTTTTTCACCAAAAATTTATTTTCATCAAAAAGCTTTTTTCATCAAATTTTTTTCACCAAAAATCAAAGTTTTGTTTTTAGAAAAAATAATGTTATAGTTACACAGTGCAACAACCAAAACTGGAATGGGATGATTCCAAAAGCAAATGAAAATTGACATATCTGTGGCAAAAAGGAATAAGTGCATAAGTGTTTTCATACTACTTTTCAGCAGAGCATTTTTAAGCTTTAATTTCAAATACCAAATCTGGGTTTAAAAATTTGAACATTTTGGGCATGTAAATATCTCAAGCATTATTATCGAAACAATCATCTCTACTTTAAAAGTTGATATACATATATTAGGACAACGGAGATATTGGGTGAAAACCATTGATGTTGTAATTGCGTTTTGCAAAATTACATTTTAATCCCAGCATATGTCGAGATATGCAGTTATGTATCCCTGTAAAAAACATTTTAGCGTCTTCATAGATTACTGATTTTAAAATAAGGAATAAAAATATAACTCAGATATGCTGTTACGGTTTTTATTTTTCCTTAAAAAAAAATGAGTTGTGGGGTTCTGAAATCAATATCTCAGAAAGTAATGGTCCGATTTTCATAAAAATTTGATATAATACGAAAATGGATAAGGAGATTCCGAAAATGCAAAAACACGTTTTGGACATAACTCGACTTATGTTGTTATGGGGTTTTGCCACAAATATTATTTCAGCACTAGATTATTTTTTACATGCATTTAAAGTTGGTGACTTTAAAGCATTTATAGTTTTTGTGTACTAAACATTTCCTATTTTAGGGGCCCTTATTGGACATGTAGTGTCCAGCGTTCAAACTTGAGCTCGAAATTACTTTATATTTAACCGGTAAAATTCGCTGGAACTAAAAAAAGCCTTGAGGATTTTGTTTTGGAATGTGTCAATTTTCATTTGTTTTTGGTTTCATCCCTTTCCGATTTTAGTTGTTGCACTGTGTAATTATTACATTATTTTTTCTAAAAACAAAACTTTGCTTTGGCAAGTACACCCAAATCTTTAGCAAAACATTATCCTGATTTAATGTTGTGGGCAAGAGTACAAAATTTTCAGGCATTTTTCATTATGAGTTTGTCTTATAACTTGAGAGATTTTTTTTTGAAAAATGTTAAAGCATTTTTTCGATCAAGAACCCCATAGGTTAGGTTATGAAGGATGACACTGGTATAAACCAGCGCCCATAGAGGCCGTGATGTGGCCTATTATGATTCCTTTGAAACTTTGATCCTCTCTCTTCTTCTACTGTGTAGCCAAAAGTGGTTCTCTTTATGCGTCCCATTTAGAAGCCTTTATAAATTCCAGTAGGGTCCAAGGATTCGTGCCTCGTAATTCGGATAAAACCCCATAAAGTATTGATCCATGATCGATTCTAAGACATTCAATGGATGTCCGTTAGTCGGTCCGTCTGTATATAACACGATGAAGTCCAAAATGAAAAAAGCTAGACTCCTAAAATTTGGCATGAATATGTCTCATAATCGTCAGCCGGTTAAGTTCGCAAATGGTCAAAATCGACCGAGGAGGAAAACATTTTTTTCTGAAACCTCTGAAAAAATTAATTTTTTTATACCCTCCAACGAAATATCTGTCTAGGACCCTTATTGATCAGTGATCGATTCTAAGACATTCTAGCGATGTCCGACCGTCCGTCTGTAGAGGACACGATACAGTCCAAAATAAAAGAGCTAGACTTCCAAGGTTTGGTACGAATATGTCTTATATTCTAGGCAGGTTAAGTTCGGAAAGGCAAAATCGGACCAAGGGGAAAAAAGTTCCCCCTTAGAGAACTAAACCAACCTAAGAAAAACCTCATTTTTTGCAGGTTTTTTTGTACTTTTGCTAAGCAAATGCAACATTGTTATCTCAGAAGAAGTTCAAAATCGCAAGGGGAGGTGCCCCCTAACGTATCCCACAAAAAAAAAAAAAAAAAATGACGCCCCTGCATTTTTTATACCCTCCACTCTGGTGATAGAGGGTATATATAAGTTTGTCATTTCGTTTGTTACACATCGAAATATTGGTCTAGGACCCCATAAAGTATATATATTAGGGCGGGTCGATTTGTATGGATCAAAAAAAACTGAAAAATCGTATAGCAAAAACAAAATCTACAAGAAGTTCTAAGAAACTTTTCCAAAGAAACCATTGGTATAAAATCAAACCCTATACCGCGCCTAACGTCATGAAAATCCGTCCGTCCGGCTGTTTTTCTGTCTGTGTGAAACCGCTAACTTCCAAATGTTAGCGGAAGAATAAAAAATACATGCGGCAAGCTGCTGAAGCATGGCGTATATATTTGTTATACTTCCGGTCAGATCAGTACTAAATTTGAGCGATATCTGTCCAGTGGTTCATAAGTTATTAGCAAAATGAGGAATTTCAGATGGGTTTTAACCCGAACTCCCGTGTTAAAAAAAAAGCTAAACACGCTTTGAAAAGGATTAGTAAGCAAATAAAAATATTTGAGAAACTTTTCCAAAGAAACCATTGGTATAAAATTAAACCCTATACCGCGCCTAACGTCATGAAAATCCGTCCGTCCGGCTGTTTTTCTGTCTGTGTGAAACACGCTAACTTCCAAATGTTAGCGGAAGAATAAAAAATACATGCGGCAAGCTGCTGAAGCATGGCGTATATATTTGTTATACTTCCGGTCAGATCAATACTAAATTTGAGCGATATAGTGGTTCATAAGGGTCCAGTGGTTCAGATGGGTTTTAACCCGAACTCCCGTGTTGAAAAAAAAGCTAAACACGCTTTGAAAAGGATTAGTAAGCAAAAAAAAAATATTTTAGAAACTACTTTTGTCACTCACAAAAACCAAAAAAAAAAATATTACACTCAAAAAAAAAAATACACTCAAAAAAATTTACACTCGAAATTTTTTTTTTTTTACAGAAATTGAAAAAAATAATTTGACTCAAAATAAATCAAATACTGATGTAAAAAAAAATATTCAGTTATCAAAAATGTTTATCGAACACAGATTTTTTCTTCTCTGATATCCAGTTTCATCCCACAAAAGTATCTACAGTGTATCACAAAAGTATTTTGCCTATGCAAAATATAATGAAATTTAATTAAAAAAACGCTATAAAAAATATTTATTTTAAAAAATAAATATACGTTTTATTAAATATTAAATAAGGGAAGATTAAACTTTAATTCTGTATCTTTAAACACTTAATTTTAATTTTTCATGCATGAGATTTTAAAGAAAATATCAAATTATTACTCATTTTGCAGCTCACAAAAGTATTTTGCTTTTTTAATTTTACTATATAATCTTTTGAATTTATTAAAAAAATTAACAATTTTAATATTTTGAATGTATTTATTGTTAGCCAGAACTAATTCCAGACGTCTAGGCATTGATTCCACTAAATTCCAAAAATTTTGAATAGGTATTTGTACCATTCTACTTCTGGTGCTTGTTTTAAAGTAGTTTTTATAGAAATGTTGTGTTACATGATTTTTTCGTCGAATAAGCCAAAAGATTTTCGAGAGGATTCATGTCGAGACTTTGTGGTGGTGTTGCCGGAAATTTTTGGCGTGGTATAAAAACCACTTTTTAACGTCAAAAGCTGTGTGTTTTGGCTCATTATCACGCTTGAAGTAAAACCCTTTTCGCGATAACGCCATTTGGTCAGCACTGGTAAGTTAATTTTTCCTCGAAATCGATAAATCTCTACATGACTATCCATAGTTTCATTAATAAACACTATCTGGCCCATTTCAAGGCCTACATAAAGTCTTAAAAGACCAGAGAACCACCACCATGTTTTACCGTTGATTTTATATTTTTTATATTTAAGGATTTATTTGGCTTTCGCAAGACCATACGTCGTTCATCACACCCAAAAATGTTGAATTTGGTTTCGTCACTGCTCATTTGAGTTTTTCAAAACTTTATTGGGTCAGATGGACGACGTATGGCCTTGAGAAAGCCAAATAAATCCTTAAATAAAAAAAATATAAAATCAACGGTAAAACGTGGTGGTGGTTCTCTGGTCTTTTAAGACTTTATGTCGGCCTTGAAATGGGCCAGTTAGTGTTTATTAATGAAACTGTGGATAGTCATGTAGAGATTAAAAATTAAAATTAAGTGTTTAAAGATACAGAATTAAAGTTAAATCTTCCCTTATTTAATATTTAATAAAACATATATTTATTTTTAAAAATAAATATTTTTTTATAGCGTTTTTTTATTAAATTTCATTATATTTTGCATAGGCAAAATACTTTTGTGATACACTGTATGTGTTTTTTTTTTTGACGAAATATCATTATGATCCTCAATTACATACTTTTATACTACTATTTTATTTAATAAGAAAAATCCGATGCACCAGCTTCCCTCTCTAATTAACATACAAATGCTTTGGGGGAATCGATCCCACAACCCCCGCACTTACTTTCAGAGTATTACGCTACATGTTAATATACTGCAGCCCTATACAAAATAAATAATGGAGTAAAATTATCATGGATTAACGATAAAAGCAGCGATTTATTGTTAAAACTTCTTATTATAATTTCATTACAAATCAATTTAATTATTTATTTCTCCATTTCAGGGATTATGTCTAATATACTTGCCGGTCATAATCCCAAAAACTGTTCGAATTATATCCAGCGCTTGATATGTTCTTTCAGCATATCGGCATATAAAACTATGTTTTCTTTACATCTGAGGTGTAGGGTATGTTCAGCAACTTTGTAGAAAATATTATGAAAAATATTTTTGTGAAACATATTAACCCTCTAACTCCCTTTCATAACGGTATTTTTTGGCTCTATTCTAACAAATCGCAAAAACACCCCGAAAGAGGGGGAGGGTGGGGAAGAAATGTTCTACAAAAATGTTGCCAATAAAATTTTACTATATACCTCAGAGCACACCAAACCCCAAAAATTAACACGAACACCAAAAAAGAGTCAAGTTCTATGTTTTGCTTATGAAAAAAGGACGGACGGACAAATCTTCATGTCGTTAGGCGCGGTATAGGGTTTGATTTTAGAAACATGGTTTCTTTGGGAAATGTTCTTAGAATTTCTTGTAGATTATGTTTTTGCTATACGATTTTTGACAAAAAAAATCGACCCGCCCTAATATATATTCATGATCCTCGATCGATTTTAAGTCGATCTAGCGATGTCCGTCCGTCTGTCTGTCTGTCCGTCCGTAGAAAACACGCTAACTTTTGAAAGACTTTACAGAGGCTACTGAAGTTTGGCATATATGTTGGTCATTTACCTGGTCAGGTTGGTATTGCAATCCAGCCAAATCGGTCCAGTAGTTCAAAAGTCATTGACAAAAGAGTAAATTTCGGCAATGGTTTTCGCGAATTTTCGAGATAAAAAACACGATAACTTTCGAAAGACAACAATAAGACTACTTAAGCTTGACACGTATCTTTGCCGTTCCCCAGGTCTGTTTGGTATCAAATTTCAGCTCAATCGGTCCAGTGCACTATGGCCGAAAAACCCCAAATCGCGGCAAAAACTATTTCCCGACAAGCTAGCCTCACCAAATTTGGTATGCAGGGTTCTTCTGTCAAAATATTTGATTTGAGAAAAAATGGGCGGTCCACGCCCCCTTTTTCTAGTGGCCCGCCCATAAGGGGGATTTTCGAAAAAAAATAATGCTCACAAAACTGTATTTAATTAAAATCTTCCTTAATAATTTGAAGTGTCTGACCGAATATTCGGTAGGGAAAAAAGTACTATTCGGCCATTATTCGGCTTCGGTCACATTTTTAGACGAATATGGCCGAATACCGAATAATTGTAAAAAAAATTGTAGTCAATTGTTAAAAAACATATTCAAGTAGAAAAACACTTTTTTAGTGATAGTAATTTATTAAAAATATTATTATTTTGAGGAAATTACGTTTTTGAATAACATAAAAAAAAATTTTTTTTGGAGTGTACAATTTTTTTGAGTGTATAATTTTTTTTGAGTGTATTTTTTTTTGAGAAAAAAAAGTTTTTTGAATAAAAAAACACTATAAAATATTTTTGTAGCTTTCCACTAAGCTTTAAAGCGTTTTTAGTGTGTTTTTCAACACGTGAATTTGCGGAAAAAAACCATCCAAAATTCACGTTTTTGCTAATAACTCATTCTTTCGCACTCGTTCGCATACCATATTAATATACAATAAAACCTGAGCTTTCTACGAAGATTTACATGTATAAAACTGTTTTAACAATTGTTAACATTTTAAGTTATACTCCGCGAAAGACGATAAAACTATTCACAATTTCATAAAAAATTACCCCTAAGAAAACTCAAAAATAACTACGAAATAAAATTTTTTTCCCAAATATGTTAAGAATTCGTAAAAATACTCACCTCGAGTATTAAAATTCATATTCACAACATTTTTTTTAACCAAAATATATTTAAAAAAAAAATATATAGATTTATTAAAATTTGGTTGCTTTACAACTTGCAACACGGGTTATAAAAACTGTATACATTAGCAGCTGTTTACACATCGACAGTGTTGCCAACTATCATAACTTTTTTAAATTTTTTCTTACCAAAATATTTTGAAGTGAACACAATCAAAAAATTTTTGAAAATCTATACTTGAAAAATTGACTTTTTGCCGCCAAAATTGAAAATTCGGCCAAAGTGCAGTGGTTCAAAAGTTATAAGCAAAACCCTGAATTTCAGATTAGTTTCATCTTAAATGCCACGTGTTTAACAAGTTTTAAAAGCATTGGTGGTAACTTAACAATGCTTTTCAAACTTGTTTAGTTTTAAAGCAATGCTTTTTAAACTTGTTTAGTTTTAAAAGCATTGGTAACTTAGAAATTACACCCTATAAAAATTTTACACTCAAAAAAATTTTACACTCAAAAAAAATTTTACACTCAAAAAATTTTTTTTTTTTTTTTACAAAAATGACAATATTTTGTGTACATACGTACGTGCATTCACTCAGAAATATTTTTACAGTAAAAAACATTACACTCGAAAAAAATTTTACACTCAAAAAACAATTAGTAATTTTAATTTTTTTAAAAAAACTACAAAAAAGAGTTTTTTACTCAAAAAAAAAAAATATTTCTAATCAAAATTGTTAATTTTTTCATGTTAAAAAATGTACTATCCTTTAAAAAAATGCATTGTGGAGGGTATTCATAGATTCGGCAAAGTCGAATTTAACTTTTCTACTTGTTTTATATTGTTTTTTTATATTTTGGAGGGTATAAAAGATTCGGCACAGCCGAATGTAACACTCTCACTTGTTACAGGTTACTTTGTATTTTTTTTTTAATAAATGAAACATTTTTATATCAACAGAAGTTCAAAGTATGGCGCTTGGGCTCAGGGGATTAGATTATGTAATTTTTTCGGCCCGCCCCTTTTTGCGGGCGTAAATATAAGGAATTAATTTAAGAAATAATAAAATGATTTTATTACTTAAGTGCATAACATATAAATTAACAAATATCGCTAGTAAAAAGGTTCTCCCCAACTTCCCCCGACGGAGATTTCTCATAAAAAATACTCCTAAGAATTTTTATTTTGGAAAAACTTAGCTTCCATTACTTAGTATACCATCCCTGTGAGTACATGTACTCTTACAACAACTAAGAGCACTTAATACATACAGCAGCATTATGGAATTACAAGTAAAAAAAAATAAAATATTGCAACAAAAATATTGACTCTAAATAAAACTAAAAATTGTGGTTATAATATTGCAAATGCAAAGTAATTTTTAATGGAGGAGAGAAACAACAATAGCAACAACAATTTAAAACAGGGTACCTGATCGTAATAAGAGGTGTTTGTTCTAATCTTATTTTTGCTCTACAAAGCTTAAAAAAAAACGACAATACTAGAAAAATAACAAAATGTTAGAAAAAATTTTCAATTTCGCTTTCAATATTGTAGTTTTTTTTCTTTACAGCGCTTGCAAGTCATTTTGGTATATAAATATGCTAGAGCATTTAAGAACTAACCACAGTCTACTTACAAAATCAACACCAATTGGAAGTTTATTTTTTACATAACTTCAGGAATATAGTTCAATTGGTAGAATTTAATTTTAGGATTTAAAAATTTAATTTTTTAAATTTTACAAAATGTTTACAAAGTTGGTAAGTATTTTACAAGTGCGAGGAGATCATTAACAAAGCAAATAAAGGATTATGCGTGATATAAAGGATATTTCTTCTCTTCATTATTTTAAAGGCCGTTTTATCATTAGTTGCCTTGGCATGGGCTAAACCCCAACATCCAGCAGCACAATATCCAGCTGGTGTAAATCCTGCTGATTGCCCCAACTTCCCCATCTGTGATAATGCTCAATTGCACAATCCCAATAAATGGCAACAACCTGCACCCGCATGGCAACCACAACCCTCTTGGCAACCACAACCACAATGGGGTCAACCCCAACCATCATGGCAACCACAGCCTGCTCCTTCTTGGCAACCACAACCACAATGGGGTGCCCCTGCCCCAGCACCCGCAGCTGCTGATAAATATCCAGCTGGTGTAAATCCTCATACCTGCCCCAACTATCCATTCTGTGATGTTAATGCTGGTGGTGCTGCTGCTCCTGCTCCTCCACTACCCGGTTGGACTGAACGTCAATATCCAGCTGGTGTTAGCCCTCATACTTGCCCCAACTTCCCTTATTGCCATTAAAAAAAAATATCGTGTAGAATCTATTTTTCGAATTTCTTTGTTCTCACTCTTTTCATCTTTCAAGAAAAACCTGTGTGCTGTTGTGTTTGATTGTTTGACTTTTAGACAAAATTCATTTCATTCTTCATTTTCACTTTTTAGTCTCTTCAATGAAATCTCAAACTATTTTGTAAAAAAAAAACTAAAGTTAAAAATTTCAATAAAAAAATATAGAAAATTTATGAAAAAAAAAAATTATAAGAAAAAAAAATGATTGTTGTTGGTAAATAAAATAAACCACAAATTCTTAGAAAAAATTTAAGAAAATATTACAAAATCTTTTATTACAAAAAAAAAGAAAATGCAGTGAAAAATAGGTCATAAACAATTAAAGCTTTTACTGTAAATCAATAAGGGTTATAGAAAGTGCAAACAAAAGACTTAAGGAACGAACTTTATAAATCCTAAAAAGTGCACTCAACCACTTAAAACTGTAAAAATTTTAAAATAACTCAGTTAAACAAAAAAAAAAAGGCGTCAATACTACATTTGCTGATATTAGAAAACTTATTTTTTTGCCAATATCCGCAAACAATACATTATTCCATCAGTTTTGTTATGCTGTTAACAGAGCAAAAAAAAAAGTTTAATCAAATTTTTATTTTTTACCGTTATAGAAAATAGTTAAATTAACATATTTTTTTAGCTGATATTAGCAAAAATGATATCAACAAACTTTGCTCTTGACAATTTTGTTGTTTTAGTGATTGATTAATCTATTTTTATGAGTTTATTATTTTTAGCGTTTCTTTCTTAAGTCTTCTATTTAATAAAAGATAGTACACTCAAAATAATTCTACAGTAAAAGGTTTAGTAAGTGATATTGTACCAAAATCTACTAATTAGTTACTAATTTTAGTATCTTAAAAGCACTAAAACTAGTAATTTTTACTGGTTTTGAATAATATTAGTAAGAAATTTTAGTATTGGTTACCAATTTCTGCACTAGGTCCTTTTGGACTAAAATTTAGTTAAATTTTTAGTTTTGAATACCCACGTTTTTTTTTGGGTGTAGTATAAGTATTGGTATTAACTTTGAAAATTATTTTGATGTCGGCACACGGCTGGTCTAAGCCGTAACCTAAAAGTGCTGTAACCTAAAAGTGTGACAACTATAATTTTTATTTTGGAATATGTATTTGGGAGGTCTAAGAAAAGCTTAGTAACAAAAATCAATATTTTCGATTGAGCACTTTTTGAAAAAATTACAAGTTTCCAAACAATGAGAGATAAAAACAAGTAAGAGTGTTAAATTCGGCTGTGCCGAATCTTTTATACCCTCCAACATGCAAAAAAATAAAAAAATAAAAATGCAGGGGCGTTTTATTTTTTTTTTTTGGGGGGGGGGGGGTCAGGGGGTCGCTAGTAGTAATTGAGGGGGGGGCAAATTCTCCCTCGAATAAGTGTTTAAAAATTTATTCTTATGCTTTTTGCACTAAAGAAATACAAGATTATCATTATTTAAAAAAAAAATGTTTTATTCCACGCCCATAAAAGGGGGCGGTCCGAAAAAACGACATTTTCTAATGCTCTGGGTTTAAATGCAGGACTTTGAACTTTTTGTGACATAAAAATGTTGCATTTGTTAAACAAAAACACAAAAAATCATATAAAAATATGGTATTTCTCAGAGGTTGGTTTAGTTCTTTAAGGGGGAACTTTGTTCCCCCTGGTCCGATTTTGCTCATTTACGAACTTAACCTGCCTATGAACATAAGACATATTCGTGCCAAATGTCGGGAGTCTATCTCTTTTATTTTGGACTGCATCGTGTTAACTACAGACGGACAGACGGACGGACGGACATCGCTAGAATGTCTTAGAATCGATCACTGATCATAAATATATATACTTTATGGGGTCCTAGACCGATATTTTGATGCGTTACACACGGAATGACAAAGTGAGTATACCCCCATACTATAGTTGGAGGGTATAAAAAACACATAAACCAAAAATATTACTCGGAAAAAATTTTATATGAAATCCAGCCCAAGTTTTTTGAATTGACGCAAAAATACACTAAAAAAACCTTGTCACATTACAAGAAAAAGTCTCGTAACCCCATTTTACCAATATTCCTAGTTTTTCAACAAAATTTTGTTTGTCATATTGGTCTATGACCCCATAAAGTATATATATTTATGATCCTCGATCGATTTTAAGACGATCTAGAGATATCCGTCCGCCCGCCTGTTAAAAACACGCAAACTTTTGAAAGTCTTTACGAATTTTCCTGAAGTTGGGCGTATATGTTAAGAATTTACCTGGTCAGGTTGGTATTACAATCCGGCGAAATCGGTGCAGTGGTTCAAAAGTCATAAGCAAAAGAGTGAATTTCGGCAATTTACGAGATAAAAAAATTATAACTTTCGAAAGACAATTCTGAGGGTGCTGAAGCTTGGCGTATATGTTTTTCGTTCCACTGGTTTAATTTGCGTTTAATTTCAGCCAAATCAGTCCAGTGGTTCAAAAGTTATAAACAAAACTGTAAATTTCAGATTGGTTTCACCTTAAATTTAAGTGTTGAAAACCCCGAGCTTAAAACTTCAACTTTTATGTAAATTCAAGTTATTGTATTGAATTTTCGAAATAAATTATGAAATGTTCAAAAATCAGTACAATCAGTACAAACTAAAAAAAATCAGTAGAAATCTGTACAAAGTTTTTTGATAAGTACACGTGATAAAAAATCAGTACATGCACTGATCAAATCAGTACGAATGATCAGCATAATATGTACCCTGTCGCCGGCTAATGTGCCCTATACGCCCACATTCGCCGGCAAAACTGCCCCATCCTCAATCTTGCGAATGTGCCCCAGGAGCGGACACTTACAAAAAAAAAAAAAAATTTTTACACTTAAATACACATTTGACTTATTTGTCACAATTTGATACCTCTCTTAGTTTAAGAGATAAGTGGGGGTGGCAAAGGTTCTCCACTGGCGAACACTATTTTAGGAGATCGAACTTTTTCGATCTCCTGAAATAGTGTTCATAAACACTTACATTCTTATCATAGAAAAATAAAATAAAATAAATTTAAAATCGACTTTTAATACAAATTATTTTTTTAAAATTGACTTCAAAATTTGTATGGAAAATTTTAAATTTAAAATACAATTTTTATAAAAAAAGACTTTCTGTTTTTCTGTGGTACGGTCCTAAGATTTTGGAATGTGGGATCCTTTATCAAAACAAAACATTCTGAATTTTTTTTTTTAGGAATTTCTGATTCTTAGAAATTCCTTAGTTTGGTATATTTTCTATCTCCTTACTTAATTGTCTTACAACCTTGAAATTTTGAATTTAGAAAAACTTTTGAAAATTTTGATTAAAAATGAAAAATTGGTACTTTTTTGATCTTACTGTCTAAAATTGTGTTAAAAAAACGCCAACCTACGAAATATTTTACACAATGTTTTTATACCCTACACCACTCTGTACACTCAAAAAAAAAACTGTAATGTTAGCAAAAAAAGCTTGTAAACCTACAAGAAAATTTTTGAACCCACAATTTTTTTGGTAAAGTTAGCAAAAATGTTTTGCCAAAAATTAGTTAACTAAAATTTTTATACCCTCCAACTACAGTATGGGGGTATACTCACTTTGTCATTCCGTGTGTAACGCATCGAAATATCGGTCTAGGACCCCATAAAGTATATATATTATTGATCAGTGATCGAATCTAAGACATTCTAGCAATGTCCGTCTGTCCGTCCGTCCGTCTGTCCGTCCGTCCGGTTGTGGAAGACACGATACAGTCCAAAATAAAAGCGATAGACTCCTGAAATTTGGCACATATATGTCTTATGTTCATAGGCTGGTTAAGTTCGGAGATGGGCAAAATCGGACCAGGGGGGAAAAAGTTCCCCCTTGACGAAGTAAACCAACCCGTGAAAAAATGTAACTTTTTATAGGTTTTTTTGTATTTTTGTTAAACAAATGAAACATTTTTATGCTTAAAAAAGTTCAAAGTCTTAGACTTGGACCCAGTGGATTTGAAAATTACTTTTTTTTTTGGTCCGCCCCCTTTTGTGGGCGTGGATATTAGCAAATAATTTATATAATGATGAAATTGTATATCTTTTGTACAAAAAGCATAGTAATTAAATTTGTAAAAATTTTTGACAAGAGAAAGGGTGTCCCCAAGGACCCCCCCCCAAAAAAAACGCCCCTACAATTTTTTTTATTTTTTTTTTTAACGTTGGAGGGTATACAAGATTCGGCACAGCCGAATTTAACACTCTCACTTGTTTTACTTCAATTTAGTTCATACACATTTGAGGACCCCCATTGGGTTCGGACCCGATAGGTCCAGACCCCAATAGGCCTAGACCTAGTTGGGTCTTTAAAAATCGTCATAGTTTTTGATCCAACATTTTGTGTCCGTTTCGCTCTACCTTGCTTAGTTTTTGAGATACGTGATTTTAGGGGACCACAGGGGTTTTGAGAATTACAAAACTCGATAACTTCAAAAATATTACTCGGAGAGCTTTTGATTGTTTTGCGGTCTTGTTCTACGTGTTGAGAGCTACAAAAATGCTTTTGAACTTTTTGTTTTGTCGGCAATATTTACCGAGATATACGCATTTTAAAATTTTCGGGAATGCTTACTTTTTTGGATCCAAAGTTAGGACCCATTAGGGTGCACACATGTGAAGAAGACCGGCGATACTATGGAGAGCCCGAGAACCAAAAATGGCCTCCATTTTGCTCTATCTGGCTTAGTTTCCGAGATAGCGCCATTTAAAGTTTTCTGAAAATAAAAAAAAATTACCATTTATTTTTGCTAAAATTAGCAAGAAAGCTTGTACAAATTTGGTCAACTCAATTTTAAATTTAGCAAAAAAAATTTTTTCAAATTTTGTTTAAAATTGCTAATGCGCTAAATGAAGTTTACAAGACATTTTTTCTAACATGCTAATCTCAACTAAAAATTTGCTAAAAGTTAGCTAACCAGCATTAGCAAAAAAAAAATAGTAAATCTACTAATGTATTATTTTGAGTGTAGCACAGGGTATAATTGAGTTTGTGCTGATGTTTGTAACTAACCGAAATATTGGTTTTAGACCCACCTTCAAGCATACCCAGCGATTGAGAATCACTTTCTAAGCAGATTTTGCGATGTCCGTCTATCCATCTAAACGTTGTGAGCACGATACAGGTCGCAATTATCAATCGATTTTGCTGAAATTTTAAACTTAAACTTCATTTGGCCTTAGGACGAAATTGGAAAAAATCGGTCCATGGGTAGACCTAGCCCCCATACAAAGATCCGATTTTATTTTGGCACAACTGGCTAATAACCGTATTATAATAGGTATCCTTTCGAAACTTCGCAGGTAAACATATTTTGTATTCAGAAATCATCATACCAAATTTTAAAGGAATCGAACTAGATCTTTTTGTAGTTCCCATACAAACCAACCTCCCGATTTTCATATAAATCTTTCAAAAATCCATGAAATTTGGAAATATTTCATCAACATTTTGTTTGTGGGTGTTAAACTTGTGGTTTGATGGTCTTATCAATTCTGAATACAATTGGATAATTTTTAAACTTAGACCCATATAAAAATTTCGCCCGATATTCAGTAAAATCGGTCTATTGGCAATAAAAATAAGTAAAATTCACTCAAATTTTGTTTGTGTATGTTTTCTATACTAATTAAAGATCTAACGAAATATAGATCTTATCGGTCCACGTTTGGACTTGGGAGTCACTTTCCGGAAAACACAGGTGTAGGGTATTATATGGTCGGTCTTGACCGACTATAATTTTCTTACTTGTTTGTTATGCAAAAAAGTTTTAACATTAAAAAAAAATTAAAACTAATAAAATAATATTAACACTTAAAATTTATATATTTTTACAAACTGCCTAAAAAATTTTTTAAACTCGAAATTAAATTTTTTAAGTCAAAATTTTTACACAATTTTTTTTTACATTAAAAAATTAAGGTCACAAAAAAAATGTTTTTTTCACTTGTATTTAAACTTTTTTGGGTATTGTGGAGAATATTCATGAGTTCGAAAATGTCGAGCTTAACTTTTTTACTTGTTCACAGTTTTTGTATTTTTTTATACCCTCCACTCTAGTGATGTAGGGTATATAAGGGGTGTCCAAAAAGAAGTATCTTTTTAAAAATGCAATAAAATGATCAATACTCAACTTTTTTTGGAATGTTATGGCTTTATTTGAAAGAGCAAACATTCCCATTTTTTATGGCAAACGACTTCATTGATGCGTCTTCGGCTTGCTCCGCTGTATCGCGTTGTAGCACAGTACTGCGCTGCCAAACTGCACGTTTTCAAAAAAAAAGTTTTTAACCGAAATAAAGCACTCAAATGAGGTTATGTTAACAAACAAATTGCTACATCTTGGGATCGTAAAACTCGCACGGTATTGTAAAGAATCCAATTCATCTATAGGAAGCAACAGATTTGAGTATCAGCATCATTACACAATATTTTCACAAATACAGCTGAAACCCCATTTTCGTCAAAGATGAGCGCTACAGAGCCATGATTACCGACTTTTTGTTGGCCGTAATAGAATATATCAACTTGGATGACATTTCTTTTCAGAAGGATGTTGCAATATGTCCCACAGTCCAACAAACAATCGATATTTTGCGAACTTAGTTCGGAAATAGTGTTTTTAGCCATATTCGCGGTGACAATTGATCACTTCAGAGCTGCCGATTAAAACCTTTAGACATTTTTTTGAGGGGTCTCGTTAAAGATCCATGCAACATGGGAAATCCAGAAATGTTCTAGGCCCTTTCGACGAATATCGTTCAAGCCATTCGTGAGATAGAACCAGAAACATATGAAAAATGGGTGCCGAGGATGAGCTACTGCGGAGCTAACCCAGGCAGCCGCACGAATGAAGTCGTTTGCCATAAATAATGGGAATATTTGCTCTTTCAAATAAAGCCATAAGGTTCCAAAACTATTGAGTATTGTTCATTTCATTGCATGTTTTAAAAAGATACTTGTTATTGGACCACCCTGTATAAGTTTGTCATTCCGTTTATAACACGTCCGTCCGTCTGTCCGTCGGTCTGTCTGTTGAAAACACGATAACTTTTGAAAGACTTTAAGGAGGCTCCTGAAGTTTGGCATATATATTGGGAATTTACCTGGTCAGGTTGGTATTGCAATCCAGCGAAATCAGTCAGACTGAATTTCGGCAATGGTTTTTCGTGAATTTACGAGATAAAAAATACAATAACTTTCGAAAGGCAATTTTAAGGATGCTGAAGCTTAGCATTTATATTTGTCGTTCCTCTGGCCTAGTTTGTATTGAATTACATCAAAATCGGCCCAGTGCACTGTGGCCGAAATCACTGATCTAGCGGCGCTTAAGTCAAAATTAAAAAATTAAGATCGATAAATGTTTTTGCACTGCATCGTTTACCTATACTTTACAGAAAAAATTTACGTTTTTACTTTTGTTTTGCTTTCAATATTCGCACAGCTGTAAGCTGTCAAATATACATTTTCTGCAGCAAGTGTACCCAGCAAAATTTTTTGGAATCGTTTCTCTGTGAATGTATTCTAGAATAGATTCCCCAGTAATCTTACTCCATTCCTCTACTGTTTCCACGGAATCGATAAAAAAACTTACAATTTTTGAAAAAAATGTCAAACAGAAAAATAAAATTTATAAAAAAAAAATAATTTATTTGTTAACTTTTTGTTGACAAAATTTTTAGATTTTCGCAGCACTTATTTTGATTTTTAATGCATTCTGGATACATATGGCAGAATTACCGTAAGTACGCATCTCAATTTGGTAAACAATACACGCGGTACTTATAATTTGTTTTATTTGTGCTTTCAGATTGTAAAAACATACAAATTTGAAGCTGCAATTTAGAAGAATTGATGCTCTCGGTTGTACTAATGGAAATATTAAGACGCATTATCCATCCAATTTCTCCAAATCAGAAGCGTGGGATATGAATATGTTCATTGTTTAAGTATGATCAGGAATTTAGCATGTATGTATGTATGTATCCACAGTTTTGCATAATTTTTGATAGGTACAAAATGTTTAAAATTTCGCGATTTTTTTCATAAGGAAAATCTCGAGAAATTTTACAATTTTATAGGAAAAATTTGTCATAATCTAAGCCTTTTCTACAGGAAAAATTTCTTGGAATCTGAAACTTTTTCTATAGGAAACATGTCTCAGAATCTGAGACCTTTTCTATAGGAAACATGTCTCAGAATCTGAGACTTTTTCTATAGGAAAAATGTCTCAGAATCTGTGACTTTTTCTATAAGAAAAATGTCTCAGAATCTGTGACTTTTTTTATAGGAAAAATGTTTCAGAATTTAAGACTTTTTCTATATGAAAAATATCTCAGAATCTGAGACTTTTTCTATAGGTAAAATGTCTCAGAATCTGATAATTTTTCTATAGGAACAATGTCTAAGTATCTGAGAATTCTGAGACAGATTCTGAAACATTTTTTTTATAGAAAAGTCATTTATTCTGAGACATTTTTCCATAGAAAAAGCCTTAGATTCTGAGACATTTTTCTATTGAAAAAGTATTAAATTCTGAGACATTTTTCCTATAGAAAAAGTCTCAGATTCTGAGACATTTTTCCTATAGAAAAAGTCTCAGATTCTGAGACATTTTTCCTATAGAAAAAGTCTCAGATTCTGAGACATTTTTCCTATAGAAAAAGTCTCAGATTCTGAGACATTTTTCCGATAGAAAAAGTCTCAGATTCTGAGACATTTTTCCTATAGAAAAAGTCTCAGATTCTGAGACATTTTTCCTATAGAAAAAGTCTCAGATTCTGAGACATTTTTCCTATAGAAAAAGTCTCAGATTCTGAGACATTTTTCCTATAGAAAAAGTCTCAGATTCTGAGACATTTTTCCTATAGAAAAAGTCTCAGATTCTGAGACATTTTTCCTATAGAAAAAGTCTCAGATTCTGAGACATTTTTCCTATAGAAAAAGTCTCAGATTCTGAGACATTTTTCCTATAGAAAAAGTCTCAGATTCTGAGACATTTTTTCTATAGAAAAAGTCTCAGATTCTGAGACATTTTTCCTATAGAAAAAGTCTCAGATTCTGAGACATTTTTCCGATAGAAAAAGTCTCAGATTCTGAGACATTTTTCCTACAGAAAAGTCTCAGATTCTGAGACATTTTTCCTATAGAAAAAGTCTCAGATTCTGAGACATTTTTCCTATAGAAAAAGTCTCAGATTCTGAGACATTTTTCCTATAGAAAAGTCTCAGATTCTGAGAAATTTTTCCTATAGAAAAAGTCTCAGATTCTGAGACATTTTTCCTATAGAAAAAGTCTCAGATTCTGAGACATTTTTCCTATAGAAAAAGTCTCAGATGCTGAGACATTTTTCCTATAGAAAAGTCTCAGATTCTGAGACATTTTTCCTATAGAAAAAGTCTCAGATTTTGAGACATTTTTCCTATAGAAAAAGTCTCAGATTCTGAGACATTTTTCCTATAGAAAAAGTCTCAGATTCTGAGACATTTTTTCTATGTAAAAAGTCTCAGATTCTGAGACTTTTTTCGTATAGAAAAATCTATGGAAAGTCTCGGATTCATAAATATATTATGTTATCTTCTATTATTTTAACTAGTTCTATTGGTAAAGTTTTCTCCTTCTTTTTTATTGGTTGTTTAAATCCTTAATACATAAGTCTATTGATTTTCTCTTAATAAGATAAGTTTTAAGATTGTTGTAAAAAAAATAAAAAATTAAAAAAATTATTTCAATTAATTATTCAGAACTTGTTCCATAATTCATTACATGGAACAGATATGTAACCGTTAAAAATTCGCGGAATCCCTTCTTGTACCACTATATTCAACATATTCTAGAATAGATTCCGTAGAACAGATAAGTGTTCTAGTTTGGGGGAAAAGGATGTATTGCTTTCGTGACAATCTCAAACAAAAATCATCGATGATGCAATGCATAGTAGAATCGATTGCAGGGTAGTATAGTTGATTCCACAACCGATTCTTTGGAATCGAAGATTTTGCTGGGTATTAAAGGAATTTGGGGCCTAATTACTCAGTGAGTTTTTCTTGACACTTTTAAGTCAATTGTTTATACATTTTGAGCCAAAAAGTTTTAATTGAAAGTAAAAGGTATGTTTTAACTAAAAAGTAAATGTTTGTGGCCTGTGTGTATATAGTTTATTATTAGTGCATTATAGAAGTTGACATTTGTGATATTAACTATAGTTTCATGGACTGCAACTTTTGAAATTCGATCGTATTCGGTCCAATTCCTGTTTTGTTTATTATTTTGGGTTATTTTTGTTGTGACGTTTCAGTATGGCGTGCTAGTTCGCGCAAGTTGTTCGGTTTTTGAGGGTCCATCTGCCTGTCCAAATAAACAGTATAAACGCGATACAGACCACAATTTTCAATTGATTTGGCTAAAATTTGAAATTTAAGATTTTTTATCGAAAGAACAAAACCTATTAAATTTTTGACAAAATCGGTCCATGTTATCCCATAGCCCCCATGTTAATTTCCCCTTTCAGTTTTACTAAAAAGCCCTAACAATGGTATTTTAACAAATATCCTCTTGAAATTCAACTAGTAAATGTTTTTTGTAGCCATAAATAATCACTCTAAATTTAAACGGAATCGGAACATTTTAACTTCTAGTCCTCATACAGACCACCCTCCCGATATTCACATAAACTTCCCAAAATACATAAAAACACTGAAATAAATAAATATGGCTAAAAATTACATTCTTTATAAGTTTTATAATCACAAATGTGCATTGGGCTATATTATTTTACATTTCCGAATTAAGCGCCGCTAGATTGGATGTTTCGGCCACTGTGCAGTGGTTTAAAAGTTATTACCAAAACCGTGAATTTCAGATTTGCTTCACCCTAAATTCACGTGTTGAAAACCCTTAAACCTGTTTTAAAAACATTGGTAAGTCACAAAAATATTTTACAACGTATTTTTGTCACTCAAAAATATTTTTATACCATAACAAAAAAAAAATAAACTCGAAAAAATTTTACACTCAAAAAACAAAAAAAATTAGTAAATATTTTTTTTTTTCAAAAATTACTAAAAAAAAGTTTTTTACACAAAATACAATATTTCTAATCAAAACTGTTATTTTTTCACGTTATTAAATTTACTATCACTTAAAAAGGGCATTGTGGAGGGTATTCATAGCCAAGTCGAATTTAACTTTTCTACTTGTTTTTAATTTAATAAGCTCTAGAACAACTAAATTTTTAAGTCATTACTGTCATTTTGATTGTACCTACACAATTTTGTAAGTCTAATCAAGCTTATCAAATAAAATAATGAGAACAAACAAATACATATATCCTTGCAATCTACAAACTCATATCAACTTTATAAAACAAATTCTCAAATTGTTTCAAACATTTCAATATCCAAATACGTACAAAAGTTGTCATCATAAATTGACCTTAAACATAAATCAATCTTTAGCTCAACATTCACACACCCACTTGTATGTTTTAAAAAATATTAAAACAATTAAAAAATATGCGGAACCTTAGTAAACTGACCACCAAATGACAGTACCAACTTAATAGTGGATAAACCATTAATATTTTTTCTGTTGCATAGAAAAATAAAAAAAATAAAAAAGTGAAAGTTGTTTTGTGATTTTACTGAAAAGAACCTGAAATTAAAACATTCCTAATGTTCTGGTTTTCTAACTTACTTACTTTACAAAAAGCCTGGTAATTGAAGGTCAAGTCCAACAATTAATAATGCTTTAAGTAAAGAATTTTTTTATTTTTGTTATCGCGCTTGCTCCAATACCAGTAGCTCAACAATGAATTGCAATAAAATTTGCAGTTTTTATTTTTTTTTTATTAGCAATTTTAATTTTAAACGGCGGCTCAATGAACGCATAAAATGTATAATTTTATATTTTTTTCTTATCTAAATAATTTTTTATGGATTTTCTTGTCTTTGTAATTATGATCTAGTAGTAGTTTTTAGATCTAGTTTATTGATTTTTATTACAGATTTTAGTTTTTGTAAATTTTTTTTGTTTATATATTGCCGGAAACTACATAGTTATAACTTTAAATAAAATTTATGTTTATAATTAATTTTGTTTTATTTTTTTTTTGCAAAAAACACAATTTGTTTTGTTCTTATTTATCGGAAAATTAAAGGTTGTAAGTGTGATTTATACTGGTTGGCTTACAAAAAGGGTGTGGATTTGACTTTTTTGTTTATTAAAAGGCTGGCTGGTATTACAAGTATTAAAATTAAGAAAAAAAAATATGTAAAATTAAGTAATTTATTTATTTTTCTATTAAAAAATTATAGTTACAAATCAAGTTTTGTGTTTTGGGTTAGAGGGTTCAGCTAACAATTCAAATTTGTGTGCTTATACTATGTGTAGTTATGGAAACTTAATAGAAAATTAATCTAGTTCGTGTCTTAAGTCTTTTGTTTTATATAGCATTTTTTTGATATAAAGAATTTCATGTTTGGCATGTGTCCAATTTATTATTTTATTTAAATAGCCTTTCATAAAATTTATTTACATTTACATTTACTTTTAAAATGTAAAATTTGATAATAGAATAAACTCAATAGATTCTTAGAATTAAGAATTTTTTTTTTTAAATTTGTTTTTTGGAAATAGAAGATTTATTCTTTCTTTGTTAGAATTGGCTTGTAAAATTAAGTACACTCAGAAAATTATTGCAGTTACTACATGACGGTCGTTTATGTAGTAAGTAGTAGCTGTTGTTTTTAACTACCATTTCGGTCGTTTTTGTATGAAAAACTCTCAAACAACTTTTTTTGTAGTAGTTTCAAAAAATAACTACAAAAAATATACTACACTGTAGCAATAGTTGATTTATGTAGTTGTTTATAGTTTTTTTCTAAAAACTCGTTTTTTCTAGAAATTTTTATTCCAAACGAATGTGTCGAACGAGTTGGTCGTGCGGGATGCGGAAGGAATTATTTTTACACCAAATAAAAAATATCTAAATAAATTAAATTACAATTTATTAAAATTAATTATAGCAAAAATATGTTTTTGGAAAAATATTCTTGAGCGAAAGAAAATAAGTGGATAAATGAGATAGCAAGTGTGTATAATATAGCGCTCACATAAGCGTGCGTAAAAACCAATCGGAAAAGAACAAAAAATTTCTTGTCGGCTTGGTTGCCTGCGTGCCATCTTTCTTTTCTTTGTATACACAACAGAACAGGTACATAGTATGTACTACATACCTTTTGAAATATTGCAAATTAATTATTTTTTTTTATAAATCAATTCTACCAAAGCATTTCTTTTTTTTTTTTTATTCCAGACAAATTTTGGTCAGAAACGGTGGAAATTTGAAACAAACTATTAAAAAAACAAAGGTAAATACAATCAATTTATTTTGTTTAACATTTTATTAATATAGATTTTTTCTTCTATAATTCCAGATAAATACACCAAAAAATTGTTATCATGTCGAAATTCTATACAACCAACTGAATTGTATTGCTTTTTAAATAAATAAATAAATACACTGTGCTACAAAAAACCCAAAATCGAATATACTTTTGAAATGATGTAGTTAAGGTTGTAGGTCTCGTTGAAAAGATCACAAAAATGCTCATCAAACTTGCCAGACACCCTCAAATTTTAAAGTTATTGTCAAAAAACGATTTTTTGGGACTTTTTTCACTAAACCACGTGTAACTTAAACATTTTTCAACCGATTTTCAATTTTTCAACTGTTTTGGATAGAAGAAGGATAGGGCTTTTTATGTGTGAGAATTGGTCTATACATATAAGAAAGATATGAATTGATTTTTTCAACAATATGCAATTTTTTTGTTATTTTTTGAAAATTTTTTGAGTTTATCGATTTTTTCTGCTATAGTTCGTTCAACAACATTTATATGTATAAACGTATTCTTAAAGAAAATTTAATTGTGAATACGATGAGCTTTAGGCCGAAAAAATCGGATAACAATTGACAGAGTTGTGTTAATTTTTCTAAAAAAGAAAATTAAGATTTTGCTTGAAATTGCCGTTCGGATAACCCAGGCAAAAAAAATACAAAAATAAACGAACATACTAAGAGGTCGCGTATCATTATTTTAAAGGTTTTTGGCCTCCTGAATTCGAATTTGACCTTGAAATTGCGTTATCTTATTTAGTTTTTGATATATAACTTTATGTTAAATATCTCAAAAACATGACGAGATAGAGCAATTTAAAGGCCAGATTTGGATTCAGAGCGCCAAAAACCTTTAAAAATATTGTACATGACATCTTATGATATTTTTTTTTTTTTGCCTGGGATATCTGAACGGCGATTTCCTGCAAAATCTTAATTTTCTTTTTTAGAAAAATTATCACAACTCTGTCAATTGTTATCTGATCTCTTCAGGAAAATGCTTATCGTATTCAGAATCAAATTTTCTTTAAAAATACTTTTGTAAATATAAAGGTTGTTAAATGACCTATAGCAGAAAAAAATCGATAAACTCGAAAAATTTTCAAAAAATAACAAAAAAACTAGATTTTATAGAAAAAATCAATAAATATCTTTCTTATATGTATAGACCAATTGACACACATGGAAAGCCCCATCCTTCTTCTATCAAAAACAGCTAAAAAATTTAAAATCGGTTAAAAATTTTCTGAATTACAAAAGGTTTAGTGAGAAAAGTCACAAAAAAACGTTTTTTGACCATAACTCTAAAATTTGAGGGTGTCTGGCAAGTTTAATGGGCATTTTTGTGATCTACTCGACAATACCAACAACCTATACTATGTCACATCAGAAGTATTTTTTCACTGTAGCACAGTGATATCAATCATTTAAACGTTTAAGAAATTTTTTAAATAAAATTTCAGGCAATTGTTGTAAAAACAACTGTATTAAACAGTTTTGTAGTAGTTTTTACTACATTTTGTAGTTGAAAATGTTCAGTTGTTTTTACCGTAATATGTAGTGGACGCCTTTTCAACAACAAAATGTAGTCAAAACAACTGTCTTTTGTAGTTGATTTTACCGACATACTTTTTTGAGTGTAGTCTTTCTGCCTACGGCTTACAATAAATGACTTTGAGTGCAAAAACATTGTTTTAGTGATTGATTTTTTTTTTTAAAATTTGACTATAAAAATTTTAACACATAAATTCGATATAAAAAGCATTCAATTTTCACGGTTTTGCACAAATCTTTCGAACCCCTAGGCCGATTTCGCGGAAATTCAATACCAACCTGACCAGGACAACGACATAATATATCATCGGGTACAAGGGGGGGGGGGTGGTGAAGGGCAAGTCCCCCCCACCCAGACCAAATTTAAAAATGAAAAAAGGAAAAGATAGAATAAAAAAAAGAAAAAGGAAAGAAAAGAAAAGGGAATATAAAAGAAGAAAAACAGAAAAGAAGAATGAAACTTTCTAAAAAAATTTTCACAGGAAAAAAATGTTGAAATCCCTAAACTTTTCATAGAAAAAAATTCTGAACATTTTTAAAGGAAAAAATCTTAAACATTTTATAGGGAAAATCTGAAAATTTTTAAAAGAAAATGTGACTAAATCTGAAAATTATTTGTTAAAAAATATCTGTCAACCTAGAAGTTTTCATTATAAAAAGAAATGTACTTTAGGAAAAATTTTACTTTTCCTTTAGGAAAATGTATAAGAATCTTTTTTTCTGTAGAAAAAATTCTCAGAATCAGAGATTTTTTTATAGGAAAAATATCACAGAATCTGAGAATTTTTCCCAAAATGTCTCAGCATCTGAGTTTTTTTCTGTAAAAAATGTCTCAGAATCTGAGACTTGTTCTATAGGAAAAATGTTTCAGAATCTGAGACTTTTTCTATAGACAAAATGCCTCAGAATGTGAGACTTTATCGATAGGAAGAATTTCACAGAATCTGAAACATTTTCTATAAGAAAAATGTCTCAGAATCCCATTTCTAAAGGAAAAATGGGAAAATGTCCCAAAATTTGAAACTGTAAAAAAAAGAATTTGAGACTTGTTTACAGGAAAAACGCACAGAGTCGGAGACTTTTTCGATAGAAAAAGGAAAAAGGTCTCATATCCTCTGAATTTCAGACTTATTTTATGGGAAAATATTTCAGAATCTGAGACATTTTCGAAAGAAAATATATCAAAATCTGAGTCTTTTTCTGTAGAAAAAAATCTTACAAGGGAAGTATCTCAACACTTATGAACCGATTTGCCTGAAACTTAAAATATATATTAAAGAGACGATTTTAAGGTTGGGGTGTCTCGGCTTATCGGCCATATCGGTGTTTAAAAATTTCGCTGTCCCCTTATGAAACCATGTGGGCCTTCGGGAAAATTTTGATAACTTTCGAACTAACAGGAATATCGTCTAGGGCAAAAATACGTGTCGACTGAAATTTAATAAAGATTATTTCTTATTCATATGGATATCGTAGGTCAATTTCTTCACATAAATACCGTCCAAAATTTACACATTTTCCTGGAAAAAATATTTAAAGAAGCCGAATTTATACAAGGTTATGGCACCATTGGATAGGCATTAAAAAAACCTTTCTTCTCATATAAAAACATCATATAGTTTCATAAAAAGAAATGGCTGAAAAATGCAAAAAACGATTTTTTTGCCATTTTTTGACCGATGTTTTAAACCCCTAAATCCCCGATATGGCCGATAAGCCGAGACACCCCAACCTTAGAATTGTCTCTTTTATACATATTTTAAGTTTCAGGCAAATCGGTTTATAAGGGTTGATTACTTCCCTTATTAGAAGTTGAAACTTATTCTATTGGAAGATGGTTTCAGAATCTGAGAATTTTTCGATAGGAAAAAGGTAAAATCTTTGACTTTTTCTATAGGAATAAGATCTTAGAATCTCAGAATTTTAGACTTTTCAATACGAAAAAAGGCTTAGAGTCTGAGACTTTTTTTTATAGGAAAAAGGTCTCAGAATATATGATTTTTTCTTTAGGAAAAAGTGCCAGAATCTTAGACTTTTTCTATATAAGAAAAACCTCAGAATCTGAGACTTTCTAAAATAAACGGTCTTAGAATCTCAGCCTTTTTCTATAGAAAAAAGCCTCAGAGTCTGAGACTTTTTCTATTGAAAAAAATTCTCAGAACTTAAAAGTGGTTCTATACGAAACAAATCTAAGAATCTGAAACCTTTTTTATAGGAAAAATACCCCAAAAATGCTTTAGAGTATGAGACTTTTTCTACAGTAAAAGGTTTAAGAATCTGAGACTTTTTCTGTGAAAAAAAGTTCTCAGAATCTGAAAATCTTCCTATAGGAAAAAAGTCTCAGATTCTGAAACATTTTATGTAAAGAAAACGTCTCAGACATTTTTCCTGAAGAAAAAGCATTTCTTTACGAAAAATGTCTCAGAATTTGATATTTTCTATGTAGACGAAATTTCTTTAATCAAAAAATTGTCGGATTTAGATTTTTTCATACGTCAAATGTGTTAGAATCTGGGACTTTCGTCTATATAGAAAATCTAAAAATTTAATTAAAACAAATTAAACAAAAAACTATCTAAACGGAAATATGATCATGAAAAGCGAAACTTCTTTTAAGGAGGGCTCTGAAGTGGTTTGGCAAAATCTACCAAATTTTATGATTTTATAGCTTTCCCATTACTTTGTTTTTGAAAAAAAAAGGATCCCTGTTTTTGCTTGTCCGATAGTGGTGAATTGATGAAATTTTTTTTATTCAATGTAAAAAAAAAAAATTCCCCACCCCTTAAACTCAAAAGCTGTACCCGCCACTGAATATATAATATAGTACCAGATAATATAAGGATCTGGATTAGAGTCCCGATTTCTAAAATTTTCACCAAGGGTGAATTGTGGTGCTTATGAAGCAAAATATTTTTAAAAAGCATAAAAAATATAATTTTTTCCAACATTTTGCTTCATAAGTACCACAAAAATGTTCTAAATCAATTTTTAAAAAAATTTTAATTGTTGGACAGATCTCTAGCAATAATTTGATTTTTACAGATTGAAAAAAATATCAATTAGTCGACGAGTTACAGCCAAAAAACCAATTACCAATATTCTGAAAATCGACATTTGACTGCAAAGTTCGAAAATCGATTAAAAAAAAAATTCGAACTAACATAAACAAACGTCGCGATACGGGTCTTCTTTTTTAACCTCTATTTTTACCCATCACTCTCAGAATCATCCTAACTTTTGCTAACCGGAATTTGTTCCACAGTGTGATTTAAAACGACCCGTGGTTCCCTGAAAAAAAAAATTTCTGAATAAAAAAAATTCCCCCCTTCCCCCCAAACCCAAGAGCTGGATCTGTGCCTGAGATTACTCAAAAAGTGTTTTTTTGGTCTGTAATTTTTTTTCATCAAAAATATTTTTTTATCATATTTTTTTTTTTATCAGTTTTTTTTCCAACATTTTTTTCATCAAAATTATTTTTTTGTCAAAACTTTTTTTTATCAAAAATTTTTTTCATAAAATTTGTTTTTACATAAAAAATTTGTTAACATATTCTAAAATATTTTTTTTAACAAAAGTTTTTTTTATATCACAATTTTTTTTTTATACCCTAAACCACACTGTGGTACAGGGTAAAATGAGTATGTGCTGATGTTTGTAACTACCCGAAATATTGGTCCTAGACCCACCTTTAAGTATACCGATCGACTCAGAATCACTTTTTGAGTCGATTTAGTCGATTGAATTGACTCTTGGCCCAAGGACGAAGCCTATTGAAATTGGAAAACATCGGTCCATATTTAGACCAAGCCCCAATACAAAGGTCCTCTTTAGTTTTTGCTCAAATGACTCTAATAACCGTATTATAATAGGTATCTTTTCGAAATTTGGCAGGTAAACGTGTTTTGTCTTCATAAATCACCATTTCGAATTTCAAAGAAATCGGACCAGTTCTTCTTGTAGCCCCCATATAAACCACCTTCCCGATTTTCACACAAATCTCTCAAATTTCATGAAAATAGAAAATATTTATTTAAAATTTTGTTTGCGTATGTTAAACGCGTACTTAAATAACCTTATCAAACCTGATAATCATCAGACCAGTTTTGGACTCAGGCCCCTTCACTCAAAGAATTATGTAGGTAAATTCCAGTGAATATTCACTTAAAACAAATGAAATTTTATTTAAAAACCATTCCACTGTTTTTTCATTTAAAATAAAAACACATTACAGTCAATTTTAAATGTTAATTTAATGACTAACCAAAACATTAAAAAACTAGTGAATATTCAGTTATTTTGTATTGAAAAACAGTAAAACTATAGAAGAAATATTTTACTGCCAAAATTAAATGTAACAGAAAATTCGTTTTTAATACAGTAAATTATTTTTTTTTAAATACAGAAACAGTAAAAAAATTAAATCCTTTATAAAATAAGTGATTTTTCTTTTAAAATGACTTTACTGAATACTTTTTAAAATAACCTACAAACAGTTAATGACATAATTTTCTTAGTGTTGTGAAAATTTCGCCCGATATTCAGTTAAAGCGTTTATTGACAACAAATAATAGCCTATTTCACTCAAATTTGATTTGTGAGTGTTTTTTACACTTATTAAAGATTTGACAACATATAGATCTAATCGGTCCATGGGACTAATTTTTCGGGAAACTGGTGTAGGGTATTATATGGTCGGTCTTGACCGACTATAATTTTCTTACTTGTTTTTATATCAAAACATTTTTTTTTGTATCAAAAATTTTTTATCGATGTCCGTTTACGGGGGTAAACTCACTTGTCATTCCGTATGTAACGCATTGAAATGTGATCTTTGATCAAATCTAAGACATTTGGAATGCCCATATAAGACACAATGCAGTTCAAATAAAAGAGCAAGACCCCTGTAGTTTGTGTTTGACACAAAAAAGTTCCCCCTTGAGTAACTAAACAAACCTCTGAAAAAAGTAAATTTTTACAGTTTTTTTGTATTTTTTTTTTAACAAATGAAACATTTTTGAGCTTGATGAAGTTCAAAGACCTGCAATTGACCCAGGGAATTGGAAAATTGCGTTTTTTGGTCACCCGCCTTTTGTGGGCGTGGATATTATAAAATAGTTTAAGTAAGTGTTTCTTCACAGCAAGCAGCTGAGCAGCAAGCAGCTGAGCAGCAAAATTTTTACATGTATTTTGTTGTTGCCGCAACAACAAAACACATGTAAAAATTTTGCTGCTCTGCTGCTTGCTGCTTGCTGCTTGCTGCTGTATTGTGAAGAAACACTAATGTTGAAATTTTTTTAGTGCCTAGCCCTACCCCCAAAAAGGTAAAAAACATTAGGCACAGCCAAATTTAGCTCTCCAACACGTTTTGATTTCTACAATTTTTTATATCCTAAACGAACTGTTTTCGCTGAGATATTAACAGTTTCTCAGGCACTTTCAACCCACTGTCGAAAGTGCCCATACGGTCCTTTTTTTAATTGTGATTAAAAAGTTAATTTATTAATTAAAAAATAAAAGTTTACTAATCATTAAATAAAATAAATTCAATATTTTTACAATTCATTTATTTACATTTATTTTAGTTGTTAAAAAATTGACTCGAGAGAGAGAAGGATATAGAGTAATTATTTACAGTGGGGATTTTGTATATCTTGACAAAAATATTACAAAAATAAAAAAAAAAATATACAAATAGTTATAAACTTAAACTTAAAACAAATAAACAAGAAAACTACACTTAATAACTATTACCATCCAGATGATGACCAGCCTTTATGATAATCATGTCCGCCATGAAAATCATGACCATGATGTTCCTCATGATGTACATGAACGGGGACATGAACTTCTTTATAAACGGGAACATGAACCTCCTTTACAACAGGAACTTCTTTAATGATTTCCTTGTAAACAGGGACCTCTTTAACAACTTCCTTATAAATGGGAACTTTTTTAACATGATGATGATGAATGGTGTGAACTTTGTATGGCACGTGAATGGTATGATGTTCACTGGAAAAAGAAAAAAATTGGCACATAATTTTGTTAGTTGTTAATTGATTAAATAATTGTGATTAAAATAAAATTTCAAGGTGTATGCAAAATGGAAATAAAAGGTGAATGTAAGTTATTTTGTTATTGTTTATAATTATATACTGATTAAAAATTCATTAATGAAAGTGAAAATTGAATTTTTGTAGTATAATGTGAACTTGGTTTAAAGATATACGTCATTTTTTTTTATTGTAATAAATACAACAAACTTGACAAATTGTTAGTTTTTTTTTGTATACAGTGGCCGATAAAAGTCTACGTACGACTATGTAGTAGATGTAATTTGTTAACGACAAAGTTAAAAACTATAGACCTAATTACATGACTCTGTGCTAATGTTTGTACCTACTCGAAATATTGGTCATAGACCCACCTTCAAGCATACCGATTGACTCAGAATCATTTTCTGAGTCTAATTACCGATTTCCGTGTGGCTGTCCGTCTGTCTGTTTTTTTAAATGCAATTCTTTTGACCACCAATTTTTTGTAAACAAAGAAAATGTTTAATTATTTTCATATATTATTACTGTGGATGTGATTTTCATGAAAATCCATGTTTTTTGTTGAAGGTCTTAGAACGATATCGACCATTTATTTTTCCGAATCAAGAAATTTGCGTTAAAATGGCATCGATTTGTTTTTGCATATTTTGGTGAAAATGCATATTTTTGCACATTTTGGTTTTAAATGCATATTTTCAACTTTGAAGTGCATATTTTTTGACATTACCGAATGTATTGATACCTTCCATTTTAACTTTAAACAAGATTATTTGAAAAAAAAAAATCCGCCAAAAAATATTTGTTGGTGAAAAAAAATCCTCGATTTTGTTTTTTGTCTAAAATATGTTGGTTGGTGTTAAAATATTATTAGGCATCGAATTCTGTTCAAATATGTAAACCAGCAGCCGAATCAAAGCATTTTGAATTTTTAGGTTATGTAAAATGCATCAAAATTTTCGAGGTGTCCTTACATTTTCGTTCATAACTTTTGAACCGCTGAAGCGATTTCGCTCATGTGCAATATCAAAGTGTTCAGGTAAACAACAAGTAAACATGTTGAGTTTCAGTCATATCTGTATAAAAGTTTTGCCGTGATCGCCATTTAAACAGGCAGGCGGCGTTTAAAAAAGCGTTTTTTTTTGACAATATTGACTTATAGACAGTTTTTTAACATTTTTGTACTCGGAAACCGTAAGTCGTACGAAAAAACGTATAAAAACAATATTGTAGATAAAATTATGGAGATTTAAAATTTATGAAAAAAAAAAAACTTTTTTTTTCAAAAATTTCAACAAAAAAAATTTTGAAAAAATATTTGAATGTCCTTTATCCTGGGAAGGACACCATGGATTTCCAAAAACAAAATTTTTTATTAAAGTTTAGAATGCCCTTTTAAAGCTATTTAAATTTTAGAGAGACGTTTTTTCGTATTGTTGAGTAATAAATTTTCAAAGTTTGTTAGAGAGCCAAATATTTGATTTTTTCAAAATTTTGGCAAAAAATCTAAAATTTAGCTTTATCACCAACTTTGAAAATTTATTGCTCGACAACACGAAAAAACACCTCCCTGAAATTTTAACAGCGTTAAGAGAACATTCTAAACTTAAATAAAAAATTTTGGTTTTGGAAATCCATAGTGTCCTTGATAGAAGAAAATGACATTTCAATATTTTTTAAAAAAATTTTTTTTTGTTTTTTTTTTTTGTTTCTAACTTTAAAATCTCCATATTTTTATCAACAATATTGTCATAGAAAGTTTTTTCGTACAACTTACGGTTTCCGAGAAAAAAACACAAAAAAACTGTCTGGACAATTTGATTTTTTCCCAAAATTTTGTAAAAAATCAAATATTTGGCTCTCTAACAAACTTTGAAAATTTATTTGCTTAACAATACGAAAAACACCTCTCTGAAATTTCAACTGCGTTAAAAGGGCATTCTAAACTTTAAAACTAAATTTTGCTTTTGGAAATCCATGGCGCCCTTCCCAGGAAAAAAGGACATTCAAATATTTTTTCAAAATTTTTGTTGTTGAAATTTTTTGAAAAAAATATTTTTTTCTAAATTTTAGAACTTCATAATTTTATTTACAATATTGTTTTAATACATTTTTTCGTGCGACTTACGGTTTCGAGCAAAAAAATGTTTAAAAAAAACTGTCTAAAAGTCAATATTGTCAAAAAAGCGCTTTTTTAAACGTCCATATCTTCCAAAGTATTGATTAAAAAAACAAAATGGTTTTTAATCATTTACGAAGCTCTATTAAATAACCAAAAATAAACAAAATCGGTGATCCGTCAGTTAAATTTTCCATGGATTTGCTCATCTAAGTACTATAAAGTCGTACGTAGACTTTTGTCAACCACTGTAGATATTTAAAGTCTAGTCTTAATAATGAGACAGGTTCGTGTAAGTTACGTTTTTTATTCATTATCTGTTTTTTTTTTTTGTTTATTTTTTATTATTTAATTTTTCTTAACGCCAATAATTATAATTTAGTATTCCGCGTAATTATCGTATGATATGCCTGCCTACAATTGCATTCACATCATTGCAGGCAGGCAGTTGTCTTAAATTGTGACAACTTTGTGAGTGGATGGCATAGATGGCGTAAATCAACATTGTGCCAACGACCAAAACGAATCAACCAACTCTAACGTTAAGCATTTATCAAATCAAACAATGCAAAACGCACTTAAATTTTATGTTTTTTTTATTGTTATAGTATAAACAATTATTGTTAAGACATTAACAGTATACTTTTACATAGTTTTTTGTATCATTTATCTGTTTGCATTTCAATATAATTTGTTACGGAATTTCAAATTAAATTGCATAAAATGACATGGAAAACAATTAAAAAATATGTACAGTAGATAAACACAGACTATATGGTAGCGCTACATGAACTAAAAATTAAAAGAATTTGAGTTTTATCGTTCATAAATGAACTAGTTTAATTGAAATATTTAATAATCTGGACTAAAAGCAAACTCTATAGATAAATAAATACTATTTAGTAACAATACATTAACTCCAAATTACAAGTATTTGAATATTTGAGTTGCTTAGTTCATGAACGAACTAAAACCATTGACCAAATTCTCTGAACTATGTGTACTAGTTCATGTCTTTCAGCTCATTTTGGTCCTTTCGTTTAATTAACTCAATTGTCTTTATAATCATTTTCATTTTTCTATTGAATCATTTTCTTCGTTCATTTATTTATACATAAACTAAAAATTAAAAGTACTTGAGTTTTATAGTTCATAAATTAACTAGTTCAATTGAAATATTCAATAATCTGTACTAAAAGCAGACTCTGTAGATAAAGACAAACTATCTCCTTACTCTACATTAACTTCAAATTACAAGTATTTGAATATTTGAGTTGCTTAGTTCATGAACGAACTAAAACCATTGACCAAGTTCTCGGAACTATGTGTACTATTTCATGTCATTCAGCTCATTTTGGTCCTTTTGTGTATTTAGCTCAATTGTCTATATAATCATTTTCATTTTTCTACACTGATGAATGGAATTCATTAATGTTGTTTCATTACAGCAATGAAATATTTGCTGAATGAAATTTCATACATATTATGCAAGATTTTCATTAATTTTGATTCATTAGATTTCGTAGTTACATTAAAAAATTTCATTAAGTTTTGTGTATAAAATTTGCTGTTTTTTACACCTGTCGTGTCGTGTTTAGTCTGTTAGTTTACGCCCGCAAAAAGCAGCTGATTAGGGCGGCATGAAATAATTTGTGATTTTTTAAGAATTTTTATACGAAATTTAAAATGAAATGTTATTGATTAATTATAAGTGTTTATTAAACTCGCGTTGTTTTATATTATTTTGTGGTTTAACTTATGTAGTAAATGTTATAGTAAAATTTTGTGTCAGAAAACTGAGTGAAAACTATAGATAAAATCAAATATGAGGCATTCCACACCAAATGTCCAGCGAAAAAAAACATGTGTACCGTAAACTTCTGAATAGGTTGTGTGGATAGCCCTATATGGAACTTAGAAAATTGTGTTTTTGGTTTTTCAATTTTACAAAAAAAATTTTTTTCGAGAAAATCGCATTGGAATTTTGAATTTCATAACAATTTTGTAATTTGCTTGTATTTTCTTGTTTTAACGTTCCGAATGAGTAATATTTAAGCAATTGATAATACTCATTCGCAACGTTAAAACAAGAAAATACAAGCAAATTACAAAATTGTTATGAATTTTAAAATTCAAATGCGATTTTCTCGAAAAAAACGACGAACGTGTTTCTGATTTTTTTTTGTGTGGATGGACAAACATCTAAACTTAAAAAAAAAATTTAAAAAAAATTAAAAAAAGCAAGAATTGGCCGGATTTTTGATAAATTGACTTTTTTAAAAAATGGAAAATTTCAGAACTGGTTCTGAAATTAAAAAAAAAAAAAATAATAATCGATAGCCCACACTAAACTATATAAGAATGTAAATTTTTGAGATTGTGGTGCATTCCGTTTTAATGTGATAAATATTTAATCAAGGCAACTTGCCACAAATTTTTCCAATATTTGACCACGCCTCCTAAGCCCAGTTTTTGAAAATTTGAAAAACCAAAAACGGAATTTTCTTAGTTCCATGTAGGGCTATCCAAACAACCTATTCAGAAATTTACGGGACACATGTTTTTCTGTAGCGGGACATTTGGTGTGGAATGCCACATATGTGAAAGTGTTTTTTAACTTGGTTCTTTTGTGATTTTTTCATACTTTTTTATGAAATTTGAAATAAAAAGTAAATTATTAATTTTATATTTACTAAATTCGTGCTGTTTTATATTGGTTCGTTCCCAGCAAAACTTTGGTAATGGGTAGTGATTATATAACACATTACCAGGTAATGCATATACCTTATTTGTAGCATTATTTTAGGATGTCTTACCAAACATTTGTTCCACAACTTATTATTTTAAAGTGAAAAATAATGCATTACTAATAATTTGCTATGTAATGCATGATTATTGAAAAAAATGTATTTCATATTTATTATTTCTAAACATTAAATCATGGATGACTTATATTTGGTTACATTATGTATTATTTGAAAGTTTGAAATAATGCATTATTTATAATTGGATGCATAATGCATTACAATAACATAAAAAATAACTATTTTATAAAAAAATGCATAAGTTTAAACTAGAGATGGGCTCACGACAGAAAATTTCTAACGACACACACTCACGAGCATATTTTATCTACTTACACTCACTTACAATCACGTGAGTAAATTTAATACAAAATTACTTTTTCACTACTCGTAACACCTTATATATTACGTTCTGGTATGCTATATTATATACCTTACTCGTAACCTATAAAATATCATATATTTTACACCTTACTCGTATTCTTCGTTATAAATTTATGACTTATTTTATACCTTACTGGTATTCTTTGTGATAATGTGGATGCATTACTTTGAGTCTCATCGCCTGTTAAAATCATCAATGCTGCAATGTATAAAATAAGAGATCCTATACCTTATTTTATACCTTATTTGGTAATCTAAGTTTTGCTGGGTGGTTTTAATTATGTATTACAATTTAAGGTTGGAGTAAAATTTTGTGCGAGAAAACTAAGCGAAAACCCGTTTTTTTATTCTCAATTCTATAAAAGGACCTTTACAATTTCATACATATATTTCATTTTAAAAATAAAAGTAGCATTTATTCAATAAAAGTATTTCATTTCAAATTTATTTATTTATTTATTCAATGAAAGTATTTCATAAGAATTAAACAATTTTTTCATTAAATTAATGAAAAATTTTCATAAAAAACAATTTATGTTTTGTATGAACAATTTTCATTAATTAAATGAAACTTGTTCTAGCAATAACATTTTATGCTACCTATTTCATTAATTCAATGAAAACATACATAGGTTCCTTTTTAACGTCATTTTTCATAACATTAATGTAGATTTTCATGATTGCCATGTACAAATTTCTATCAGTGTATTGAATCGTTTTCTTTTGTTCATTTAGTGTAAAACGTCTATTTTTACAATATTTTTTGCCAATAACAAAAATTTACATTTCATCATATTTTTTTTATTAATCATGTTACCTTTATGACCTCTTTGGCACTACTGTTTACACATCTTTAAAACATCACTTAAAATTAATCGTTCAAAATTTGTAAATATTGTTTGGCCTATAATGGTTTTTGAAGAGTTATAATTACAATAAATGTGCTTGGAAGTATAAATTTACAAATCTGTTAGCTTGACACACAAAACAAAACAGACTGATGGAATATCCACCACAAAATCAGATTTGCAACGAATCGTACAAATATTATTTTCAAATCAGCTTATTAGATTACGTGGAATTACCATATGACAAACACCCGTTATTGAGTAAAAAAATCAAAATTTGGATGATCGGCAAAAATATAAATCGTAACAAATAAATTTTGTATGGTTTGTACTTTTATCCTGAACCTTAACAAAGATCGCCAAGTCCGTTTGATGAAAACACACAAAATCACTAAAAATGTTTCAGATTATGAAACATTTTTTGTATAGAAGAAGTTTCAGTCTTTTGAGATATTTTTCGTATAAAAAAGTTTAAGATTCTAAGACATTTTTCGCATAGAAAAAGTCTCATATTCTATGACATTTTTTGTTTAGAAAAAGTCTTAGATTCTGAGACATTTTTCGTATAGGTAAAGTCTCAGATTTTGATAAATTTTTCGTATAGAAAAGGTCTCAGATTCTAAGACATTTTTCGTACAGAAAAAGAGCAGGTTCAGAGACATTTTTCGTATAAAAGGTCTTAAATTCTGAGAAAAAATCTCAGATTATGAGAAAATTTTTCATTTAGAAAAAATCCTAGATTCCGTGACATTTATCACAGATTCTGAGATATTTTTCCTAAAAGTCTTAGATTCTGCGACATTTTTCGAATAAGTTTCAGATTCTGAGACATCTTTCCTAGCCTTAGATTCTGAAACATTTTCGAATAGAAAATATATGAGCAAATCCATGGAAAATTTAGCTGACGGATCACCGATATTGTTTATTTTTGGTTATTTGATAGAGCTTCGTAAATGATTAAAAACCATGTTGTTTTTATACCCTACACCAGCGGTTACCAACCTATGGTACGCGTACCAATAGGGGGTACGCGAAACTGTCCGCGGGGGTACGCAAAATTTTAGTAATAGATTAACCTTTCAATGCTGGTTCCACATCTGGCATCCAAAGTTTTCCATAACGTCCGGTTTTTAAGAAAGTTAAGGCCAAAATTCACAAAGAACGTGTTTTTGTGTAATTTAGAGAGCATGTTTTGCGATATTTTTTTATGATATTTTGATATCCGACCACTTGTTTTCGATTAATCTTTCGATGCTGATTCCGAATATGGTTACAAATTTTTCTATGATGTCAGGTTTTTGAGAAAATTTATGTTAAAGTTCTCAAAAAAAGTGTTTTTGGGCATTTGTGTGATAGAGTGGAAATTTTGGTACCATTTTGTTAAGCTCCAAAATGAAATTTCATTGTATATACGAGGGTGTTTCATTCGAAAAGTCACGGAATTATTAATCTGCCCTCGTATTAAAAAAAAATTTAACACAAATTAAAAACATTATAATTCCGCCCCCTGTGATGTTTTTTTGGAAGTTAAAAAAACGTTCGTTGTTTTAATTTTTGATGTAGAATCGACTGGTGAAATCAGATTTGCAATATTTTTAGCTGTTTTTGCTCTGCAGAAAAATCAGTTCAGATGCATTGAACCACCCCAAGGAGCAAAAATTTTTCTAAAAAAAAATAACAACCTTGGTTTGATCTCCCCCTAAATCCTTCAAAAAAATTACAATACCCGCAGATCAAAAATTTCAAAATTTACTCTAATTTTTATATGAGAAAAAACTCGTTAGGGGGTACACGGCTAATAAAATATGAAATTAGGGGTACGCGAGCCAAAATGGTTGGTAACCGCTGCCCTACACCACTCAGTGGTACAGGGTATAATGAGTTTGTGCTGATGTTTGTAACTACCCGAAATATTGGTCCTAGACCCACCTTCAAGCATACCGATCGACTCAGAATCACTTTTTGAGTCGATTTAGCGATGTCCGTCCGTCCATGTAAATTGTGCGCACGATACAGGTCGCAATTTTCAACCGATTTGTCTGAAATTTGAAACTTAAGCTTCTTTTGATCCAAAAACGAACGTTATTGGAAATTGTGATTATTTTTTTTTCCTAGCCCCCATACAAACGTCCCCTTTAAATATGGGTTAAATGACCATAACAACCGTATTTTAATAGGTATCCTTTCTAAATCTGGCAGGTAAACATGTTTTGTATTCACAAATCACCGTTCCGAATTTTAAAGGAATCGGACCAGTTCTTCTTGTAGCCCCGATACGAACCACCTTCCCGATATTCACATAAATCGCTCAAATTTCATAAAAATAAAAAATATTTAATTAAAAATTTGTTTGTGTGTGTTTAACGCGTACTTTAAAAACCTAATCAAATCTGATTATAATCGGATCATTTTTGGACTAAGGGCCCATATAAAAATTTCGCCGATATTCAGTTAAATAGGTTTATTGCCAACAAATAGAAGCTTGTTTCACTCAAATTTGGTTTGTGAGGGTTTTTTACTTTAATAAAAGATTTGACAAAAGGTAGATCTAATAGGCCCATGTTTGAACTTGGGACCCATTTTCCGGGAAACATTGGTGTGGGGTATTATATGGTAGGTCTTGACCGACTATTACTTTCTTACTTGTTTTTTTTTGGATCAATATTTTGGAAGATATGGGCGTCGCTTTATTGACAATATTGACTTTTAGACAGTTTTTTAAAATTTTTGTACTCGGAAACCGTAAGTCGTACGAAAAAACAATATTGTAGATAAAATAAAAACAATATTGTAGATAAAATAATAAAGATTTAAAATTTTTTTTAAACTATTTTTTTTTTTTAAAAAAATTTCAACAAAAAATTTTGAAAATAATATTTGACTGTCCTTTTTTGTTGGGAAGGGCACCATGGATTTCCAAAAGCAAAATTTTGTTTTAAAGTTTAAAAGGCCCTTTTAACGCTGTTAAAATTTTAGAGAGGTGTTTTTTCGTATTGTTGAGCAATAAATTTTCAAAGTTTGTTAGAGAGTCAAATATTTGATTTTTTTTTCAAAATTTTGGAAAAAAATCAAATAGTTGGCTCTAGACAGTTTTTTTGTGCTTTTTTAACTCGAAAACCGTAAGTTGTACGAAAAAACTTTCAGTGACAATATTGTTGATAAAATTATAGAGATTTAAAATTTAGAAACAAAACAAAATTATCAAAAAAAATTAAAAAAAAAAATTCAAAAAAAAAAAAATTTAAAACAATATTGGAATGTTCTTTTCTCCTGTTTAGGACACCATGGATTTCCAAAACGAAAAATTTTTAATAAAGTTTAGAATGTCCGTTTAACGCTGTTAAAATTTCAGGGAGACATTTTTCGTTTTGTCGATCAATAAATTTTCAAAGTATGTGATAAAGCTAAATTTTTGATTTTTTGCCAAACTTTAAAAAAAATAAAATATTTGGCTACACCGTCTGACAGCCTATATTAAACATGAACCGGGTGATATACGTCTGAAAGAAGAGATCAAATGGAGTAAAACTGTATTTACAGTCTTTCATTTCGTGATCCTGCTTCCTTTTAAAATGACTTTAAAATTTTAAAGGATACATTTTGTAAAATATTTTTGAAATATTTGTGCTTGTCCTAGGATGACACTGGTGATGTCAAATGAAAGAGGAGGATCTTCCCTAAGTTTTCCATTTTTTATTTTGCCATATCAGGAAAAAGCGATGTGAATAAAGTCGTTTGAAAACCTTATCAAAATACTTTGTTGAAGATTTTGAATGATATTGAAGGATACATTTTTGAAAGGACGTAACTTACCTCTTTTTTCCTGATACACTCAGAAAATTATTGCAGTTACTACATGACGGTCGTTTGTGTAGTAAGTAGTAGCTGTTGTTTTTAACTACAATTTCGGTCGTTTTTGTATGAAAAAATCTCAAACAACTTTTTTTTGTAGTAGTTTCAAAAAATAAATACAAAAACTACACTACACTGTAGCAATAGTTTATTTATGTAGTTGTTTTTAGTTTTTTTCTAAAAACTCGTTTTTTCTAGAAATTTTTATTGCAAACGAATGTGTCGAACGAGTTGGTCGTGCGGGATGCGGAAGGAATTATTTTTATGCCAAATAAATAAAATAAATTAAATTACAATTTATTAAATTTAATTATAACAAAAAATATGTTTTTGGAAAAATATTCTAGCGCTCACATAAGCGTGCTTAAAAACCTATCGGAAAAAACCCAAAATAAAATGTATGCGGTGTTTTGTTTACTTATGAGCGTGCCATCTTTCTTTTCTTTGTATACACAACAGAGCAGGTACATACTTTTTTGAAACATTGCAAATTAATTCTTTTTTTTATAAATCAATTTTGCCAAAGCATTTCGTTTTTTTTTTATTTCAGATCAATTTTGATCAGTAGCGGTGAAAATTTGAAATGAACTATTAAAAAAACAAATGTAAATACAATCAATTTATTTTGTTTAACATTTTATTAAATATTTTTTTTCTTCTATAATTCCAGATAAATACATCAAAAAATTGTCATCATGTTGAAATTCTATACAACCAACTGAAATGTATTGCTCTTTAAATAAATAAATATCAATCATTTAAACGTTTAAGAATTTTTTTAAATAAAATTTCAGGCAATTGTAGAAAAAACAACTGTATTAAACAGTTTTGTAGTAGTTTTTACTACATTTTGTAGTTGAAAATCAATAGTTATAAACAACAACATGTTCAGTTGTTTTTACCGTAATATGTAGTGGACGCCTTTTCAACGACAAAATGTAGTCAAAACAACTGTCTTTTGTAGTAGATTTTACCGACATACTTTTTTGAGTGTATGTAATAATAATAAAATATAAAAATTAGGGGAGATCCTTCCCTTTCATTTGGTATCACTAGTGACATTCTAGGACAAGTACAAATATTAAAAAAAAACAGTTTACAAAATTTAATCCTCTAAAACTTTGAGGTCCATTTAAACGGAAACAGGATCAGGAAATGAGAAACTGTAAATGCAGTTTTACTACATTTAGTCTCTAGTTTCAAACGTATATTGTCCAGTTCATGTTTAACGATTTTTTTCATTTTTGTCGGACGGTGCTATCTAACAAACTTTGAAAGTTTATTGCTCAACAATACGAAAAAACTCCTCTCTGAAATTGTAATAGCTTTAAAAGGACATTCTATTCCTTAATACAAAATTTTGTTTGGGGGACATTCAAATATGGTTTTCAAAATTTTTTGTTGAAATTTATGAAAATTTTAAATCTTCATAATTTTATAAACAATATTGTTTTTATAAGTTTTTTCGAACGGCAAAAAACGTTATTCCTTAAAGAATAATCAAAAATGTTAATTTCATCAAATGTGTTCCTTCTATCCTCTAAATTTTAAACATCTTCCAAAACTGAATTTTTATTTAGTTCGGTTTGAGTCCATATTAATTATTTCTGAGAAATAATAATTTTTGTACAATGAGAAAATCTGAAAAAAATCAAGTGACAACACAGGCTAAATGGATATGTCGACAGCTTTCGGAAAATGCCACCCTTCCATCATCAGCACTCCTTCGATTGCCACACACTTAATGTGTGTCAGATTAAAATTAGCCATTTAAATGAAACTTTTGAAGAAATTAAGAATTGGAATTACTCCTCTTTGTGTTGAATAACACGTATTCACCATTAATTCGTGTTGTATTCATTTGGCAGAAACTTAATCCATCTTAACTTTTAACAGAAATTTTAACTTAAAATTCGTTTAAAACTTTGTAGGGTGCATTAGTGTTTTAGTTTATAGTAGTTAAGTCAATTTTTACAACACTTAATTTTATGAATGAACACAAAGTAAAAAAAAAAAACAATGAAGGAAATAAAACAAGGATACATTCACTTATTATCATTGATTTTCTTTTTGTCTTCTGTGTTGTAATAATTATTTTATTGAATAATTTAATTTTTCCAAATTGTGGTTTTCTGTTTTTGATGCCACTATAACAAAAAATTTGCCGGCGTTTTAAAAATTATGTAAACAACCGTCAAATATGAATGATAAAAAAGTAGTCAATGCTGTGATAATGAAACGTGTTTTATATAACACATATATGGTTTTCCAAACCAAAAGTCCCGTTACAAAAATAATGTTTTACTGAAAATTGGTCAAATTTGTGTCAAGTATTGTTTTTTTGTATAAATTTTTTTACGTTCATTTGTGTTATTTTTTTTTCTTAGACATTTTTTATGAAATGTCCCATGTGTGTATTACATATTTATGAGTGAAAATAACAATTTATGTGTGTTTGGAAATGTATGATTGAATATATATGCATGATTGAATATATAAAAAAACTTACTGTTTGTTAAAGAAGCCAGGATTTGGTGAAGCATATGCTAACGCTAACATAGCTGCCAAGAGCACCTAAAAATAAATAAGAGAAAAATAATTAAAATTCATTAAATATAATAACATTGACATGATTGCAATCATTATGCACTTAATAGTGATATATTTATACCAAAAGAGTGAAAACAACATCCTTTTTTCACATTAACAAGGGAAGTCTCCCTAGTGTCACCCCCGGATTTTTATGGAATTTATTTTATGTTGTAGAGCAGAAAAAATAAAGGGACACGTATTCTTTTTTTAGCGACCCAAATTCATATTTAGGGGGTAAAAAGGAGGGGGGAAAACAAGGCCATTTTAAGGTTTTTTCGTTTATCTCCTATATTATGCAAAGAAACCTAGTCATGTTACATACCAAATGAAAGGTCTTTTGAAAACCTATCTACATGTGCTAAGAACGTGTCCAAACATGCACAGCTTTTCTTCATATGGAGTAAAATACCAAAATTTTAGGAGATTTTTGTTAATCAGTCGAAAAAAATTAACTTCTTCGGCCCGTTGTTATCACCACGAGATAGGTATTTTTAATACCTTTAATCTGATACCATACATGCCTATATTAATTTTGTTTAAATAGGCGTAAATCGTAAAAAACTGAAAAAGGTCAATTTCCCCCATACAAATCGACCCCCCCCCCCTAAAAATGAGTTTGGGCCGCTAAAAAAAAATACGTGTCGAATTAGTTTTCGTTCTTAACAACATATTCAAATTTCATGAACATCGGAGGGTGACACCAGGGAGACTTCCCTTGTAAGTCTTTAAAACAAAAGACTCAAGGCACGAACTTGATATAATTGCAACAAGTCTTAAGCAGAGTTTAAAAGCGGTGACTATTTAGGTACATAAGGCACACATATCAAACAAAATCAGTATAAAATCCGTAAAATTAAAATACAATCATTTTACAGAATTATTGTTTTGTATGTATGCATCACCGGCATTTTTATGTACAGAGAACTCAAATTTTCTTCCGATTTTCAAAGTCCAGGAAATTTTTATACCAGTAGGCCTAAAACTAATGTGTACAAATTTGAGGCATATCGGATGGCATATCATATGTTAAATTTTTTTTTTTTTAATTTTGAAATATATTTAAACCGGGTCAAGGAAAATAAATTATTTTTTTTAATTTCTGGAACACAGGAAACACCCACAATTTTAAGCAAATTTAAAATGTCAATACCTCGAAAATCGTTTGAGTTTTTTTTTTTAATTTTGTTTAAAATTTATCAAAAATTTGAATTACACATTGCAACAACCAAAATCGGAATGGGATGAAACCGAAAGCAAATGATAGTTGACATACTATTCCATAACAAAACCCTCAAGTCTTTTTTTAGTTCAGCGCTATATTTTTTTCACACGCAATTGAAATTGGTGAACTTTAAATTTAAGTTACAATAATAATTGCTTGAAAACCGTATAAGTGGCGTATGCCAAGGTAGATTTATATAAGGTAATATTTTAGTAAATGATAACAATTTTCTTTCAAAATCATTTTAGTCGGCAAAATGAACTTAAATGTTCAGTGCACACATTAACCAATGTAAACGCTTTTTAAGACTTTAAAATTTTAGAAAACAACTAAATTATAAAAAAATATTGCAATTCAAACGAAATTTTTTTATATTCCACGACAAAAACTAAAAAAACAAATATTTTTAAGCATAAAAAGTGTAGTGTAAACTCAAGTCATTTATGCCGAACAAAATATTTTTATTTCGTTTTGAAAATTCATAAATATCATTGTTTTCAAATTTGTCAAAAAACTTCCTATGGAGGAAAAGTAAGGTTATTGAATCTTACCTTGTATAAATCTACCTTGGCGTATACTTAATTTTGTAATTGCCTTTAAATAACAATCATATATGCACCGTTGCACAGTGATTTATTTTTAATAATTTGGCTATTCGGTAATAAAGGAGGTGACTGAGATCAATATTTTGTCTACAACCCCAGTACACATTTATTCTGGCAGTCAAGTCGCGGTCAAGTCCCCGTTGTCAATGTTGCTGAAAACAAGATCTCTCCTAAACTGCTGCACGTTTTTTTAATAATATAGGCAAGCAGTTTGACGTAGGACTCATATAGGTCCCAGGGAAATTCAAGTCCGATGAGCTTACCAGACTGGGAACTACTATTCCAAAAAGGAAAAAAGAAAACTAAAATTATTCCTCAAATACGCAAATCTTTCAATTGCTGACCCCATGTTCGGCGCCAACAATTAAACATTTTCTGCATATTTTTTTTAGTTTTAATATAACTTATTTCAAATACTGCACTAATTTTTGTTGTAAATCTCAAAAACACGACTTTTCAAATGAGCTCCATGTTGAGTGCCAATATGTCAATGGAAATTTTTTATGTTTTCTCATATACAATTATAATTATATTTAAAGGTAATTTTTTTTCAAATTGGAATCTTTAATTTGTTCAATTATGAATTATTTTTCCTTTAAAATTCAAAGACACAAGTTTTTCGTTTGCTGCCTGGCATTGGGCGCCAATGAGACGATGCGATATTTACATATATGAACATTTCCATTTAACTTTTGATTTTAAGGTTTAAAAAATATTAAAATTTTTTTTGAAGGCACATCAAAATCGTTTAGTACGCGTTTAAACATGCATTTAGTTAGTTAAAATCCGTTCGCGTGAAGAACTTTCAGCTGACGGCGCGAAAGTTATGGTGGTTTAAAGATTTTATTTGAAAACCAAAAGTCTGAAAATTACAATTATTATTAGAATTTAAAAAAATGAACGTGAATTAATATTTCATACTATCCCCAACACAAATTGGTTACATTATATCCTTTAACGTGGATTTATAAAGATATTTTCCCGTTAAAAGTTAGTTTTTAAAAGTTGTTATTTTGAAGCTTGTTATGCAATTTACGCGAAATCTAAAGATGATGGACCAAATTAAAGGCCACATTCGTGTTTAGCACCCTCAAATTAGTTAAGAAACTTGTGCATTATGCTAAATTGTGAATTTTTAAAAGTGATGCAGTTTCTGAATAATGAAATTTTGAGAGATGCATTAAACCCACAATCTTCAAAATTTTTGAATGCCGTTCAGTTTTGGGATAAAGCTTCATAAGTACTAGCAATTGCCATTTACAGAAATTAATTTCTATTAGCGGTTTGGGTGTGCCCTGGCGGTTTATCTGGAGACAAAATTGGCGCGTTTTCAGCGTACAGTTACATTAAGTCCCAATTTTTGCACACGATCCATAATACGCATTACAAGCAATCGTCTGACGGGTATATTTTAAATCTAAATTCTTTTCACGTGAAAATACAAGCAAAAGTTTAAAATCGTGAAATGTCAGATTTTTGCAAAATTTTTGCTAATCAAAATTTTAACACGCTATATCGATTTTATTATAAAAAATCAAAAAATATTTGGATCACGCGATGTGCTGGCCACTTTTAAGTAATATTGCGAATGTGCCTCGCAAAAAAGTGGATTTTTGATGACTTTCACGTTTTGTCTCTCAACCTTTGTCTAGCTAGTACTCCGCTCCTATTGAGGGCATATTCATGAGACTGGTTTTAAACTGTAGCCAATTACGACAGCTATCATTCTTCTTATTAGCTTTTGAAAAGTATGAAGCGGCGCAAATTTCCTGATAAAAAAACGACGAAAAATTGAAAATGAAGAAATTTTAATTTCAAACCGTTACCACCAAGTAACTTTTATATTATTGATGGCACATCAAATTCATAAATACATCTTTTTTGAACAAGTATAGGGACCATATATTTTAAATCTTCGGAGAATACGTTGGACGGCGCAAGTACAATTGGCCAAAGAGTACATAATTTTTATGAAATTTCAATCGACTTTTCCACATTTCGGAAGTTTGGTTGTCGCTAACTACCGCAATTTATGATTTTTGGCCTTATGTCTTTGCAAGCTAATTGCATTAGAAGTCCTTTATGCATTTCTATCAGTAGATAGTCATTTAAATGCAAATAAAAAAAGTTTTTGCCAAAAAACCAAAATTTCAAAGAAATGAAAAGTTAAATGGAAATGTCCATATATATTTTTTTTTATTAAAATAAAATTTAAAGAAAAGTCGCAGCAAAATTTATTTTTTTTAAAATAGCATCTTTAAATAAACTTAGCACATTTTCTTAGTCAAGTTGGACTTTGCACTTTAACATATCTCTGCTAAACGATAAATAAAAAACCCAATTACTTGTAAAACTTTCTGAAAATTATGTTATTTTTGCGTATTAATTCTTACTGCATACAAAAAATACGAAATCTGTATAATTACAAAATAAGAAGTTAGCATCTTTTACACTTGACTACACTCAAAAAGAAAACCTTGTAAAATTACAAGAAAAGTTTGCAACTTTTTTTTTGCTACCTCCTATTTGACAAGAATTCCTCGTTATCTTTTTACCAATAATTTTGTAATTTTACAAACTTTTTACCAAAAAAAATTGTAAAGTTACAATTTTTTTGACGCGAAAAAGCTTGCAAGGATGTTTCGTGATTTTACTACATTTTTTGCTGCCTCCTATTTTACGAGAATTCCTAGTAAAAATTACGAACTTATTTGTAATTTTACAAAATTTTTAACAATAAAATTGTAAATTTACAAAATTGTAAATTTTGGCGAAATAAAACTTACAAGGAATTCTCGTAAATTAACTAGGTTTTTTTTTTTTATAAAAAATCTTTTTTTTGAGAGCTTTTAACGTACCCTAGAAAAAAAATCCCATAAAATTCTATTGAAGACATTCAAACACAATTTCAAGCTCAAAAAAACATTAAAACATTTGAGGCCCTAAATGGGCTGTTGCACTGTGAAATCAAAAAAAGTTTGTGTCTTAAGTCTTTTGTTAAGTTAAAAATATTTTTTGATTAACTCTTAGAATTATTAAAATATTGCATAATAATGTGTCTAGCTGTCT